>JAAGEH010000367.1:4297265-4675895 GCA_011751065.1 Lasiurus cinereus
GTGTGTGTGTGTGTGTGTGTGTGTGTGTGTGTGTGTGTGTGTGTGTGCCTAAGCTACTGGCTGACACTCAGGCATGGAAACATGGAACAGATTGATGAATCTCAGAGGGAAGGGGAAGGGGGAGAGTAGGAAGAGATTAACCAAAGATCTTGTATGCAAAGTAGAGGCCTGGTACATGGATTCGTACACCGGTGGGGTCCCTCAGCCTGGCCTGTGGGGATCAAGCCAAAATCGGCTCCCGACAATCCCAAGGGGTCCCAAAAATTGCGAGAGGGTGTAGGCCAGGCAGAGGGACCCCACTGGTACACGAATCTGTGCACTGGGCTTCCAGTATAGTTATAAAGTGAACACCCATGTAACCACCACCAATAGATAGACAGACCATTCTTTACTTTGACTCTGAAACTATGTCTACCAGTGCACAAACTCCATTTTATCTTATTAATATTGCTTTAAGTCTAATAAAAGGTGAAGTGCCTTCACCTTGCTCTTCATGAGTGCTATGACTGTTTTTGGTTCTTTTGCATCTCAACACGAACTAAACATCAATTTCTAAAAAAATTTTGTACAGGATTGCATTAGTTACACTTACACACACACACACACACACACACACACACACACAGAAGTGATATCTTTCCAATATTAAATTGTCCAATCCCTGATCACAGTATATTTAGTTAGGTCTTTAATATCTCCAGTAAGTTTTGTACTCTTGCCATAAATGGTGTATATCTTTTATTACTAGAGTTACTGCTACATACTTCCTATGTTTTAATACTATTGTTTTAATACTGTTTAAACAAAATTTTTATTTATTGCTGGTATTTAGAAACATACTTATATCAAAATTTTATTTAGCCAAATTCATAACACCTTTAATTAATTCTAATGTTTTATCTCTTTTTACAGTGTAGACGTAATTATTATTTGTGGATAATGACCATTTTTCTTCCCTCTTCTTGCCTTAGTGCAGAGATAAGGACCTGTAATCTTAATTGCATAGAGAAAAAAATAGTGACCTGATAAATCCTGATGAATGGCCTGGTAGACCCATTTCCCCAAACTGAAAGTTTTCAAAGAAAAGTGTTTAATTTTCAATGTGATTAATTTTACTGTGTTAGTATTGCTTTAACTAAAGACTTAAGTTTTTTAAATGTTATAAACTTGTATCTACTATTGATAGGCATTTTCCATATATTTCAACTTTCGAAATCTTAAGTTATGAAAATATTTACACAATGCAATGCAACAAAATTACAATATATATATATGTATATTGCAAACAAAATTACCTAATATACATGTGTACCAAAAATAAAAAAACAGGAAGATTACAACCAAGGTGTTAACAGTGGTTAGCTCCAAATTAAAAGCAATTATGAATCTTATATAAATTTATTGATTGTCTGTGTAATAAGCACATAAACTGTTTTGTAAAAAAAAACATTTATTAGGATAATCCAAGATGGCGGCATAGGTAAACACCTACACTACTGCCTCGCACAACAATTTCAAAACTACAACTAAAAGACAGAATGGACATGATCCAGAACCACAGGAAAGCTGGCTGAGTGGAAATTCTACAACTAGAAGGAAAGAGAGGGGCTCACAGAGATCCAGAGAAGCTGCAAAAAGCTGAGGAACGGAGACGCCCATGAAGAGAGCGGGTGCCGGAGAGCCTGGCTGGCTTTCTCTGGCGGGAGGGAGAGGGAGACTCTCAACAGCATTGAACCCCTTATCCTACGACACTAAACCCCAGATCCAGCCGCAACTCATGTGGGAGTAGTATGGACTGTGAAAAGGGAAAAGTGCATGGAAATTTAGGGGAGTTGCAAAAGATCTGAAGTATGGTGGCGTGCACGGCACTGTGTGCAGAGGAATGACTGCTGATTGTGCCGCTGGCTTTCACGAGTGGGCGGGAGACACACCCTCCCAACTGCGTGACTTCTAACTCCACTAAACCCCAGTTTAGGGCGAAACCCTGGGGACCCAGAATCATAGGGTACCAGAGCACAGGGGAAACAAAGAGGCAGCAGTCTAGAGGCACTGTCAGAGAGCACACACATGCACAGGGACCACTCCAGCGATTACCCAGTCACGTGAGACTCAGGGGCCGTGTAGGGCGGGGCCGACTGGAAGGCAAGGCGGTCCCTTAAGCCCTGAGACTCCACCCATACCAAGATCAACAAAGAGGCTTTTGTGGTTTTGCAAGTCTGGTATCATAAGGTTGAATCCAACACAGAAGTTCTCCGGGCATAGTGAAAATGCCGAGACAAGGGAAGGGATCACAAACAAAAGAAATGGAAGAAAACAAAAGACTGGATATAGAGTTCAAAACCACGCTTATAAGGTTTTTCAAGAATATCCTAGAAAAGTTGGATAAAGTTAGCGAGACCCAAGAGGAGATAAAAAAGAACCAACCAGAGATGAAAAAGATCCACCTAGAAATTAAACATACACTGACTGAAATAAAAAAATATTATACAGAGACCTAAGAGCAGACTAGAAGGCGGCAAGAAGCAAGTCAAAAATTTGAAATATAAAGATTTAGGAGAATCCAAGATGGCGGCATAGGTAAACACCTACTCTGCTGCCTCGCACAACAATCTCAAAATTACAACTAAAAGACAGAACGGACATCATCCAGAACCACAGGAAAGCTGGCTGAGTGGAAGTTCTACAGCTAGAGGGAAAGAGAGGGGCTCACAGAGATCCAGAGGAGCTGCAAAAAGCTGAGGAGAAGGCGGAGAACTGCTGGAAGGGGCTCTCCTGGCCAGGCAGCCCCACTGCCGCGGGGCTTTTGTCGGCCAGAGCCACCAGCGCGAACGCGGAGCCCGAGCCATCTTGCAGTGGGAGGTGGATGTCTGCGGCGGTCTGAAGCCTTCGCCTGGGCATCCATCGAGCAGCCAGGGACCAGGGGACCCAGAACTCTGCTCTCCAATCGGCGCAGACACACGACGGAACCAGAGATCCACAGAGCACACGGACAGGTCACATTGCGCCTGACTTAAGGGGGAGGTAGAGGTCTGCCGAGGTCTGAAAGCTGCAGCTGACGGAGGCACCCACAGAGCAGCCGGGGACCCAGAGCACGGCTTCCCAGGCGGCGAGGACACGCGCAGGCGGCGGATTCGGAGATCCACGTGGTGTGCGGAAGGGTCAGATTTCCCCTGGGTCAGGGTGAGGTCTCCTACACCCTCACAACAGAGACGCACACACTGTGGGAGACGGGCTGCAGGAAAGCTGCCTCTGGAGAGGTCCGCAGAGGTGGTCAGGGCGTGATCCCTGAGTGTGAAGGCAAACCCTCTGAGCTGTTGACAAGAGGGGAGCTCTGGAAAACAACTTGTTGTTTTTTTTGGGGGGGGAGGGGAGCAGAGGGACAGCCTGGTAGTTACTACAGTGTCCCGATTGCAAAACCCCCACAAACTGGCTTTGAGAACCACAGAGTAGCAGGATCTGAGCACAGCCTAGAGAGGTCCTGTGCTTTGTCTCTGAGATCAAATCCGAAACACTGCCACCCAGTGGATGACACACAAATTGACTCTCGCATAACCACAAAAGAATAAAGAGATTAAAACAACAAGAGGGGAACACAGGGAGCTGCAGTGCCTTCCCTGCTGGGAAACAGGAGTGCCAAGCAGAATAATAGTGGAAGTGAAGGACCATTCTATTTTCCTTCTTTTTTTAATTTTTCCTTTTTTCTTTTTTTTTATTTTTTTCTTTTTTATTTTTCATTTTCACATATTTTAATTAAAAGAATGTTTTTTTCTTTCCACCTCAATTGATTTTACCTTTATAGTTATTATATTTTTGTTTTAAACTAGTATATCTAATTTCAAATCCCCTACTACAAGTCCACACAAACCTCTCTCTTTTTGTCTTCACTAGCCAAAAAGTTGTTTTTTCTCTATGTCCTTTTGTTGCTATTTGCCTGAAAAGTGATTATATTGATTTTTTGAAATTTTTTTTGTGAGATTGTTTTAGTTTATTCTACTTGTTTCATTTTGGTTTTTGCTTGCTTTGTTTTCTACCTCTCTTTTCCCTCACCTCCCTCGATACCAGTTGCTATTTGCAATTTGCCTTAATCTCTAGGTACCGGTTGCTGGCCTTTATTGGGATTAGTGACTGTTCTATTGGAGTTGTCTCCTGACATCTATATTTTCTTCCTCTTTTCTCTCTTATACACTTTCCTTTTTCTCTGACTTTTTTCTCTTCCTCTTTCCTACTCCTTCTTCTCCTTTTTATTTTCTTATTTATTTTATTTTATTGTTCATTTATTTATCTTTTTTTTTTTCTGTCTCACTCTCCCAATTTGATTTTGGCATTTCTTTCTTTCCTTTTTCCTCATTTTCCTCTTCTTCTTTCTCTATTTACCCCTAATTTGTCCTTCATTGGTGGTCACCTTATTTGTGATTATTAACATCTTGAATACATTTCTACTCAGTGCCTTGTGCGCTGTACCTGGTCATGTTCTAGTTTGTGCCTTTCAATCAACGTAGGAGAGAGAACTACATAACCAGACACCCGGAGAAGAAAGACCATGGGCAGAAAAAGAAACAGCCCACATAAGACAGAAAGGCAGGTTTCACCAGAAAAGGAAGTAAACGAAATAGAACCACAAATAAGCCTACCAGAGAAAGAGTTCAGAGAAATGATCATAATGTGTTTGAAAAGAATGGAAGACAAATTTGACAATATGAGTAAGAACCAAGAGGAAATGAAGAAGAACCTAGAGGAGGTGCAGAATAAACAAGAAGAAATGAAAAATCACATCACTGCTATAAAGAATTCAATAGAAAGCATCAAAAGTAGACTAGAAGAAGCAGAGGACCGCATCAGTGAGCTAGAAGACACGGTACGAAAAAATACCCAAGTACAGCAGCTTCTAGAAAAAAAAGTTAATAAGCAAGAGGAGAATCTAAGGGAACTTTGGGATAATATGAAACAAAACAACATCTGCATAACTGGGGTTCCAGAAAGAGTGGAAACTGAACAAGGATTAGAGAACCGGTTTGAAAAAATAATGACAGAAAATTTGCCCAATATAGAAAAGAAAAAACCCACACAAATCCAAGAAGCTCACAGGGTCCCAAGCAAAATGAACCCCAATGAACCGACACCGAGGCACATTATAATTAAATTGGCAAACACTGACGACAAAGTAAGAATCTTAAAAGCAGCCAGAGAGAAACAGAAAGTTACCTACAAAGGAACCCCCATAAGACTAGCTACTGACTTCTAAACAGAAACTCGTCAGGCCAGAAGGGAATGGAATGAAATATACAAAGTCAGGCAAAGGAAGGGCCTGAATCCAAGAATACTGTACCCTGCAAGACTCTCAATCAAAATTGAAGTTGAAATCAAAAGCTTCACAGACAAAAAAGGACTAAGGGAATATATTACCACCAAACCAGCAATGCAAGAAATGTTAAAAGGTCTGCTGTAATAAAAAGAAAGAACAAGCCAAGAAGGAACACGGGGGTAAGGATTAAAAATGGCAACAGATAAGTACTTATCAATAATAACTTTAAATGTAAATGGATTAAATGCTCCAATGAAAAGACATAGGGTAACCGATTGGATAAGAAAACATGATCCATATATCCGCTGTCTTCAAGAAACCCACCTTAGGAAAAGAGATGCACACAGATTGAGGGTGAAGGGATGGAACATGGTACTTCAGGCAAATGGAAATGAAAAAAAAGCTGGGGTTGCAATACTTATATCTGACAAATTAGATCTCAAAGTGAAGGACATAACAAGAGATAAAGAAGGACACTTCATAATACTAAAGGGAATAATCCAACAAGAAGAAATAACTCTGGTAAACATATATGCACCCAATATAGGAGCACCTAAATATATTAAAAAAACTCTTGGAGGATATTAAGGGAGAGATCGACAACAATACAATCATAGTAGGAGACTTTAATACACCACTGTCACCATTGGACAAATCCTCTAAACAAAAAATCAGAAAAGAAACATCAATCCTAAATGACTCACTAGAACAGATGGAATTAATTGACATCTTCAGAACATTTCACCCCAAAGCCACAGAATATACATTCTTCTCCAGTGCACATGGGTCATTTTCAAAGGTAGAGCATATGTTGGGTCATAAGAAAAGTCTCTTCAAATTCAAGAAGATAGAAATCATATCAAGCATTTTCTCAGACCACAGTGGCATAAAACTGGAAATCAACTATAATAAAAACAATAGAAAGAAATCAAACACATGGAGACTAAACAGCATGCTATTAAACAACGACTGGGTAAACAGAGAGATTAAGGAAGAAAGAAAAAACATCATGGCAACAAATGACAATGACAACACAACAATACAAAATTTATGGGACACAGTGAAAGCAGTCTTGAGAGGGAAGCTCATAGCCCTACAAGCCTACTGCAAAAAATAGGAAACAATGGTAATCAATTACCTAAACGTACAACTCAAAGAGCTAGAACGAGAGCAACAAGAAAAGCCCAGTGTACTCAGAAGAAAGGAAATAGTGAAGATCAGGGCGGAGATAAACAACTTGGAGACCAAAGAAACAATTCAAAAGATCAACAAAACAAAGAGCTGGTTCTTTGAAAGGATAAACAAGATTGATGGACCCCTAGCCAGGCTCACCAAGAAGCAAAGAGAGAAGACCCAAATAAACAAAATCAGAAATGAAAGAGGAGAAATAACAACAGACCCTGTGGAAATACAAAGGATTGTTAAAAAATATTATGAACAACTCTATTCCAACAAATTGGACAACCTGCAAGAAATGGACATTTTCCTAGAAAAATATAATCTCCCAAAAGTCAATGAGGAGGAAACCAAACATCTCAATAGTCCAATAACTATGGAAGAAATTGAAGCAGTCATCAAAAAGCTTCCAGCAAATAAAAGCCCGGGTCCAGACGGCTACAAAGAAGAGTTTTACCAAACATTCAAGGAAGAATTAAAACCTATCCTCCTCAGACTATTCAAAAACATTCAAGAAGAAGGAACACTTCCAAACACCTTCTATGAAGCCAGCATCACCCTAATACCAAAACCAGATAAAGACAACACAATGAAAGAGAATTATAGGCCAATATCTCTCATGAACATAGATGCCAAAATCCTCAACAAAATTCTAGCAAACCGGATCCAGCAGTACATCAGAAAGATCATACACCATGACCAAGCAGGATTCATCCCAGGAATGCAGCGATGGTACAATATCCGCAAATCAATAAATGTGATACATCACATAAACAAATTGAGAGATAAAAATCACATAGTCATATCAATTGATGCAGAACAAGCATTTGACAAAATCCAACACCCTTTCTTGATAAAAACTCTCAGCAAAGTAGGAATAGAAGGATCATACCTCAACATCATAAAAGCCATATATGATAAACCCACAGCTAACATCATACTCAATGGGCAAAAACTAAAACCATTTCCCCTAAGAACAGGAACAAGACAGGGATGCCCACTTTCACCTCTCCTGTTCGACATAGTACTGGAAGTATTAGCCATTGCAATTAGACAAGAAGAAGAAATAAAAGGCATCCAAATTGGAAAAGAAGAAGTAAAGCTATCCTTATTTGCAGATGACATGATATTGTACATAAAAAACCCAAAGGACTCCATTCCAAAAGTAATTGACTTAATTAATGAATTTGGCAATGTAGCAGGATACAAAATTAATGCTAAGAAGTCTGTGTGGCATTTCTATACACTAATAGTGAAAGTATAGAAAGAGAAACTAAAAAAGCAATCCCATTTGCCATCGCACCAAAAAAATTAAGATACCTAGGAATAAACCTAACTAAAGAGGTAAAAAAGACCTTTATGCAGAAAACTACAGGACACTGAAAAAAGAGATGGAGGAAGATGTTAACAGATGGAAGAGCATACCATGCTCATGGATTGGGAAAATCAACATCATTAAAATGTCCATACTACCCAAAGCAATCTACAAATTCAACGCACTACCCATTAAAATACCAACGACATATTTCACAGACCTAGAAAGAATTCTTCATAGATTAATCTGGAACAAAAAAAGACCACGGATAGCTACAGCAATTCTGAGAAACAAGAATAAAGTAGGTGGGATCTCAATACCAGACTTCAAGCTATACTACAAAGCAACTGTTCTCAAAACAGACTGGTACTGGCACAAGAACAGACATATAGACCAATGGAGTAGAATAGAGAACCCAGATATCCACCCAAACCACTATGCTCAATTAATATTTGACAAAGGAGGCATGAACATTCAATGGAGCCAATAGCCTCTTCAATAAATGGTGTTGGGAAAATTGGACAGATACATGCAAAAAATTGAAACTGAACCACCAACTTACACCAAATACAAAAATAAACTCAAAATGGATACAGGACTTAAACATTAGAAGGGAAACCATAAAAATACTAGAGGAATCCACAGGCAGCACAATCTCAGATATATGCCGAAAGAACTTCTTCACTGATACTGCTCCAAAGGCAATGGAAGCTAAAGAAAAAATAAACAAATGGGACTACATCAAAATAAAAAGCTTTTGCACAGCAAAAGAAACCATCAACAAAACAACAAGAAAGATCACTGTATCGGAGAACATATTTGCAAATGATATCACTGATAAAGGTTTAATCTCCAACATCTACAGCCAACTTATACAACTTAATAAAAGGAAGATAAACGATCCAATAAAAAAATGGGCAATGGACCTAAATAGAACCTTTTTGAAAGACGACAGAAGGAAGGCCAAGAGACACATGAAAACATATTCAAAGTCACTAATCATCCGAGAGATGCAAATCAAAACCACAATGCAATACCATCTTACACCGGTCAGAATGGCAATCATCAACAAATCAACAAATGACAAGTGTTGGCGAGGATGCGGAGAAAAAGGAACACTTGTGCACTGTTGTTGGGAATGCAGACTGGTGCAGCCACTGTGGAGAACAGTATGGAGTTTTCTTAAAAAACTAAAAATGGATCTCCCATTTGACCCTGTAATCCCACTCTTAGGAATTTATTCTAAGAAATCAGAAACACCAATCAGAAAGGATTTATGTACCCCTATGTTCATAGCAGCACAATTTACAATAGCCACAATTTGGAAACAGCCTAGGTGCCCGTCAGCAGATGAATGGATCAGAAAACTGTGGTACATCTACACAATGGAATTCTATGCTGCCATTAAGAAAAAGGAATTATTACCATTTTCAGCAACCTGGATGGAACTGGAGAGCCTTATGCTTAGTGAAATAAGCCAGTCAATGAAGGAGAAGCATCACATGATCACACTCATTGTGGGATAATAAAGAACATTATAAAATGATGAACAAAAGGATAGATACAGAGACAGTAAAGCTTCAAACAGACTGTGAAATTACAGCAGGAAGATTAAAGTTAGGTGAGGTAGATAAGAGATCAATCAAAGGACTTGTATGCATGCATATAGCAAAACCAATGAACATAGACACTGGGGGGTTGGGGCATGCCTGGGAGGGAGGGGGGGCAATGGGGAGATATGTATAAAAATTAGTTATATATATATAAAATAAATAAATAAATAAATAAATAAATAAATAAATAAATAAATAAAGGGGAAAAAAAAGAATTAGAAAACATTCAACTGGAAAAGCAAGAAGAGAAAAGAATCCAAAAATGTGAAGATAATGTAAGGAGGCTATGGGACAACTTCAAGCGTACCAATATCAAAATTGTGGGGGTGCCAGAGGAAGATAGAGAGCAAGATAGTGAAAACCTATTTCAAGAAATAATGACTGAAAACTTCCCACATCTGGTGAAAGAAATAGACTTACAAGTCCAGGAAGCACATAGAACCCCATACAGAAGGAATCCAAAGAGGACAAACCAAGACACATCATAATTAAAATACCAAGAGCAAAAGACAAAGAGAGAATACTAAAAGCAGCAAGAGAAAAACAGTTCATTACCTACAAGGGAGCACCCATACGACTGTCAGCTGATTTCTCAACAGAAACGATGCAGGCCAGACAGAAATACTTCAACGTGATGAATAGCAAGAACCTACAACCAAGAATACTCTATCCAGCAAAGCTATCATTCAGAATTGAAGGGCAGATAAAGAGCTTCACAGAGAAGAAAAAGCTAAAGGAGTTCATCAACTCCAAACCAGTATTATATGAAATGCTGAAAGGTACTCTTTTAGAAGAAGAAGAAGAAAAAGGTAAAAGACAAAAAATTATTATCAACAAATACATATCTATCAACAAGTGAATCTAAAAATTAAGTGAATTAAAAATTTGATCAACAAAATAAACGTGAATATAATAGAATCAGGAGCACAGAAGGGGAGTGGACTGATCATTCTCAGGGGGAAAGGAGGAAAGGGTGTACAAGGAGAGATTGGACAAAAATCATACACGTATGGATGAGGTCAACAGGAGGGAGGTAAGGGTAGAGGGAATGGTGGGAGCTGGGTGGAGGGGTGCTATGGAGGGGAAAAAAGAGAAACAAATGTAATAATCTGAATAATAAAGATTTAATTAAAAAAACATTTTTAAGTATACTTCATTTTATAATGGGAGAACACAGCAACTTTTCTTATAATTATTTAAAAAGAACAATATATACAGAACAAAATCAAACAAAAAACACAAAGCAGAAAAGTAAGTGATTTTGAATTAAACAGGTAAGGAAAGTTTAACATCTGGAACTGGAATTTGACAGATAAGGAGGAAAATTATTCAGGAGGGTCAATAAAAAAGACATGACATATTCATAGAAACAAGTTAAACAGACTTAAAATCTAGGTCAAATTAAAGTAGTAAAAACTGATAAAGAAAAGGTAGGTTATTATCTGCCAGGCTAATAAATTGAGACATTATTCAGTAGACAACTAGGAATTATTAAAATCTGTTTACTACTAGTGTGAAAGGCAGCTGGTTTGTTTGTTTTTAAATGATGATAGCACTATTTGGAGGACACAGTGGAATAAAGAAAGGGAATATGTCAATTCACTATTGTAAACCTGAAATTAATATAAGAAACATAATAGTGTATACCAACTATACTTATATAAAAAAATTAAAAATAATAATAAAAAAGAGGTAGATCACCTGACTCGAATAGTTCATACCAAAGATCAGGTATTGAGCTAACAGCTGGAGAAAAGTGATCAAGCTAGGGAATCTTTGCTGATGCTAAAGACATAGCATGTGATAAATAACTGCAAATGTAAGATATGGCAGAGGAATGACAAGTCTGAGGTTTGTTGTTTGGATGACTAGTTGGATGGTGTTAGAAAAGGAAATACAGGATAGAAGAAAAATCATATACAACAAAGAAAAATACTAAATCGTTGAATGACAAACCAAAAACATTTTCAGCCTTATCTGGTTTGGTCAGTGGATAGAGCATTGGCCTGCAGACTGAAGAGTCCTGGGTTCAATTCCAATTAAGGACACATGCCCTGATTGCAGGCTTGATCCCTATGCAGGAGATAGCCAATCCATGGTTCTCTGTCATCATTTATGTTTCTCTCTCTCCCTCTCTAAAATTAAATATATATATATATTTTTTTTTAAAAAAATAAAAAAATAAAAATTCCACTTAGGGAATTTATTGCAATGAGGCAAGATTTGTTCCCTTTAAAAAATTTTCTACAATTCGATCATGTGCTTATTTCAATTTATAGTGAAAGCATTTTTATTAAGGGCATTTTTTAAATAAAAGTGAATATCACTGGAGTTTAATTCAGAATTTCTTGAGGACTAATCTTACGGGAAAAAAGCAAAAAACAATATAATGTATACTTCTAAAGAAGTTTTAATATTTATTCTGATAGTGTATAGAGGAATTTAAATTCTAAGTAATGCTTTCCACTCTCATATCACATATTACTAAGTACCTAACAACAAATTTAGAATTGCTGACAATTATGACAATTAATATGATGGCTATCTATCTATCTATATTTATGCTTTGTTTTTGATAAGAAAAGTAAAATACCAGGAAGTAGAGGTTTCTTACACTAATGTGGTAGGCAAAACAGTGAGTATACTAGTCTTTGATCCTAGTTTAGTATTAAATCTCTGGAAACACAGTAACCTCCTCAGAGTGGTACTGTGCTCAAGAAAAGGTATCAGATCAAATGATCAAATACAGAAATTTTTAATTTAATGTATTGGAGTGACACTGGTTAATAAAATCATAGAGGTTTCAGGTATACAATTCTATAGTACATAATCTGTATACTGTATCATGTTTACAACCCCAAATCAAGTCTTTCTCCATCACCATTTATTCCTCCCCCCCTTGAAAATGAAACCATTTTTATTAAGGATAACTTTTAAATAAAATTAAGTGTCATTGGAGTTTAATTCAGAATTTCTTGGTATTTAATTTCCTTGAATTGCTTCAAAAAGGAATAAAATGCCTAATAATAAATTTAACCAAGAACGTAAAAGACCTGCACTCAGAAAATTATAAGACACTGAAGAAAAAAATCAAAGATACAATAAAGTGAAAGCATATACCAAGTTCACAGGTAGAAAAAAACTGAAATCATTAAAATGTTCATGCTATCCAAAGCAATCTACAGATTCAATGTAATTTCTATCAAGATACCAATGGCATATTTCACAGATTAACTAAGAGTAAACATTTTAAAAATTTATATGAAACCACAAAAGATCATGAATAGCAACAGCATCTTGAGAAATAAGAACAAAGTTGGAGGAATTATGCTACCTGCTATGAAACTATACAAGGCCATTGTAATCAAAACAGCATGGTACTGGCATAAAAACAGACATAGAAGAGGGGATAAATGGTGGTGGAAGGAGACTTTACTGGAGGGGGTAAACACAAAATACAATATACAGATGATAATTTTATTAACCAGTCACCCCAATAAATACAATAAATTTAAAAATATATATAGATCAATGGAACAAAATAGAGAGCCCAGAAATAAACCCATGCCTTTATGGTCAATATTTAACAATGGAGGCAAAAACTCACAAGGGGGTAAAGACAGTCTATTTGATAAATGGTGCTGGGAAAATTGGATAGATAACAGACCACCTTCTTATTACACAAAAACTCAAAATAGATGAAAGACTTAAATGTTAGACTTAAAATCATAAAAACCCTAGAAGAGAACACAGGCACTAAAATCTCGGACATTTCTAATAGCAAAAGTTTTACTGGTTGATGAGAGGGAGTGAGGGAGGCATGGGGTGAGAGGGAGAAAGAGGGGAAGAAGGGAGGGAGGGAAACATCAATTTGTTGTGCCACTTACTTATGCATTCATTGGTTGCTTCTTGTATGTGCCCTGATTGGAGATCAAACCCATAACTTTGGCATATCAGGACAATACACTCCAACTGAGCTACCTGACCAGGGTTATTTTTTCTGTTATGTAGCTTCAGGCAGAAAGAAGGAAAGAAGAAAAGAGAGAGAGAGAGAAGAAAGATGAGAGAGAGAAAGATAAATAAACAAACAAACAAATGGACTACATTAAACTAAAGTTTTGCACAGGAAAGGAAACCATAAGCAAAATCAAAGGACAATCCACTGAATGGGAGAATAAATTCACCAATATATCTGATAAGGGCTTAATATTTAAAATTTATAAAGAAGAAGTCATATAACTCAACACACACACACCAAAAAAAAAAAAAAAACAAAAAACACCCTCCCAAATAATCCAATAAAAAATGTGCAATGGATAGACACTTCTCCAAAGAGGTCATTCAGATGGCCAATGAAAACACTGACATGAAAACACTGCTCAGTGTCCCTAGTCATCAGATATGAGAATTAAAAGCACAATGAGATACAACCTCACATCTATCAAAATGGCTATCATCATTAAATCAACAAACAAGTATTGACAAGGATGGGGAGAAAAGGGAACTCTTGTGCACTGTTGGTGGGAATGCAGATTGGTGCAGCTACTATGGAAAGCAGTATAGAGTTTACCTCAAGAAATTAAATATAGAACTGTCTTATGACCCAATGATTCTGCTTCTGGGGGTTTACCCAAACAAAACTAATTTGAAAGAATATATGTGTCCCTACGCTCATTGCAGCATTATTTACAGTAACCATGATTTGGAAGCAGCTCAAGTGTCCATCAGTAGAGAAGTGGATAAAAAAGCTGTGGTACATTTCCATAATGGGATACTACTAAGTGATAAAAAAAAAAAAAAGGAAATCTTACCCTTTGCAACTGCATGGATGAATCTGGAGAGCATTATTTCACATTATGCTAAGTGAAATAAGCCATTCAGAGAAAAATAAGTACCATATGATTTCACTCATATGTGGAATCTAATGAACAAAATGAACTAACAAGCAAAATAGAGACAGACTCATAGATACCAAGCAGGCTGACATGTCCAGAGTGGGGGTTGGGAGAAATTCAGTGCAGAGGTATAATTGTTGAGTAAAAAAGTTTAAAAATGAGAGAAAAAAACTCATGGAGACAGACAAGTGTGGTAATTGTCTGGGGAGGTACATGGGGGGAAGTAGTGAAGGAATAGGGGAGATAAGTGGTGATGGAAGGAGATGAACATACAATACAGTGTACAGATGTTGTGTTAGGAAATTTTGCACCAATTCACCCAATAAATTCAATAAAAAGAAAAAAACAGTATTTGTTGGAAGATGCTAATATAACCATGTATAGTTACCATACCTTAGAAAAATAATCACAGGACTCTTAATTCCACTGACTGAGATCCACACACAAGGATCTAAATGGAAAAGTAAGTCTTACTCCCATAATCTGGGGCCAAGTATGGTTTAGTTCCATTTGTAAGATTTAAAGGTTTTAAAATCTAGAGCATTTTGAATTCCTATCTTCATTTGGTTTTTGGTTAAATAATTTATTCCAAAATACCTTTTAAAACCTTACATGAATTACCTATAAATCAGCAAGACAAATGGCAAAGTTATATAAATGTGAGAAATTGACAAGTCTGACATCCTATGACACACAGTCTGAATAGTCATAGTGATTCTAGTGATTAAGGATACTAAAGAAGTGTTCATAATTTCTGACTTAAACATAACTGATCAACTGTTTTTAAAATACTTACTATTATAGAAATACTTTTTACTATAATTACTAACTTTGAGAAGATTATACTATCCAGAATATTATCAAGAACTCTCAAAATAAAAAAATTGGGCAAAATTAATAGTAACAAAGAACAGATACAGATGGCAAATAAGCATAGATGTTTAACATCATTACTAATTAGGGAAATCCAAATTAAAACCATAAGGAGTTATATCCATTAGAATGACTTACAAAACTGACAAAACTAAATGCTGAAAAGGATGCTCATAAAATAAAAATTTTAAAAACCTCTTTAGAAAATAATTTGGCAGTTTCTTTAAAAATTAAACATGTAGTTATCAGACAACTCAGGTACATGATGGGTTATAAAAGCCTTATTTAATCACTGAACACTTTAAACAACCCACATATTCCTCAATTAGTGAATGGATAAACAAACTGTGGTACATTCATACAAGGAATACTATTAAGCAATAAAGAGAAACAACGAATACATTCAAGAACATGACTGAATCACAGAAATATTAGGTTATGTTAAAGTACACCAGACATAAAAGGGCTATATAAAATATGATCCCATTCATTTGACATTTTGGGTAAGGTAAGCTATAGGGATAGAAATCAGAGCCCTAACTGGTCTGGCTCAATGGATAGAGCATCATCATGCAAAATGAAAGGTCCCAGGTTTGATTCCGGTCAATGGCATGTACCTTGATTGTGGACACAACCCCAGTAGGGGGCATGCAGGAGGCAGCTGATTGATATTTCTCTCTATTCGATGTTTCCAACTCTCTATCCCTCTCCCTCCCTCTCTGCAAAAAATCAACAAAACGTATTAAAAAGAAAAAAAGAAATGTGAATTTGAGGGACAATAGAAATCTTCTATTTCGATGTTGGTTACACAAACTGTATACAATTTTACACATAAAAAAATAAATTTCACTCCATATAGGTTATACCTCAATATAGATTATCTAATTTATTAAACACACACACACACACAGACACTATCTAGGTAACCAATTAGGGAAATTCCAAAAAACCATCTCTCCCTCTCCGCATTTATATATATACATATGCACATCTCTACCTACACAGAAAGACATAAATATGGACACACAGAGACATACATAAACCACATTTGAAACTAAAAATAATCCTAAAGACAAAAACAACTATCTCAATTTTCTAAGTAAAGATACAAATTTTTAATTGTAGTGACTCATTTTTAAACTTTGGATTTTGAAATTAGTTTTGAAGTATGTAAAGTCTGCAAGAATAAGAGAATACCTGTATATTTTTTTGCTAAGATTCACCAATTTTTGCACCAATTTTTCCTTTCTCTATATATACATAAATATGTAGTTATTCCAAATCATTTTGGGATATGCTGCATATATAACACACTTTTATTTGTAATACTTCTCTGAAAATTTTCTCAAAAGATAAAGTTTATGTCTATAAAATCATTTGATTTTGGGTTACTATTGATATGTCCAATTAATCCAACACAATCCAAAGCTATTGCCTTACCTCATTTCTTGTCAACTCCTTTTCCATTATATATTTCTCTTCTAGTGAGATCCCTTGCTCTTAAGTACAGGACAAAGCTGAGGGCTCCTACTGGACTAGCTCCTTACAGGGCAATAAAGAGGGCTAACTAGAATAGACTGGGGACAACATATTGAAAAGAGGGCTTGCCTGATCCCGCTCTTTGTCCAAAACACAAATCTGGGACCTGTGTGTTAGACTTTTTCTTTTCAAGAATGATTGTGGCTGATCTTGAACTACACTCTCCATATCTCCCTTCTTTAAGCCTTCCATTCACCTGTATTCTCCTAAGGTACAGACATACAGAAGCAGTAAGAGTTCTACTGGAATATGATATTTCTTCCACTACTTACAAGAAATTTGAATTCTTAGTATATTCTGTCTCCTAGCAATTTTAATGGTACAGGTTATATGTGATTATATTTGTGTCCCTTGTTTCAAGAATGTTGAGGAAATTCATATTTGAATTTCCAAGCCCAGGTTAAGTGAATTTAGATGAGTTTCTCTTTAGCAAGTGGCAGTTAATTCTAAACAGGCTATACTTATTAAAAAAGATCCAGCCAATAATTAAGAAAATGTTAAAAACATATACAATAAATATAAGAACATTTAAAATAAAAACCTATGGCCTGAAGCTAAACAAATTACTTTTTAATAAAAGAGAGTTGTTGATTAATCATATTTAAGATGCATTCTAAAAAGCAGAAAGAAAAAGATAATAAAAAAAAGGAAAAGGGAGAGAGAAAATTAAAGAACAGAAATGCTCTTAATGGTAACTTTCTAGTTATCTGATATTAAGTAAATACCAGTTGAAATGAGAAAGGTTTTATTATACTCTGTAACTTAGCACCAATAATTCTTATATCAAAAAGTCCTTATAAGTAAGATGTAAAAAATATTATAAACAGGAAAATGTATGCAAAACCGTCCCCTACAATTTCTAGTTTATTCTTAGGGCAATTGTGTCCCACTTTCACATTAACTAAAAATCTTTCTTATTCCAGTCTTGGGGAGAAAATTAGAGTTCAGCATTTATCAGTAGATAAAAAGTATCTCACATTGCGCTAACATCACCACAGCACAGAAACAAACATCAACAATTTTGAACATTTCATAAAGGAAAATATATGAGGGATAAGACATAAGTAAAAATTTTAGAGTAAAACTAAAAAAAAAAGAAAAAATTAACTCCCTTAAGAACGCATTCATAACTGCCAAGTTGTGTTTTTGATGAAGTTCTTTCCTGAACTTATCTAAACAAATAATAAATGAAAAGACATCAGTTAATTCTAAACAGGTTATACTTATTAAGACCAAATGCTAATATAATAACACAGGGGTGCAGTGGGGCATCCATAGGCAAATTGTAAGATTCAAAGCTTTGAAATCTTTTACCACAAATGTTTAGTGAAAAAAAAAAAAATTCACTTAAATGTCAGTTTGATAAAAGCCAAAAGAACATTTCCCACATGTGTTTACATTTAAGCATATTTTTAAAAGATGGGAAAAGTAACAGTCATTCAAAACTGAGGTTAAGCTATTAGTTCATAAGGGTTGTAATTTAAAGGTATTTCTCCAACCTCTAACTTCATTTTCTTTGATAAGCATGTGTTCCTAAGATAACTCCTTATTCAATTCTAAAATGACTAAAAGGTTTAAGTATCCCCATTTATAAAACTGAAGATGAAGTTTTTGCATGAGACAAAAAATACTGTTGACAAGCACTTTGTATATAAGTGTGTGTGTGTGTATGACCTTAAATGACTGTTATGACAGAATGACTGGAACGACCAGTTGACCAGTTGCTATGATGCGCACTTACAACCAGGGGGCAGATGCTCAATGCATGAGTTGCTCAGGTGGTCAGTGTGCTCCTACAGCCAAATTCTCATGGACAGCCAACCTCCCACAGCCCTTCCCCTGACTTGTCCCTTCCCCATAGGCCTCAATCACCAGTCAGGCCAAGGAATCCCACTCGTGCATGAATTTGTGCACTGTGTTTCTAGTAGATTATAAAAATAAAATGAATTATACCTAAACTCAGATGCATGATATGTGCATTAGGTTTCTACCCATTATAAAAACACACAACAAAATTTTATTAACCAACTTACAATTTTCATTAAATAAAAAAGTTGTTTACATATACAATGGTACCTCGAGATACGAGTTTAATTCGTTTCGTAACCTTGAGGTGTGGGAAACTATGAGACGCTCGAGTAGTGGTAAACTGGTGGGTCGTGTGCAGCCGGCCGATCTGCGCTATTACTCCTATCTCAAATGTTGCTCATATTTCAAAGCAAAAATCGCTCGCTCAATGGCCCGTATCTCAAATATCTCGTATGTTAGGGCACTCGTATCTCGAGGTACCACTGTATATTTAAACATACAAAAAAAAGCCATACGTAAGGAGAAGAGAAATATTGCAGGACAGGGCTTTTCAAAAGGAGCTATGTAGTCTTCGGGTAAACCTAATCTCCATCTATATGTCCACAGTCAGTTCCAAAACTTGTATACTTCCTTCCTTCCATATTGGTTTGATTTCAGCTGTTATTTCTTTCTTTCTTTTTTTTTTTTAATTGATTTTTTTTTACAGAGGGGGAGAGGGACAGAGAGCTAGAAACATCGAGCTGTGTCCTGCACACTCCCCACTGGCGATGTGCCCGCAACCAAGGTACATGCCCTTGACCAGAATCGAACCTGGGACCTTTGAGTCCGCAGGCCAACATTCTATCCACTGAGCAAAAGGGATCTTGGCTCAGCTGTTATTTCTATCACAGAATCCACCGTTTGTAATGAAGCCTTAGTTTCTCTGATCACAGAAAAATTCTAGAAACATATGCTGACAGATATGCAGAAAATATATTCAAACAACAATTACTTTTTCTCTACCAAACTTAAAAAATCATTCTCAGACACAAACTTTTAAATATTTTCTCAAAATATAACATATGGAATTTCTGATCCTGAGTAGCAGATAGAGAGACACAGCCAGAATTCCTGCTAATAAGAACTAGAAAAGTCATATACATTATAATTATTAAAGGTACGAAAGAGCTGTGGAAGCAACAAGGACCAAATGAATACATTCTTAGGGAGGTGAGAACTGTTCAGAAAGAAGGCCAGAACTGGCTTATAGTCAGTAACATGGGGTTAGAGAGACAAAATTTGACATATCAGGGATTGCAAACATCTGAAATATGGTTTGCCCGATAAACACAGTTGCTCAATTCTGAGAGTGGATAGAAAGCTAAGAGGTTAACCAAAATCACCTGAAATGCAGAAAGTTCTACCAGACAGTCAGTGCTTATTACCAAAGAAAGACCAGGAGAAAAGGAACTAAAAACATAACAGGCAAGCAATGAAACCCCTGGGAGAAGTAGAGATTGAAAGTGAAAGATACATGGACACTTTACCCTTAGGTACTGAGAGAGGACGTATCTCTATATTGATTACATCTAGAAACTGAAAATTCAGATTTTGGTCTTAGCAGAGTACTAGAATGGGGGTAGAAACCAAGATTTAAAAAAAAAAAGTAGGAATTTCAGCCATTACGAAGTACTAAAGTGATAAAATTGGAAACTGAGGGCCTATGCTAACAAAAGGTCAGTCTCCCACTTGAGATATTTGCCAAATTTTGGAGGTGGACAGGGCAGGAGGATAAAGAACTAAGCTATAAACTCTTGGAGCAGTACTGGTGCCCTTGTTTTGGTGGACTGTTTCAGAGCTGATGAGACCAAGACATGATGATCTCAAAAGTCCTAGAGGGTCAAGTTCTAGAAATGAACAGTAAAAAACTTATCAAAACTGAAAATCAAATTTGACCTACCTTAATCCTTGATTACTTGCCTCATAAAGAAAAGAGGGAACACTCTAGTAGAAGATAAAAATCTGAAGAATCTACAGTTCTTAAACAAACAGTGTCTGGCAAGCAAAACAACTGATAGTTATGCAAAGAGGCAAAATAATTAGACAAAAAGGGGGGGAAGAGAAATTGTTTCAGAAATGATTCAGACAATGGAAATAAGAAAGATCTCAAAATAATTATAATTAATATTTTTAATGAAACAAAGGAAAGGATGCATCAACTAGATAAAAGAATGAAGAATTTCAACAGAGTTGAAATTATAATAAAAAGAATAAAATAAATATCTAGAATGGAATAATTTAATATGAGTTTAAGAATTCACAGAATAAGTTTAAATTTAGACTATCTCTCTGTATCTTCCTACTACTTAGCCAGACATGGGCTCAGTCATGGAAATCTGTGGCAGAACTGGGAAAATAAATTGCTATTTCTCTGGCTAGAGGACCAAAAAGGAGAACTCTGGGAATCATAAAATACTAGGACTCTTGAAATATCTGAAAAAAAAAGGAAGGAAGAAAGGAAGGAAGGAAAGAAGGAAGGAAGGAAGGAAGGAAGGAAGGAAGGAAGGAAGGAAGGAAGGAAGGAAGGTAGGTCAGCAAAGAAATAGAATATACGGAGAAGACCAAATAAAAATAGAATGAATGAAATTTTAAAACTCACTAGATAGGCTCAGTAGAAAAATGGAGAAGACAGAATTAAGACTCAGTATACCTGAATACGAATCAATAAAAATGTTTTAGTATGAACATCACAGGCAAAACTGATTTTCAAAAAATGAACAAAGACTTAGACATTTATGGAATAACTATAGAAGATCTAACATCTATGACATCATAGTACCAGAAGAAAAGAAAATGAAGTGCAAAAAATTTTTTGAAGAATTATGTTTTCATACCTCCCAAATTTGATTAAACACACTTCTACACGCTTAAGAAGATCAGAAACCCCACATAAAATAAACCCAAAGAAATCCATGCCCAGACCCATGAAAAGAACCCAAAGAGTGAAAGTGGGTGGAATATCAGCATGTAGAAGGAAAAGATTCTAGGAGAAAGAAAGGAAAACAACCACCACCTACAAAAAAGGAGAACAAGGAGAAAATGAGACTTCAGGAAAGATGGGAGGAATATCAAGCACTACCAAATTCCTAAGGACACATAAGAAAAATTTGATATTAGTATGATCAAAATATGATTTCATATTATAAGCCATCAGAGTAGAAAGCATTTCCTAATAGTGACAGGACAGACCTGACTAATTTCATGTTCATCGAATTGTTTGGTCTGACAAGGGACAAGTAATTTAAATTATTTGAGATTGGGTTTTTTGAGTTTTTGCTTCCTAAGGTATCCTTCCTTAGTTTTTCTCAAATATCTTTTGAAAATTTTGACATTGATTGGGATTTTGCCTATGTCCCAGATATCTACTGAACACTAGGTAAAAATCAAAAGCAAAAGAACTCAAAAAATGTAAGAACATTGAATATAGTTATTAGAAACTATGAAGTTTAAAACATCTGGGAAATATCTTAGGTTAACACTTAGACATGATGTTACATGGTAAAAAGACAAGAACAAAATCAAATTGTTTCTTAACAACTGAGATCAGATAGGGGTTCCTAAATGATTCACTTACAATAGGCTCAAGATAAGGAAAAAGGATGTGAGTGTCCGTGCACTTTGTGTGTGTGTGTGTGTGAGAGTGTGTGTGTGTGTGTGTGTGTAGTGCATTATTTCACTTTCATTTAATAACTGATCTTTCACTTAATACAAGACAATAACACTCTGTTGTGAGGATTATGCCAGTGCTTTGAAGACAATAAGCACTCAAATGTTATCAACTATTTTCATAATTGTAAAGGAATAACTTAGTTGCTGATTTTGCAGAGAATATTCAATCCAGCTATCCTCTGATGAAAAACCAAATGGTTGACATCTTTAAATTTTATTTCAAACTTCCCAACATTTAGGAAAATACTTGATGCAAAACACTCTCAATCTCACCTTAATAAGTTATAAATAAAATCTATTGCCAAAACCCATTAAGCAATTAATCAAATGTTTAAAAGCAAAGATTTTGAAAATTTGTCAGTATAAAAGCTTTATCTTAAGTATGTCTATGCAGCAGAAGACATTGAAATCAATATGAAAAGTGTTTAGATACAGCAGAGATGTTTTCTTTCATCTTCTGAATACTACCAACAGAGATTACACTAAAGAAAACCACAAGTGTGCTGAAGTTTAAAACATCTGGGAAATATCTTAAGATATTCATTTTTAAGAGCTCCATGTTAAAAAACAGCCTGAAGGGTATATGATAAATCTGCTCTAAAAGTAGGTGTGTTTTTAATCCTATTGAATATAAACAGACTTTTTAAAAAAGAAACTATAATTCAGGACAAAAGCGCCAAGAGACAAAAATGCTCTATAAAAGGAAACTTCAAAAATAAACACTAGGGCCATAGCCTGTTTTGCTTAGTGGTTAGAGCGTCAGCCCGAGGACTATATGGGTCCTGGGTTCAATTACAGTCAAGGGCATGCACTTCAGTTGTATGCTTGATCCCCAAATGCTTGATCCCCGACCCCAACAGGGACAGGTCCAGAAGGCAACTATTCAAAATCTCTCCCTACATCAATGATTTTCTCTCTCTGTCTCTCCCCTTCCCTTCTACTCTTTCTAAAAATCAATGGGAAAAAATATGCTTGGGTGAGGATTAACAAAAACAAACAAACAAATAAAACGAAACAAAAAAACTCTGGAATGCAGCAAAGGTAGTAATAAGAGGTAAGTTTATATCATTACTGACCTATCTCAAAAAACACGAGAAATCTCAAGTAAATAACCTTATTTTGCATTGTAAAGAACTAGACAAAGCACAAAAGCAGCTCCAAGTCAGCAAAGTAAAATAAAATAAAAATAAATAAAGTAAAAATAAACACTAGGGCTCAATTACAAAAACACAAACTATTTTAATAAAATATATATTTCCACAACCAATCCTTCCTAAAGGTTGTTACATAACAACCAACACCTATAGCCTACCTCTTTTTAGTGGCTTCATAGTTTTAATAGTTACAACCTAATATCTAAAATAAACATTTATGTTTTGCCTATTTTTTTGTTTTTACAGGTAATATGAAAACGACATCCTTACCCATACATACAATTCATAAATCAAAGGCATTTACGATTTTTATTTAAATAATACAAACTGTTCCTTAAAAGCGACTGTGGCAATTTTTACCTACTCATATTATGAAAGTACCTACTTTCTATAACCTGTTCAATATAATATATAGAAATTATCATAATACTAGAGGCCCGGTGCACAAAATTCATGCACAGGGGGTGGGGTGTCCCTCAGCCCAGCCTGCAGCCTGCAGCCTCTCCAATGTGGACCCCTCAAGGGATGTCTGACTGACAATTAGGATCAGGCCTAATAGGGCAGTTGGATATCCCTCTCACAATCCAGGACTGCTGGCTCCCAACTGCTCATCTGCCTGCCTTCCTGATTGCCCCTAACCGCTTCTGCCTGCCAGCCTGATCACCCCCTAACCACTCCCCTGCCAGCCTGATTTGATGCCTAACTGCTCCCCAGCCAGCCCGTTTGCCCCTAATTGCCCTCCCCGAGGGCCTGGTCACCCCTAACTGCCCTCCCCTGCAGGCCTGAGCATCCCTAACTGCCCTCCCCTGCAGGCCTGGTACCCCCCAACTTCCCTCTTCTGCAGGCCTGATAACCCCTAACTGCCCTCCCATGGAGGCTTGATTGCCCACAACTGCACTCCCTTGCAGACCTAGTCCCTCCCAACTGCTGGCCATCTTGTGGTAGCCATCTTGTGTCCACATGGGGGCAAGATCTTTTGACCACATGGGGGTAGCCATCTTGTGTGTTGGAGCAATGGTCAATTTGCATATTACTCTTTTATTAGATAGATTAGAGGCCTGGTGCATGAATGGGGGCCAGCTGGTTTGCACTGAAGGGTGTCCTGGATCAGGGTGGGGTTTTCTTGGGACATGGAGTGGCATGGGTGAGGAGCCTGTGGTGTTTTGTAGGCTGCCCAGCCCCCACCCCCGCCCCCCATGACCCATGCAGAGGCCCTGTTATCTGGTATTTATTTATCTTCTCCAATTGAAACTTTGTAGCCTTGAGTGGAGGCCTAGGCCAACCAGGGAAGACAGAAAACTTGGCTTCCTCCATTACAGGGGAAACCCAAGCCTCCTGTTCACTCTGTAAATAAATAAATAAATAAATAAATAAATAAATAAATAAATAAAGCCACCTACAAATTAAACCAAAAGAAAATAGGAAGAAGAAAATAATGAAGAGAAGAGGTGAATATGTATAAATAGAAAATAAGCATGTTGGCCCTGTTGGTTTTGCTCAGTGGATAGAGCATTGGTCTGTGGACTACAGGATCCTGGGTTCTATTCTGGTCAAGTGCACATGCCTGTGTTTTGGGCTCAATCTCCAGTGGCAGGGGAGGTGGGGTGCAGGAGGCAGCCTAACAATGATTCTCTCTCATCAGTGATGTTTCTATCTCTCTCTCCCTCCCTTCCTCTCTCTGAAATCAATAAAAATATATTAAAAAAAGAAAGAAAAGCAAGTAAGCATGTTCTACAGTGAACAACAAAGCCAAACTTGGTTCTTTGAAAAGGCTATAAAACTGATGAACGCTTACAAAAAAAAGGAATAAATAACCATTAGCAAAAATACAAGAGTACATCTCCATAGATTCAAAAGATAAAAAATATTATAAACAAGGGTATGCAGATATATTTTAACATTTAGACAAAATGTATCAATACTTATAAATACAAATCGCACCAAAGCTTATAAAGGAATAAGTGGAAAAAATCCTTTTTATTTGTAATACTCACTTGAGGATATCCTTAGAGGGAGGGCAGGAAGGAGAGGAGGAGGGAGGCAGGAAGGGAGGGAAGGGGAAGAGAGAGAGAAGGAGAGAAAAAGAAAGAGGGAGAGAGAAACATCAATTGGTTGCTTTCCCTATGCTTTTTTATCAGAAATCAAACCCACAACCCAGTATGGGCCCTGACCAGAATAGAACTAACACCTTTAGGTGCACAGGACAACACTAAACCAACTGAGCCACTCTGGCCAGGCCTTTTAACTATTTTTAATGAATTATTTTCACAAAGAAACCTCCAGGTCTAGCTAGCATTATTAGTAAATTCTATCAAACATTTAAGAAGGAAATAACACCAACCATATACAAAATTATCCAAAGAGTAAAAAATGACGGGAGCAGCAAAAAGAGTAACCACATTAAAATGAACATCTACTCATGAAATATACCCTTAAGAGAGTGAAAAAGAAATTCTGTGTCAGAGAAGGCATTTATCAATCAAAACGGATCATAACTTGAATGTATACAGAATTATTATAAATTGATCAAAAATTAAGTACCCAATTGAAAAATGGTAAAAAAAATTTTTAAACATGCAATATATATATATATATATATATATATATATATATATATATATATCCCCAGCTCTAGCTGGTTTGTTCAGTGGTTAGAGCATTGGTCTGGGGACCAAAGGGCCATGGGTTTGATTCTTGGTCAAGCACTTATACTTCAGTTGCAGGCTCAATTGCTAGCTTGGATCTCCCTCACATTAATATTTCTCTCTCTCTCTCCCCAACACCTCTTCCTTCTCCCTCCCACTCTCTCTCACTTAAAAAAAAAAAAAAATCAATGGAACTGAATACAACCAGTGGAACAAGTGAAATTCTCAGCCCTGCTGATGGGAATACAAAACTTTGGAAATTTTTTTGACAGTATATAATAAAGTTCAAGACAGACATACCCAATAACCAGTATTTCCATTTCTACCTATATCTCCAACAGAACTATATGCACATAATCACCAAAAGACACATGCAAGAATGTTCATTTTTGTGATCAACCTATCTAATAAAAGAGAAACATGCAAATTGATCATTCCTCTGCTATGGCCACAAGCCACGCCCACCAATCAATCAGGAGTGAGTATGCAAATTAACCCAATCAAGATGGCAGCTAATTTGCGTATCCTGGTCAGAGGAAGACTAAAGATGGTGTAGAAGGAAGCCAAGGGCTGCAGAAGGGAGGGGAGCTATGGAGAAGCAAGCAAGCAAGTGGGGCAGCGGAGACCACCGCAGGAAGTCCTATTCTTGCAGCAATCTTCCTGCACTGGGCCTGTTTGTAATAAAGCTAAACTAGAAACAACCCAAATATCTATCTAGAGTAGAATATAAAAGTGAATTGAGAGAGATAGATACCATGGAATAGGACACAGAAAAAAAGGACAAAGCACTACTATATGCAATAATGTGGATAAGTAACAAACAAAGATGAGTCAGAGAAGCCAGAGACAAAAAATATACACTTATGATTTCATTTATTTAAAGTTCAAAAACTGCAAAGCTAATCACTGGTGTTGTAAGTCAAGTCAGTGGATACCTTTTGGGAAGAAGGGGGCCCATGGGTACTTCTGGGCTGTTGGCCAAGTTCTATTTCTAGAACTGGATGGTGGTTGAACAAGTATGTTTACTTTGAGGTAATTCTTTCAACTGTACACTTACGATTTGCTTATTTTTCAATGGTTATACTTCAATTCATAAAAAGTTAATAAAAGAATGAATGTTGAATTTTGTAAATGCACTTTTAGCATCTATGAAAATAATCATATAAAATTTATCAAAAAATCTATTAATATGGTACATTAGTCTGGGTCCAAACAGAAAATTAAAACCACACAGCAAGTTAAATGGGAGAAACTTAACATATAAGAATTATTAACTGTGATAAAAGAATATCTGTAAGATATAAAAAGCTCCATATGGTTTTCTAGGGCTGACTAAAGAGTACCCCAGGAAAGAAAAACTTATGAAAGATCGGACCTCATTTGAGAAGGTGTGGTTCAGCTCCAGATAGGAGAGTTCATTAGTTTAGCTAGTCTGGAGTTGCTAAGCAAACTATAGAAATCCTCTGGGAAGCAGTGTGAGGAGCATGCTAAATCATGTTAATAGACTCCCTAATTCTAAACTATACTTTCATTTTGAAATAAACCCCACTTGTACTAGTCTCTTGATATATGGTTGTATTCTGTTTATACTGCTATTGATTTATCACCTGTGACTCTTTGTACAAAGAAAAGTATAAAAAATATATTGGCTCTATCATCTATAACTTCCCACCAAGTAAACGTTCTTGTTTCTAATTATTTTTCACTTTTTGAGATTTACAATAATACAATCATTCCATCTGTAAATATTTCCTTTCTTTACCATATCTATACCTTACTTATTTTTATGTCATAATCAACTTTTTAAAAAAAAGTCAACCTGCCTGCTGTGCTAAGAAATAACATAGGCCCCTGGCTTGTGTCGCTCAGTTAGTTGAAGTGATGTCCCATACACAGAAGGGTCTCAGGTTCAATTCCTAGTCAGAGCACATATCAGGGCTGCGAGTTCCATCCCCGATTGGGACGCATATAGGAGGCAGCTCATATCTCTGTGTGTGTGTGTCTCTCTCTCTTTCTCTATCGGTCTTATTCCCTCTATCTCTCCCTCCCTCCCTAAAATCAATAAAACAATATCCTTGGGTGATGGTTTAAAAAAAACAATACAACAGTTGGAAAGAGAAAAACTAGTTAAAAAGACTTTGTAATAATGCAGGCAAAGGCATAAAGCGAGGAGCAGAGGAGTGTAGCAGTATAGATAAGAAGTTACTGGACTCAGGATATGTTTCAAAGGTGGTTCAGTAAGATGTGTGAAAGACGAACATGTGCTATGACAAAAGGAGAAGACTAAAAAATAACTCTGAGGTTGTTTTAGCCTGAACAACCCAGAAGGGTAAAGTTGCCATCTAGTGAAGCAGAATAAGCTGCAGATGTAGCAAGTTTTGGGGGATAGATTAAGAGTTTAGTTTTGGAAATTTTGAGTTTAGGCTATCAAAAATATAAGCACATTCATTAAATAAATGCTGAATGAAGAGATCAATTAATCTCTTAAACATGACAGATTCTCCAATATTCCATAATTTCTATGATTTAAGGACACAGAGTTATGCTACAGGACACACTCTACTTCACTGCAAAGAAGTAGACTTGCAGAAAAGACAGAGACTTAACAACAAGTGCCATCTTCCCATGGCAGAAACTGGCCTATATCCTCACTGCCATGTGCAGGGAGAACCAAAATATAGGCTTTACTAAGGCAAAACCAAAAAGCTCAAATTCCTCTCCCAGTACAGTGGTACCTCGAGATACGAGTGCCCTAACATAGGAAATTTTTGAGATATGAGCCATCGAGCGAGCGATTTTTGCTTTGAAATATGAGCAACATTTGAGATAGTTTCCCATGCCTCAAGGTTACGGAACAAATTAAACTCGTATCTCGAGGTACCACTGTATTCTATATAATAAAAGCCTAATACGTAAATTGTCCCCTCAGGTAGTCATTTGACCAGGAGTTCGACCTGAAGTTCGACCACTCACTATAACAAGTGCTGACCACTGGGGGCAGCATGGAACACAGCAGGCATCAGCAATGTAGCACTGTCAATGAGCGGCAATGAAGGCGCTGCCAGCCATATGGGCCCTGAGGAGAGCTGGACTGCAGCGGGATGGTAGGGCAGGTGAGCAGACAGCACCAGGTCAAGGTTGATGCGAGCAGGAGCCCAATCGCACCGCCATTCACCCTGCATATAGCGACCGGTGGTGACGGCAGGGGGTAGGACTGCCACCTGGTTCCCAAGTGCTAAGGGAGCCAGGTTGGGTGGGCCCAGCCCCAATCAATCACCCCGCAGGCGAGATGAAAGTGAGGAGGCAGTGCCAGGCCAAGGCGGGGTGCCAGGCCCAAGATGGGGTGCCAGGCGGGACTACGGGGCTGGGGGCGTGAGCTGGGGCTGTGAGGCTGGGGATCCGAGCTGGGGCCCGATCTCCTCAGGCCATCCCTAGGGACCCCACCTCTGCACGAATTCATGCACCAACCTCTAGTATTCCACATGATCTTTGTAAATGAAAAAAAAACAGTAAAGGGCTGGTGTCTTGGTATAGCAGGTAACACAAAGCTCACAACAGTTCTAGATAGGTAGGTCAATAGGTAGGTAACTGATAGGTAGGTAGGTAGGTAATAAATAAATTTGAGAAAAAGGAAAAATATCCAGTTCATGGTGCTAATGATATAGTCTTCTATGCCCAAGGAAGACCTGACAAGTTTACTTCAAATAGACATCTTGCATCAAAAATTTGAATTCTTAAGACTTCAAAATTTCCCATTTCTTCAGTATGATATACTTTTCTTTATTTCATGTTAGTGCATCTCATTTCTGCAAGTAAGGAGAAAAATATTATATAGATGAGAAAATTAAAGCTTGCAAACACTGTGACATTCTATCTAATAAAAGAGCAATATGCAAATTGACTACTTCCACTACACCCACAAGCCGAGCCCACCAGCCAATCAGAGTGAGTATGCAAATTAATCTAACCAAGATGGCTACGGCCACAGAGAGAGCAGGAGGGAGGCTTGGGTTGCCCCTGGTGATGGAGGAAGCCAAGCTTTCTGCACACCCTGGCAGGCCCAGGCCTCCACTTAAGGCAACAAAGTTTCAATGGCTATGTAAGCAGAAGGCTTGGCTCCACTCCAGGATACAAAGTTTCAATTGTAGAAGAAAAATAAATCCCAGGGCCTCTGCTTGGGTCGCCGGGAGGTGTGGCCAGCCTGCAAACATCACAAGGCCCTCACCCAAGCCACCCCATGCCCCAAGGGAACACCCACCCTGATCCAGGACACCCTTCAGGGCAAACGAGCTGGCCCCCACCCATGCACCAGGCCTCTATCCTATCTAATAAAAGAGTAATATGCATATTGACCATCACTCCAACACACAAGATGACTGCTCTTATGTGGTCACAAGATCCTGACCCCATGTAGACACAAGATGGCCACCACAGATGGCTAGCTGGAGAGGGTGATTGGCAGGGACTAGGCCTGCAAGAGAGGGCAGTTGTGGGCGATTAGGCCAGCATTAATATCCATTATATAGAGAGAATTACTAAAATACAACAATAACAAAAAAAACAAACAGCCTGATTCAAAAACGGGCAAAGGACTTGAATAAACAATTCCCCAAAGCAAATAGCCAATAAGCACAAGTAAAGATGTTTGTCATCACTAATTATTAGGAAAATATAAATGAAAATTTCAATGACATACTACTCACACCCACAGCATTAGGATTGCCGAGAACCAATTCCAGCATGTAATAATTATAAGAGTTCCGTCAAAAGATTGATGGAACTTGGGGAGCTCAACAGAGTTGAGTCACATGTAGTTTACCTATTGGAAAAGGCTAAGGCACTTCCCCCAAACCTGAATGGGATTGTTAACTGCCAGACAGCTCCAGGCATTTTATTGCCTCCTTTTGGCCCAATACCTGAACAGCTGTAGGCTATTCCCCAAACTGACAATCTCTGTAAACCCTTTGGTACCTTACCCTTTGACAGGTATATTTCCACCTTGCCTTGAAACAAATTGTGTTTAATAAAAGCCCAGTTCTTGGTCAAGGAAGAGTCTTCTAGCTCCTTCAGCTGAAGTTCCTCTGACCCCTAATGCCTTTCAAAAATATCTTTCATCCTTGGACTCCTTCTTGAATCTATGTGCAGCCCCTTTCTCCAGAATGCTGAACCCTTTTGTAAGGCTGGGAAAAGAACCCCGGCAAGGATGGCTACTATAAAACAAACACACACACACACACACACACACACACCAAAACAAAACAAAACAAAATATAACAAAACAAACAAACAAACAAACAAAGAAATACTTACCTGGCAGAAGAGATAACAATAAAAATAAATAAATAACGAGAGATGGCAAAGCTATGGTAAAATTGGGACTTTTGTAGTATATGGTTGAATGGAATATAAAATGGAACAGCCACTGTGAAAACAGTATAGTTCTTCAAAAAAATAAAAATAGAATTACCATATGATGTAGCAATTCCATTTTGTGGTATATACGTACTCTAAAGAATTAAAATCAGGGTCTAAAAGAGATATTTGCACACCCATGTTCACAGCAGCATTACTGATAATTGTTAAAACATGGAAGCATCTCAAGTGCCCATAGATGGATAAATGCATATGCAAAATGTGGTATATACATACAATGGAATATTATTCAGCTTTAAAAAGAAAGGTAATTCTGAAATGTGTTATAACATGGATGAACCTTGAGGATGTTATGCTAATTAATAAGCCAGTCACAAAAGTAAAACAAATACTATAATTCTACTTCTATGAGATACATAGAGTAGTCAAAATCATATATTAAAAAAAAAAAAGTAGTGTGGTGGTTCCATGGGCTGAAGAAAATGGGGTAAGAAGAGCTATTGTTTAATGGGTATAGAGATTCAGTTTTACATGATGAAAAGTGTTATGAGATGGATGATAGTGATGGTTACACAGCACTACTAGTATGTATGTATTTAATACCAGTGAACTATACACTTAAAAATGGTTAAGATGGGGGAGTTCTCTTCTAGTTACTAGAGGGTATTCTGTTCAATTCATGAAATAAAGCCAATTAGGTCTTCAATTTTTTAAAATATTTTTATTATTGATTTCAGAGAGGAAGGGAGAGAGTGATAGGAACATCAATGATCAGAGAGAATCACTGATCGGGTTGCCTCCTGCACACCCCACACTGGGGATCAAGCCTACAACACGGACATGTGCTGGACTGGAAACTGAACCGTGACTTCCTGGTCCATAGGTCAGCACTCAACCACTGAGCCACAGAAGTGGGCCAAATTTTTTTTAAATGGTGAAGATGGGAAATTTTATATTATGTGTATTTTACCATAAATATTGGAGAAAAAAATTAAGTAGATGTAATATTGATTTAAAATAAATACTTTAATACTCACAATACTTATCCCTGTTACTGACAATTATCATTAAGACTTGACCACTCTTCTGTAACTATATATAAAAGAATTTCATAGAACTTACCCTGGCTTCCCACTTGTCTATAACTCATAACAATTGACAGAATGCTTTAATAGAAAATGCTTTATTTTTGTTACATCTAACATCAGTATTATTTGTTTTTATCAGCTGAAGATAATAATAAGCACCATGCTTCTATATCCTTTAGGATATATTTTACATATGGGCAATAAAATGTACTACAAAACATTCTCCATTTTAAGTTTATTTGGCAGAAAATCTCCCACAGCGTTTAACTTATTATTTGCTACTCATCCTAAAAGCAAGATGCAGCCCATTTTCGGCAGATGACTCATTAACTAAAGGCACAGTAGAATGAAGTGTTCCAACTTGAAATACCAACAACTAAATATAACCTCTTCTACAGTATTAGAAAATTCAGTGCCTCTCTTAGTCTATAAGAACAATCCTGAAGGGTCACCTTAACAAAACACATTTAGCACATTCAGTGATCAAGTAAAAAAACCTGGAACAATGTAAAGTGTTTCTTTTTAAAGAATTCAGCAAAAATGAGGAAAACTTTGTAAATCACATAAAAGTATTTTCTCATTCTCTAGGTAAAACACTAATCTCTTTCATATATGCATTTTAATACCTTAAAATACAAATACTGGTCACAAATATTAAAATTTATCTATTGTTACCTTGTGTAAAATGTAAAGTTGTTCTCAGCCATTAAAAAAATGAGAATCAAGTCACGATTATTTCATTTGAAATTATTTTTATGAGGAAAAACAATGAAACACATAGTAAATTTTATAAAAATATTAAACCATTTTTTCTGGATATTTATTATGCATATAAGTAAAATAAAAACATCTAAAATTACTAGCTAATCAACAGTACTAATAATTTTTCAAATGAACAAGAAGAAAAGCTAGCACAAGACTACCATAGGCACAGTAAGTCAAAGTAAAGAAAGTAAGAAGTATAAAATGCAGTCTGACAAACTGAAGATAACTCTCAGAGACAAAGAACTGAAGAAAGAAAACCTGACAGCTTTTGAGTCTTTTGATTTAGTCATCCCTAAGGCCTAACTGTACCCATACTTGTATGTGTATACCAGTACAGTTAAGAGAATTGAGTTACTAAATTCCTATTTCAGTCTGAGCAGTTTTAGGTTTCCTATCACATGTAACCAAGAATCCTGAGTATAAAAATATTTTAAGGAAGTGTATACTACCAATTGTGTATCTATCTACAGAAATGCATCAATTTTCAGGTGTATTATGACATAATATAGTCTATCTTCTCTCATTTTTCCACAAAGGACAATATTCTTTCCTTTATTTTTAGGAGAGAGGAGGCTTTTTAAAGTCATCAAAATAAGATTTATTTATTTATTTATTTATTTATTTATTTTCAGAGCCAACTTTTTTGAAAGGTACCAATTTAAATAAACTGATAGCAACTTTTCTGAAATACTCATCTCTTTTAAAAATGTAGTACCTTTTTAAAAATAATTTTCTTAATTTCAGGGAGAGGAAGGAAGAGGAAGATAGAAATAGAAATATCAATGATGAGAATCATTCGTCGGCTGCCTCTTGTCCGCCCTTTACTGGGGATGGAGGCTGCAACCTGGGGATGTGCCACTGAGCCACACCAGCCAGGTTGTAGAGCCATTTTTAACAGAAAAATTAGTTGGAAATGAATTAAAAATGATAACAGAAGTATTCTATTCATAATGGAATTACTGGGTGACCTTTGTATTTTTTTCATTTTATTTTAATGTATTGTCTCATCAATCAATAAGAATAATGCTACTTTTTAAGTAAGTGTACATTTTAAATAATTTTAACCATCATGATTCAAAAGACATGTTTACTTAAGCTTAATCTTCATATACTTTTGAGGGGTGAAATGCTTATTTGGTTCAATTCAACAAATAGCTACAATATACAAAGCAAGAACCATAAGATATTATTTTATACGCAGTTTATGGAAGCATTTCTTATTTGGGCTAACAGGTCATTTACAAAATGGCTTTATCCTATTCCATCATTTACATCATCTAATGATTAGATTCTAATCAATGAGCTCTCCTACTAAAAATCATTTCCATCACCTACTTTAAAAAAAATCTAAACTTCTTAACAGGATACACATGTATGTAAATACAACCTAGTTTAATGCCTTTATATCTACTAAAATAATTCTCAATGCCCCAACTCACACACTATTCGCTTCAGTAATATTTTGGTGTGCCCATAAAATTCTTTCTCACATCTCTGCACATCTTTTGCAAAGACTGTCCACAAGTATAACCATGCTGCACACAAGCTTCCTATATGTGTATAATTTCATAGTTTGTCTTTAAATATTCAGTTTAAGGTATAATCTTCTGTGAAGCCTATCTTACCTATCTATGTTTTAATCTCAAACCAAGATATCTCTCATCTATGCTCTAGAGGTTCCTTTTCAAGTATTTTTCGTATTACATCACGTTAAATTACTAGCTGTGTGACTACTCAGAATTCTCTGGGACTCACTTTACACATCTGTACAGGGACTAATAGTATCCACACTGAAGAACTACTATAAGGACAATTACAGGAAGCACTTAGCACTTAATAAAAGTTCCAGTAAATGATAGATGTACTGCGTCATTAACATTTTTCTCAAAGGCAAACACCTTAGCATTCATCTTCCTTACTCCATGGCAAAAAATAAGTGACTATACATTTGTTAAGTGAATGAATGCACACTTCAGAAAGATGACTCCTATAGCACTATAGTAGATGGAACTGAGTAAGTCCTGCAATAGACCCTTTAGGACTTTAGAAAGAAGGAAAATAATCATTTGGGGTGTTTTCAAAACCAAAGACATGCTACACAGAGACCCTGAAGATCTGCCACATCAATTGAGAAATACTACTGAAGGGAACTGCTCTTACATAATGGAGGGGAAAGGGGACAGGGTCGGGGAGGGGCGGGGGGGTGTTAGATGAGGATCCAATCCCTCTCGTGTGGTTGGGATAGAAAAAGGTGGAGAGAAACCCTGGAGAAATGGAGCCAGATTAAGAGAGAGTTGTAGCACTTAATGCAAAAGATGATGATTCAGGCAACAAACATGAAAGCAAAGAGGGATGAGACTGGAGAGCCATTTCAGATGGTAATAAGAGCTGGAGAAGGTTTATGAAGGTTTAAGGAGCAAAATCAAAGATGGCTGAAAATGTCTAGTATGACAAAGTTAACTGTGATAAAAACTCATGAAGCAAGGCACATAATTAATCTGACCCATATCTAGAAAATTGGCAGGGTCAAAAAGAAGAGAGAATTGAAGGTAATGGTAAAATGTAGTTGAAATATCTGACCAAGCCACTCAAGCTGGATAAAGAAAGTACTGTGAAAATAGGAAGGAGCTAAACAGGAGGCTGCTACAGATTTTTTTTTTTTTTAAAGTAGTTCTGGGCAGGAACTAGGTTCAGAATATAAGAGGATTGCTCAAGTGGAATGGAGAAAAAGTAGTTAGAGTTTAAGGAAGTGTGAAAACTGGTGCTGGAAATGTCATCTACATGAGAACTAAGAAGATAGAAAATAGAATATTTGTAAAACAGGTACCAAAGTTTTCAAAGAATATGAAGAGGTTTAAAAGGGTGACATTCCAAAAGCTTCCCAACAACCTTTTTTCTTCAGCATGATCTAGCATTCACCTTATGGAGTAAGTAAATTAAAGCTTGCTTTTGCTTCCTCTAATTTACTGTCTTCCAGAACAAGGCTTACCTAGCTATTATCTAATATTTTGTTTCAATAGATAATTCTCATATATAATGGCTGGAAGAGTAGATTCTACACCATGTAATTTTTATATATTGTAAAACAAAAATAACAGCAAAAAATCTGATTTTACACTAAACAACATAAATTTTATATAATCATATACCAGAAGATACCAATGAACAATTATTCATTCTTTAGGTTGTAGTTAGAGAATGACAAAGTAAATTTAAAAAAAAAGCTTATGTATATATTTGACACAACTGTGAACACTTCTGTAAAAATACATGTTTTCTGGGAAACTTTCTGTTCTCAAAAACAAACTGTATCAATGACTGTTCTTATCCTATCTAATAAAAGGCTAATATGCAAATTGACTGTACCTCCTCCACACCCACCAGCCATGCCCACCAGCCAATCAGAATATACAAATTAACCCAACAAAGATGGCTAAAGCAAGAGAGAGAGCAGGAGGGAGGCTTGGGTTGCCCCTGATGATGGAGGAAGCCAAGCTTTCTGCACACCCTGACGGGCCCAGGCCTCAGCTTAAGCCAACAAAGTTTAAATGGCTGTGCGAGCAGAAGGCTTGGCTCCACTCCAGGATACAAAGTTTCAATTGTAGAAAATAAATAATTTCCAGATATTAGGGCCTCTGCTTGGGTCACTGGGAGGTGTGGCCGGCCTGCAAACCACCACAGGTGCCTCGCCCAGGCCACCCCACACCCCAAGGAAACACCCACCCTGATCCAGGACACCCTTCAGGGCAAACCAGCTGGCCCCCATCCATGCACCAGGCCTCTATCCTTTCTAATAAAAGAGTAATATGCAGATTGACCATCACTACAACACACAAGATGACTGCCCCATGTGGATATAAGATGGCCAGCAGGGGAAGGCAGTTGGCAGGGACCAGGCCTGCAAGGGAGGGCAGTTGGGGGTGATCAAGCCTGCAGGGGAGGGCAGTTAGGGGTGACCAGGCCAGCAGGAAAGGGAAGTTGGGGGGAGAGGAGGGAATCCAGGCCTGCAGGGGAAGGCAGTTAGGGGTGACCAGGTCTATAGGGGAGGGCAGTTAGGGGTGAACAGGCTGGCAGGGGAGCAGTAAGGCATCAATCAGGCTGGCAGAAGAGTGGTTAGGGGGTGATCCAGCTGGCAGGCAGAAGGGGTTAGGGGCAACCAGGAAGGCAGGCAGGTGAGCAGTTGGGAGCCAGCAGTCCTGGATTGTGACAGGGGTGTCTGACTGTCCATTTAGGCCCAATCCTATCTGTATCGGGCCTAAACGGGCAGTTGGACATCCCTCAAGGGGTCCCAGACTAGAGAATGAGCAGGCTGGGCTAAAGGACACCACCCCGCCCCCCATGCACGAATTTCATGCACCAGGCCTGTTGTCCTATATAATAAAAGACTAATATGCAAATTGACCAAACCAGCTGAATGACCCGTTGCTATGACATGCACTGACCACCAGGGGGCAGACACTCAATGAGGAGCTGCCCCCTGATGGTCAGTGCACTCCCAAAGAGGAGTGCCACTTAGCCAGAAGCTAGGCTCACAGCTGGTGAGTGTAGCAGTGGTTGCAGGAGCCTCTCTCACCTCCGCAGCAGTACTAAGGATGTCTGATGGCTGCCCATCAGTCGGACATCCCCAGAGGGCTCCTTGACTGTAAGAGGGCACAGGCCAGGCTGAGGGACCCCCACCCTGAGTGCAAAAATTTTGTGCACTGGACCTCTAGCTACTATATAAAGCTTTAAAAATAACAAAAGTTTCTTATTAAGGTGATTAAATCCAACAAAGGAATAAATCTTACAACCTTTAAAAGCTTAAGGGAATTATTACAGTTGATGGCTATTCATAATATTTTAGTACATTTTAAATGATCCAACTACAGTGTCTTTTCATAAGTACATTGGTATCACCATGCAATTTTAATCCATATGCTTAAACCTCTTTCACAGTTTACAGAACAAAGCAGTTTTGATTCACAAACAATGCCCTGCAGTCAAATACACTCATGAGGTATTAATTTACAACTTCATCTGTGATCAGTTAAACTGCATGTGAAATCTTAAACATCCTTAAAGAGCTCACCACAAATAGTTCAGTAAGAGATTTTTTGGTTAACATTACTTTAACAAAAAACATGTAAGATTAAATTCTATTGTAAAATAAAACCAAATGCCCTTTGCTTTTAAGGATAAACCATTAACAAAACAACCTTTTAAACTGTCACCTTTGCATCTAAAATATTAATTAAAAATGTAACACCAAATCAAAAACATATGCTTCAAAAGCTTTGGCAAGATAGGCTACAGATTTTTAAAAAATCAATTTCATGAAGAAAATGTACAGATTTCAACATATAAGCTGTTTCTTTAATCAGTCCTAGGAGCCAGATTTATCAAAATGTCAGTTCAAGCTGAATTATACCAAAACAAAAAATTAAAATTACCAGTTGAACTAAACAACTAAAATGTCAGATCCACACAAGTCATGGTTAAAGACAACTAGAACAACAACAACAAAATGATATAAATTTCCATTTCAGCTAATTTCAGTGAAAAACAAAAATCACTTCTCAAAAACCTGCAGTTTTGAGCTTTAATATTTATAAAATGTGAGCCTTGGATGTTTATTTACTTAGGATTTTTTTTTTAACTAGCTGCAAGTAATGGGTATGTTGATTGGTATTCTATGACAAAGGAGTTATTATGTCATGTAACAAAACATCCAGAGCTACAGAAGCTTGAAGATTTATTTATGACTAAACATCACCAGGGGCCTAACATCTTTCCAGGTTTTCCCTGTGCCATCCTTATTGTGATGACTTTTGTTCCTTAGCAGTTTAAAATACCTGCAATAAAGTTTCACTTTACCTAATGTCCTAAGATTAGAAGACAGATTACCAAACTTCTCAGTGTTATTGGACACATATTACTAAATCAATCACTGGCAAAGGGAATTAAGTATCCAAGATTAGCTTAGATTTAGCCTATGAAGATGAAGAAGAATCCTGCCTCTCACAAAGCACATAGGTGATTTAAAAAAATAAAATAAAGTATAATATTAGCATAACCAATGGACACAGACATTGGGGTGATGGGGCTTGCCCTGGGTGGAGATGGCTGGGGGGAGGGAGGTCAATTGGGAAAAAAGGAGACATATGTAAAACTTTAAACAATTAAAAAAAAAAAAAGTATAAAGTCAACTGTAAAAAAAGTGAAGCATCGAATCAACACAATTTTCATGCATTGCATATAAAAATACTCAAGTCATAAATTTCTTTACATGCTTCAAATGAACATTATATGTACCAATGTGGCAAAATTTTTGTAACCCTTAATATCTCAATTCTGTTCAAATGAATATCTCACTAGAAAATATAATTATAGAATGCAATAACTTACCATCTAAATAAAGATACACATAATATAAAAGCAGTATTTCCAACTATGTCTCAGATTTTTGGTACAAATCAAAGGATTAAATACATGCATGAACTTCTGATTCTTCTTGTATCCCACTAAAACTACCGTCAAAGAAAAAAATAACAGAAAAAATAAGAGTGACAAAAATTTGGATACTGGAAAGCTGAGTGAGGAGTAATGATTAGCTCAACAGATTCAAGAAAGTTAAATGCTAAACAACAGTGGAGAATGGTAGAAGAAAGTTGGGAAGCAACTAATTATATTCCCAAAGACACCATACTGGTTGGTATTAGGAATCTCTAGGACTGAGAGTAAAAGTTTATTTAAGCAGCAGTTAGAAATGAGGGACATCTACAGGTATAATATTGTCTACAATAAAGATGTATATTTTTTTTAAAAAGAAGCAGCTAGACTTGCAGACCCTGCCTTGTAGTCTGTACATCAGGGCAAATATCCCTCATTCTCCTCCAGGCAGAAGACCAATGGTCTATTTTCTAGAGAAAATAGAGAATTGGAAAAACATATTGAAAACATAAAGATTAACTGAAAGTTGACATATTAAACTTTGAGACCTTCAATTTTCTTCTTTTTTGGCTCCAAAAATCCAGAAAGTTGGAAAAGAAACCTAACTATATAACTGATCTATCCTAGAAACAATGTAATGATATCAACATGGAACACTGCTACAAAAAGCCCAGTAAAATCATTTAATAGTGACACAAACCAGCTGACAACTCCTATGCAGGCAATTATTGTTTTTCAATTTCCCATTCTTAAAAAAAAAAGCAGAGGCAAATACTGCTAAACATTTTAAAAAAATCTCTGCTATGAAAGAGACCAAAAACTCCCAAAATTTAAAATGACATCTTGGAGGAGTGTAAGACATGCATCAGGAAAACAGCTTGAGAAAAAAATATCTATCTTATTATTTTTATCCTCAGAAACATGAAAAAAATATATATCCATGAGACAAGAAAGAATGTTACTAAAAAAGAGTATCAATAAAAAGAACCCTTTAAAATTATAAAAATGATAGTAGAAATAAAATTTTTTAAAAAGTATAAAAGGAAAAGAGGAAAAAAATCTAAGATGGACCAATCTAAGATGTCCAATAGCTAAAAAATTGGAGTTCCCCACCAAAAGAAGAAGAAAATAAGAAAAAAATCAAACACACGATTTAAGAAAAGTTCTCAGAACAGAAGGACATGAACCATTTGTGTGCACAGCAAAATAGATCAGAAGAGCTCATGCAAAAACATTACTAGCATAAAGAGACTAAAAGTTTTTGTAGGAAAAAAAATGTTTAAAACAACAGATCAAGAATCAGAATGGCACCAAATTTCATCACAGCAACATTGAAAGCTAGAAGACAATGGAGCATTGCCTTGAATATACAAAGGCAATTTTGACAAAAACCAAAAATGAAACACACTACTGAGACTTAGAATAGCTCTGCACCCAACATGTCTGCTTTAACTAAGCTGGTTTTACAATAGGAATCAGATCACTCAAATCTGAGCAACTCTAAATATTTCAATCCTATACAGAGAACAAGGAAAATGAAGTCATGATTTAATTCAAAAAATGCTACCAACTCTTAGTTTGAAACTTGTGACTAAAACTTCTAATGTTCATGTAACATTTTTTTCCTCCTATTGGAAACCATGCAAAATTTAAGGAAATGAAAATAGCATTTAATTTTCAGTAAAATTCGGAGACAAATATACTCAGCAGACATTGCAAATTAATAAGGAAAAGATGGAACAACTATAAATGTAGATTGTAAGCTCTGTCAAGAGTAGTTGCCATGCAGTAGGAAGAGCAATTAAAAATGTGGCAAGAGGACACAGTGGTGGAAATTCACTAAAAAGGATCTATAAAAACATATTTTTGAAGGTGAGAGGAATAAATGAATAACCAGTTATAAAAAATACTGTGGGATTTAATCCCATACTGTGTATGAGGATAAATTATAAATGGATCAAATGTTTAACAATAAAAAGCTGAATTTTGATATCTTTAAAGAAATAATAAATTCTATTATATAGCAATAAAAAAGAAATTACAAAAAACATCAAAATTATACTCTTATAAAAATGTTTGCAACTCATATATAAAAGGGTATATGTTCCTAAAGTACAAAAAGCTTTCCCAAAATCACTAAAAACATCATTCTGTCCAAAAAAGAAAGTATGATACAGAAGACTAACTGACATTTCATAGAAAGAGAAAAAGTAAGTTTTTTTAGTTTTCTTTTTCAAATGATTTGTACTTTGAAAAAATGAAAATGTTTTTATTTTAATTTTTATTTCATATTTATTTTAGAGAGGAAGGGGAAACAGAGAGAGGAAGGGAGGGAGGGAGAGAGAAACATCAATGAAGAGAGAGAATCATTGGTCGGCTGACTCCTGCAAGCCCCACACTGCCCAGGTAGGGAATCGAACCATGATCTCCTTGTTCATAGGTCAACGTTCAACCACTAAGCAATTCTGACTGGCCAAGCAAATGTTTTTAAGACAACCTCAACTTCACTTATTTAAAAAATAATATATATACAAATTAGAGGTAGGCTAAAACAAAATTATTTGGTGATCAAACTGACAAAACTCAGACACACACACTCGCAAGTTTAACAACTTTATTGATGAGGCTGTGGGTAAAAGACTTTTCTTTTTAAGCAAGAAAGGAGAACAAAAGAGAAAAGTAGAACAAATTATTTAAATCACAATTAATTTAAATGAGAAAGATTTTAAGATTAGATTCAAAATCCCAGCAATGGTTATTATAAGATATATCAAATGACATATAAATATATCTAATGTTCTAAAGTGAAAGGAGGAAAAGGGTATATTTGTCAAATGTTAATGAAAAGAAATAATTATTATCATACTAGAGGCCCAGTGTACGAAATTCATGCATGGTGGGGGGAGGGAGGGGCCTCAAGCCCAGCCAGCACCCTCTCCAATCTGACATCCCTCTCACAATCCAGAACTGCTGGCTCCCAACCGCTTGCTTGCCTGCCTGCCTGCCTGCCTGCCTGCCAGCCTGCCTGATTGCCCCTAATTGGTTCTGCCTGCCAGCCTGATCACCCCCGAACTCCTCCCCTTCCAGCAGAACTGCTGCTAACTGTCCTCCCCTAAAAGCCTGATTGTCCCCAACTGCCCTTCCCTGCTGACCTGGTCACCCCTAACTGCCCTCCCCTGCAGGCTTGGTCCCCTCCCAATACCCTCCCCTGCTGGCCTCATCGCCCCTACTGCCCTCACCTGCTGCCCTTACCACACCCAACTGCTCCCCCCCTAACCCACCGCCACTGAAGGCCTGGTTCCCCAAACTGCCTCCCCCTGCTGGCCTGTTTGCCCTCAACTGCCCTCCCCTACAGGCCTGGTCACCCCTAACTGCCCTCCCCTGCAGGCCTGATTGCCCCCATCTGCCCTCCCCTCCAGGCCATCTTGTGTCCACATGGGGTTGGCCATCTTGTATGTTGGAGTGGTCAATTTTCATATTGCCTATTTATTATCTGCACTAGTAAAAGAGAAACATGAAAATTGACCATCCCTCTGCTATGCCCACCAGCCAGATGATACAAATTAACCCAACAAAAATGGCTGTTAATTTGCATACACAGGAGCAGAGCAAAGACTGAAGACAGCATAGAAGGAAGCCAAGCACTGCAGAAGGGAGCGAAGCTGAGGAGAAGCAGGCAGGGCAGCAGAGACAGGAGGAAAGCCCGCCTCGGTGGGCTTCGCTCCCTTCTCTGCTTCACTCCAGCTGCAGAAAGCCCTATTCTTGCAGGAATAGCCCCAAGGAAGCCCTATTCTTTAGGAATCTTCCTGCAATAGGTCTTTCATATAGGATAAACTTTAAAATAAGATATCAAATAAGACCTAGCTAGTTTTGCTCAGTGGATAGACCACTGGCCTATGAACTGAAGCGACAGGTTCAATTCCAGTTAAGGGCACATGCCTGGATTACTGGCTCGATCCCCAATGGGGGGTGTGCTAGAGGCAGTCGATCAATGATTCTCTCTCATTACTGATGTTTCTCTCCCTCTCCCTTCCTCTCTGAAATCAATAAAAATATATTTTAAAATAAAAAGGTATTAAATAAGATAAAAAGTTCACTATATAAGGATATAAGTCAGTATACATAGTAATTTAAAAAGTATGTTGTGCACCTAATAAAATAATCTCAAAAATATTAAGCAAAAATAAATCTGAAAGAGAAACTGAAAAATCTAGCATTACAGCTAGCATACAAGTCAACAAAAAAGTATACTTAAGAAATAATTAACAAGCCAGATCTTGTGTGAATCATATGACATATGGAAAATATGGGCTTCTTCATCCAATATTAGAGAATGTATATTCTTATCAAGTACATATAAAAATGTTACAAAAATAGATATAGACTGGTACATAATTTCAAATTTTTCTAAGTGCAGGTATCATCCGGAATTTGTTCTCTAGTCACATTGTGCGATTAGATTTACAAAACAGATAACTCTTTTAAAAACCCATATTTCAAATTTTAAAACAATTTCCAAATAATTAATGGTTCAAAAAAAATCAAAAGTAAAATTTTAAATACTTAGAAATGAATAATTAAAATGCTATCTATCAAACTCTTGATGTTATAACACAAAAGGTGTTTTGAGAAAAACGTAGTCTTTTAATTGCAAATATTAGAAACAAAGCTATGAGTGAGCTAAGTGTTTATATTAAAATATTAGAAAAGGAACAATAGAGAAACCCAAAGAGGTAAAAGAAAGGATATAAGAGCAAAACTATAAAATAGAAAGCAAAGATATAACAGAGATCTGTTTAAAACACACTCATATAACCAAAAGGAAGCACACAGGGACCACGCCCTACAACTCCAACTGAATTCAGCCAACAATTTGAATGAGAGTAGGAGCATTCATCCTTAGGACCAACCCTCCCCCCCATGCCCCCAAGAGGAATGCAATCCTACCAATGTTTTGATTTTGGTTTCGTGAATCCTAAAGCAGCCAAGATATGGAAGGAACCCAAGTGCCCATCAACATACAAGTGAATAAAAAAGCAGTGGTACCTATATACAATGGAATATTACTTAGCCCTTAAAAAAAAAAAAGAATGAAACCTTACCATTTGCAATAGCATGGATAGACCTAAAGGGTATTGTGCTAAGTAAAATAAGTCAGTCAGAAAAAGACGAATACTTATGATTTCACAGATATGTTAAAGAAAAATAAACAAAACAGAGGCAGACTTAGATATAGAGCACAGACTAATGGTTGACAGAGGGGAAGGAGGTTAGAGGACTAGGTAAGAAAGGTAAAGGAATTGAGAAGTACAGATTGTTAGTTACAGAACAGTCATGGGGATATAAAGTACAGCAGAGGAAATATAGTCAATAATACTAGTATTGTTATTATAATCTATACTAATAAAAGAGAAACATGCAAATTGATCATACCTCTGCTACACCCACAAGCCATACCCACCAGCCAATCCAGAGTGAGTATGCAAATTAACCCAACCAAGATAGTTGCAGCCATGGAGCGAGCAGGAGGCTTGGGTTTCCCCAGCAATGAAGGAAGCCAAGCTCCCTGCCTGCTCTGGCCGACCCTGGCCTGCATTCCAGGCTACAAAGTTTCAACTACAGAAGATAAATAAATCCCAACAAAAATGGCAGCAGCCACAGAGCTGGAGAGAGCAGGGGGCTTGGGTTACCCCCAGTGATGGAAGAAGCCAAGCTTCCTGGCAGGCTCTGGCCTCCTCTTAAGGCTACAAAGATTCAATTATAGAAGATAAATAAATCCCAGATACCAGAGCCACTGCTTGGGTCGCCGGGGGGCATGACCAGCATGCAAACCACCCCACACCCTTCTCCCAGGCCCCCCCACACCCCAAGAAAACCCCCATCCTGATCCAGGCCACCCTTTAGGACAAACCAGCCGGCCCTCACCCATGCACCAAGCCTCTATCCTATCTAATAAAAGAGTGATATGCAAATTGACCATCACTCCAACACACAAGATGGCTGCCCCCATGTGGACACAAAATGGTCACCACAAGATGGCCAGCAGGGGAAGGCAATTGGGAGGGACCAGGCCTGCAAGGGAGGGCAGTTGGGGAAGATCAAGCCTGCAGGCGAGGGCAGTTAGGAGTGACCAGGCTGGCAGAGGAGGGAGGTAAAGGGCAACTGGGCTGGCAGGGGAGGGAAGTTGTGAGGGACCCAGGTCTGCAGGGGAGAACAGTTAGGGGGACCAGGCCTATGGGAGAGGGCAGTTGGGGGGAGCCAGGCCCACAGGGGAGGGCAGTTAGGAGTGACCAGGCCTGCAGGGGAGGGCAGTTAGGGGCAATCAAGTTGGCAGGGTAGTGGTTAGGGGTGATCAATTTGGCAGTTAGGGACAATCAAGAAGGCAGTCAGGCGAGCACTTGGGAGCCAACAGTCCTAGATTGTGAGAGGGACATCCAACTGCCGGTTTAGGCTCGATCCTATCCCAGAAGGATCTGGCCTAAACGGGCTGTCAGACATCCCTTGAGGGATCCTAGATTGAAGAGGGTGCAGGCTGTGCAAAAATTTCGTGCATCGGGGCTCTAAGTAACTATATGTAATACCAGGTGGGTACTGGAAATATCAGGGGGAACACTTTGCAAAGTGAATGTCTAACCACTATGTTGTACACCTGAAACTAAACTGAATGTACTAGAATGGTGGTTGGCAAACTATGGCTCGTGAGCCACATGTAGCTCTTTGAGTTTGGCTCTTCCACAAAATACCATGGCCTAGACAAGTCTATTATGAAGAAGTGGTGTTAGAAGATGTTTAAGTTTAAAAAATTTGCTCTCAAAAGTAATTTCAATCGTTGTACTGTTGATTTTTGACTCTGTTGACTGAGTTTGCCGACCACTGTACTTGATTTAAAAATGTGAAATAAAATCTTATCTAATATAAGTATAATATGCAAATTAACTGTCACTCCATCACAAAACTGGTGGCGCCCACTCCTCTTAACCCTGGAGACCCCAATCCTGGGGGGCAGGCTGCTGAGAACCTGCAACATGAGCAACCTGGCGGAATGCTTGTTTTGTTGCCAGGGCAATGAGGCAAGCATTCCGTGCCCAGCCACAGATGGCCCTATGGGCCACAGAGAGCCTCTAGGCAGCAAGCATAGAGTGGCCAGGCCCCGCAGAGAGCTATTTGCAGACAAACTTGTGCACAGGGTTACTAGTCTATAATAATAAAAGCGTAATATGCTAATTAGACCAGACGGCTGAACAACCTTCCAGATGTCCTTCCAGACAAAGCCAGGGCTGGAAGGGCCAACCCCTTACACGAATTTCATGTACTAGGCCTCTAGTAAATAAATAATCTTGAAGAGTAATATTCATTCAAAAGAAAAAAAATTCCTATATACTATATTTAAATGATTATAAAACAAAACAAAAAAAAAGCCTTAAAATATACCTTAAATAAAAATTAGAGAATCCAAGATGGCGGCATAGGTAAACACCTACACTGCTGCCTTGCACAACAATTTTAAAACTACAACTAAAAGACAAAACGAACATCATCTAGAACCACAGGGAAGCTGGCTGAGTGGAAATTCTACAACTAGAAGGAAAGAGAGGGGCTCACGGAGACCCAGAGGAGATGCAAAAAGCTGAAGTATGAAGACGCACGTGGAGAGAGCCGGTTCCGGAGTACCTAGCTGGCTTTCTCTGGCGGCAGGGAGATGGAGACTCCCAACTGCACTAAACCCCTTATCCTACAGCACTGAACTCATACGGGGGAAGTTTGGACTGTGAAAAGGGAGAAGTGCACGGAAATTTAGGGGAGCCGTGAAAGGACAGAAGTCTGGTGGCGCGCACAGCACTGTACGCAGAAGACCGACTGCTGATTGTGCCACTGGCTTTCACGAATGGGCGGGAGACAGAGCCTCCCAACTGCGGCACTTCTAAATCCACTAAACCCCAGTTTTGGGTGAAACCCTGGGATCCAGACTCATATGGTCCCGGAGCACAGGGGAGCCGGAAAGGCAGCGATCTAAAGGCACTAAGCGCACACACAGGGACTGCTCCAGCGATTACCCAGAGACACATGAAACCCAGGGGCTGTGGAGGGCGGGGCTGACTGGAAAGCAAGGCGGTCCGTTAAACCCTGAGACTCCACCCATCCCAAGCTCAACAGAGAGGCTTTTGCAGTTTTGCAAGTCTTTTATCATAAGGCTGAATCCAACACAGAAGTTCTCCCAACATAGTGAAAATGCAGAGACAAAGGAAGAGATCAAAAACAAAAGAAATGGAGGAAAACAAATGACTAGATATAGAGTTCAAATCCACGGTTATAAGGTTTTTCAAGAATATCCTTGAAAAGATGGATAAGTTTAGCGAGACCCAAGAGGAGATGAAAAGGACCAAGTGGAGATGAAAAAGGACCAACTAGAAATTAAACATACACTGACTGAAATAAAAAATATTATACAGAGACCTAACAGCAGACTAGAGGAAGGGAAGAATCAAGTCAAAAATTTGAAATATAATGAAGCAGAAAACACTCAACTGGATAAGCAAGAAGAAAAAAGAATCCAAAAATGTGAAGATAGTGTAAGGAGCCTCTGGGACAACTTCAAGCGTACCAACATCAGGATTGTGGGGGTGCCAGAAGAAGAGAGAGAGCAAGATACTGAAAACGTATATGAAGAAATAATGACTGAAAACTTCCCACATCTGGTGAAAGAAATAGACTTACAAGGAAGCACACAGAACCCCATATAAAAGGAATCCAAAGAGGACCACACCAAGACACATCATCATTAAAATACCAAGAGCAAAAGACAAAGAGAGAATATTAAAAGCAGCAAGAGAAAAACAGTTCAATATCTATAAGGGAGCACCCATGCGATTGTCAGCTGATTTCTCAACAGAAATTATGCAGGCCAGAAAAGAGTGGCAAGAAATATTCAACGTGATGAATAGCAAGAACCTACAACCAAGAATACTCTATCCAGCAAAGTTTTCTTTCAGAATTGAAAGGCAGATACAGTGGTACCTCGAGATACGAGTTTAATTCGTTCCGTAACCTTAAGGTGTGGGAAACTATGAGATGCTCGAGTCAGGGTAAACTGGTGGGTCGTGTGCAGCCGGCCGATCTGCGCAATTACTCCTATCTCAAATGTTGCTCATATTTCAAAGCAAAAATCACTCACTCAACGGCTCGTATCTCAAAAATCTCCTATGTTAGGGCACTCGTATCTCGAGGTATCACTGTAAAGAGCTTCACAGATAAGAAAAAACTAAAGGAGTTCATCAACATCAAACCAGTATTATATGAAATGCTTAAAGGAAGAAGAAAAAGGTAAAAGATAAAAAAATTATGAACAACAAATACATTATCTATCAACAAGTAAATCTAAAAATTAAGTGAATTAAAAATTTGATCAACAGAATAACTGGTGAATATTAACAGAATCAGGAGCACAGAAAGGGAGTGGACTGATAATTCTCAGGGGGAAAAGCATGAAGGGGGTGAAGAGAGAGACTGGACAAAACCTCACCTATGTATGAGGCCAATGGGGGGATGTAAGGGTAGAGGGAGGGGTGGGAGCTGGGTGGAGGGGAGCTATGAAAGGGGAAAAAGAGAAATAAATGTAATAATCTGAATAATAAAGATTTAATTTTATAAAATTAAAAGCCAGTAATTGTTTTACTATCTAAGTATGAAAATATAAATGGCTAAAGTGCTTGTCCATAATGTTAAAACTAAAATTTCCAACATTCAAAATGAAAACTACTGCAAGTTATTAATCAAGGTCTATCCTATCTCATGCCTCACCTGAACTGCTAATTTGAAGATATCAAAAACCTCTACAACTTGATGGTGGGATAAATATACATTATGCTAAGAAAAATGATCAGTACAAAAGCCACTATTTATAAGTTGGTTACATCCCATTTGTTCCTTAATCTAATGCGACTAGTCCCTATATACATAGTCCTATTGAGTAGAAGATTACATTGCTATTCTCTATTCCTAACTTGCTGGTACATGTACTCCATCGGTATTCTTTCTCCAAAGTTTTCATTTTGTCTACAATAAAAATTGGTCATGAGAGATCATTTTCTCTTCTTGATGATCGCTGCACAAAGTCATAAAAAACTTCTGATCAGCTCTGTTATCCATCTTGCCACTTACTTGGGAATTATGTGGATTTAAAGGACCTTAACCCTGCAGAACTATCTATGACTGTGAGAAGTTTTGATCAACAGTGCCTACACAATGATTTAGACTTCAAAGTCTCTAACTCTTGGTCTTTTAACATAAGGTGGACAGACATCGGATAATGATGCTCAAATTCTGCTACAAATTCAAAAGACTTTCCACCAATGTCTCTTAATGATTATGTTTAATTGTGTAGACTAGCAGTCCTCAAAGCATGGTCGATAGATCACAAAGGTCCTTAAAATTCCTTCAGGGAATCCACAGGTTAAAACTATGTGCCTTTTACAATGTTATTCTTGCATAACTGTACAGCAAAGTTTTCCAGAGGTTACATAACATGTGATTACATCATTCTGGTGACTAATGGAATGGATGCTTATATATTTCTGTTTTGTTTTGAGCATTTTTTATGGTAATAGATCTGGGATATAAATATATGTGTTTTCAGAGATTAACTAAATTTGTCCTTGGTACTTCTACTGTGCTCTTACTAGCTAAACATGCTATATTATACACATATGTGTGAGGGCATACTGTATTTGTATAATTTAATCAGAACAACATACTGCAACAGGTTGAATGCAGAAGAAGATGAGACTTCAACTGCCTTCTATCAAATCAGCTATTATAGAGATTTGCAGAAAAGTATAAAAAATACCACTCTTTTTACTATATTTTTTGGTTTGGTAAATACAATTATTTTTTTACTCATGCTAACTTATTTACTACAATTATCTTTAAAGATGTTAATAAATATTTTCAAGTGTCTCCATTTGAATTTTTTATATGGTAAATATACATAGATATAATCCACTAAGCAATGGCTCTCTGAGGCAGAGGCACAATACATATGTTCAATTACTGGTTTTGTCTTCAAAATAATTCCTGTTACTGCATATTAATTTTTCACCATTTTGAATTTTTTAAAAAATTGCCATACTTTTAATCACCATCAGATTAATACCTTTCTCCTTATCAGCATTTCATATTCTTATTGCTTTTACAACTAATACAATATTCTTAAAAAGAAAGAAAGAAATACACTGCAATTAAAATACAAACAAAGCAAATATAGTACAGAATAATGAATACGATAACCAACAATAAAATGATGGGCCAAATCAGTTTACAACATCCTTTAGCATGATGTAGATTTATTTTTGTTTATAAAATGTTATGGAGTGAAAAATGATTACAAACCAAAAACACTTGTTATATTTTACACTTATACTTATCAATTTTGAATAAAAGATAACAATATCACATAGCTTGTAGCTAGCCATATCTACGCATGCCTTAATTCAAATAATGATGTACTAAATCACTATGCTATTTTATAAGGAAAATAATTAATCCCATTACTATCAAGAATTTCATATGATTGCTACTTTTTGGATATGTGGGTTACCAACTATCTAATGTTCAAATAGTTTAAGAATCATTATAGAGGTTTTTTCCTAGAGATTACACTCAACTAAATGGATTTAAAAGCCATATAGTTGGTGAAAAATTATGATAAATATAAGCAATATTTTTAATAAAGATGAATGGTAATTGGAAAATTAATGTTACATTTAAAATACATTCTGAATATTGTACACAGCAATGAAGCACTTTAATTAAAAAACAAGTTTAAACCATACTTAATCATTCATTTTTCTTTCTTGCTGCCAACTTCTTTCTATTCCTCAAACATATGAAGCAGTTTTTATTATTTCCTTCAAAGAATAAAACCATTTATCATAATTTCACTATATTTATTTCTGTCTTTAAATATAATTTTTAATTTGCAGCATAGATTAATTACAAAAACTTTACATGAGCTAAATCCACACATTCAGTACAAGTAAAAAAATATCTAGGTACATCATGAATAGGACAGTATTTATCAACTGTCATTTTAAGCAACTAATCAATAAATTAAATAATTAAAAATTATTACATTTGTAATATTCAGATTATAAACTAATAGGACATGCAGCATGTTTGATAAAATGCAAAAGTATCTTGCTAATACCCATGCTTAGAGGCAAACTAACATTTCTGAAATCCTATATAATAAAGAGGTTAATATGCAAATTGACTATCACACCCTCACACAAGATGGCCACCACAAGCCGGCCAGCAGGGAAGGCAGTTGTGGGCGATCAGGCCAGCAGGGAAGGGCAGTTGTGGGCAAGCAGGCCTGCAGGGGAGGTCAGTTAGGGGTGACCAGGCCTGCAGGGGAGGGCAGTTAGGGGAGACCGGGCCTGTAGGAGAGGGCAGTTGGGGGAAACCGGGCTTGCAGGGGAGGGCAGTTGGGGGCAATGAGGCCCGCAGGGGAGGGAAGTTTGGGGCGACCAGGCCAGCAGGGGAGGACACTTTGGGGAAACCGGGCCTGCAGGGGAGGGCATTTGGGGAAGACCAGGCCAGCAGGGGAGGGCAGTTTGGGGCAATTGGGCTGGCAGGAGAACAGTTAGGCATCGATATGGCTGGCAAGGAAGTGGTTAGGGGTGATCAAGCAGGCAGACAGGCAAGTGGTTAGGAGCCAGCAGTCCCGGATTGTGAGAGGGATGTTCCAGATTGGAGAGGGTGCAGGATGGACTGAGGAACAAACCCCCCCTCTCCTAGTGCATGAATTTCATGCACTGGGCCTCTAGTATCTAATATATGTCAGGCATTATACTAGGTATTTGACATATATTATCTTATTTCATTATCATAATACTATATCAATAGGTGTCATGCCCCACTTTTGCTAATGAGAGAATGAATTCTGAGAAGCTACGCAACCATTAACTAGCAGAGATGAAAGTAAAAACAAATTTTAGTGATATGTAATTAAAGAAATCTAAACAGTGCTAAGACAACTTTCTTAAAGAAATGACTGTCATTTTACAGCCATTCTTTATTTCCATAATAAATTTGCTTTTGGAGAACCATCTCTCCAAAACTCTTAATCCATAAATTTCCAGCAGTGCTAACTCTATCTCCAATTACAAGGATAGGGTATACGGTATAGCCCAAGCCAAGCCAAACAGACCTAATATATGATCTAATATCACAACTTTCCTTTGAGCCACTAGAACAGATGCAAAAAAGTGAGAAGGATATAAGCCTATAGCTGCTGACAGCTACCCTAACTCCAGGAGAGGAGATCCTATTTGCAGAAGGAGCCAATACTAAGAGAAACTGGGTTAAGATTTGAAAAGGGTCCAAATAACATTTGAGTCACTGGATCAAGCATCACCTGAAATCAGCCATACCATGACCTTTCTTTTTTTTTAAAAAAAATCCTGACCTAAGGATACTTTTTACATTAATTTTTTAGGGAGAGAGAAAGAGGGGAAGAGGAGGAGGAGGATGAAAAGGGAGGGAGGGAGGGAGGGAGGGAGAGAGAAAGAGATAAAACATCAACATGAGAGACTAATGTCCACTAGTTGCCTCCCTCACATGACCCAATACGGACCAGAGATGAACCTGCAATTGAGGTACATGCCCTTGGCTGTGAATCAAACTCACAACCCTATGGTCCGAGGCCAGTACTCTAACCATTAAACAACAAAGGCCCGGGCCACACCATGATCTTTTCAATTATATGACCCAATAATATCCCTTTTGGCTTAAGCGAGTTTGAGTTGGGGATTTCTGTCACTTATTCAATGCATCCACCAGTAAAATTTCAAGAGCATGAATCATCTCCAAAAATCAAATCATGTACTTAATTATTCTCAAACTGGAATCTTAAAAAAAAAAAATTAACAGGAATCAAGGAACTATTTTCAGTATTTCAGAAAGTTTAATGGAGTTATTCACTGCTCTGGGTTAAGGCCACTATAGCTTATTAAAATGTATTCCTTCTTACTACATCATTTAACATGAAAACTGCAGTTATCTTGTTTTAATATGGGTTCTAAATACATTTTACATATACTTTTTTCATTTTTAAATCAGAAATACAGTTAGTTTTAAAATATTTTGGTTGACATACTGCTTTAAAACAGGAAATATTTCAAAAATTGATGAAGAGAAAATATCAACTATAATATTATTTTGAAATATACTCAATAAAATAATCCAAACCTTTCTTACTTTAATACACAAGCAATTCCTAACCAATCCTTTAATTTATGCCAGCCTTTCTATCTTTCTACCCAAAGGCTACTCAGCCTGCAGATATCAAACAAGCAGTCTAGGCTAATGGCACCACCTAGTGTTCTAAAATGATCACTATCTGACACACTGGCTTCCATTTCCTTTTGCTGCTGAATGAAAACACAGGCTAGTTTTCCATTGTTCTGTCTAATAATTCCTCCAAAAACCATTTCCTTATTAATCATATGTACATACAAATTGCCCTACATCTCGTCTTGTCCCTCTCTCAACAACCATCCAGTTACTTCATGATCATCTATGCTCTTGATTTTTGCCAGATACCTAGTGCTTTATGTAGCAAGCACTTTGTGTTACTACTATGGATGGCATTGAGTATCCCATTCACAAGCCCCACATCACAGATCATTGGGCAGGCAGTGCAATTCCAATATCCCCTTGCTTAATTACTACTTATAATTCTTCTTTTCATACAATGGCCAAATCACAAAAACAATTTATAAAAGTGGTAGTGATTCAGCTGTATCTCAGAAGAAAATAAAAGCCATTAAAGTGAACATTAAATTTAAAAGTTTTATCTCAATCCATCTCTTGAAACTGTCTGACTTTCAAAAGTTATCATCATCCTTTTTTTTCCCACTCTTCAAAAATTAAGCCAAGATTCCCTCAAATACCATCACAGAAAAAAAAATGCTCTTGTTCACTTCTGCTTGGTGTACTAATATCATTCTCTGGTATGTTTCATCATGAATTACATTCCTCTAGCTTATCATCAGTTAAATTAATCTGGGGGGAGGACTTACACCTAATGTGTTTGTTTTTGTTGTTTTTTTTAAGAAACTGGTATATGATGAAACATTGGTATAGGGCTAAACAGACCAATGGAACCATTAAAGCCCAGAAACAGACCCACAGATATACAGAAAACTCAATACACAACAGTGAACTGTTCAAAACATCGCAGGCTATCTGTATGCAAAGAAATTAAATCTCAAATTCTACCTCACAGGATACACAAATGTTATATTCAATTGAGTGAAAAAGCACATATAGGAAACTCTTTGACTCTGGGGTAGGAAGGAATTTGTTAATGCATTAAGACCATAAAGCATAAACAAAAAGATTGATAAACTGGATTCCTTCAATTTTTTAAAGATGTGTATAAAACAAAAGGCACTACAAATTAAATATGTCACATAGAGGACACAGATATATGCAACAAATACAATCAAAGAATTAGTATCCATAAAGTATAACTTCTATAAATTAGTAATTTTTACTATTCCAATAAAAGAAATGAGCAACAATACTTAGACACAATCATAAAAGAGGAGCCTTTAAGCAAATCTTCAATAATAAAAGTGTAATATGCTAATTGGGCAACCCTCCAGAAGAAGCCAGGTCTGCGAGGGAAGCCCAGGTCCCGGGTGTCTGCCAGCAGCCAGAGGGAAACCTGGGTCCCAGGTGTCAAAGGGAAGCCAGTGCTGGCAACTGGGGAAGGAAGGCTACTCTTACACAAATTTCATGCATTAGGTCTCTAGTAAATATATAAAAAAAATTATACTAAACTTCAGACATGTTTAAAGTGCAAGTTAAAACCACAATGATATATTTCACACCTATTTAAACAGAAATAAGTTAAAACTTCTATTGATACCAATTCTTAGCAAGAAAACTGAGAAAGGAAATGCTCAGATATTGCTGGCAAAACGATTCAGCAATAAGTGTAAGATGTGCATGACCAACAATTCCACACACAGGCACAAATCCCAGGCATTGTTCTAGAAAGCTATCTAGAATAATAAAAAGATTCTGTATCTACAATACTCAATACGTTAGCCACTAGTTACATGTGGTTAGTGCAAGCATGGAACTGAATTAATTTCATTATTTTCAATTAATTTAAATTTAAATACCCACATGTGGCTAGTAGCTAGTGTGTTGAACAGAACAGCCCCAAAGTATCTTTCACATAGGCATAAACAGATAACTACAAGAACTTCAATTGTGTAGTGTTTCCAATAATGAAAAATTTATAATAATAAATTGTGACATATTCATACTGTGCTATTCAGTAGAGAATTTATGTACATTCATAAAAAATAAGTTAGCACATATAAATCTCAAAAAATTTAACAATGCACCAAAAAAAGCAACATGGAGATACAGTAAAACAGCATTTATATGTTTCAGAACCTACAAATATATTCTTCATATTGATAATGGATATTTATATGTGTACATATTTGTATGTGTAAATATTTCATAAGAAAAATATAAAAAGAAAATTCATGTTACAAACTGTAAAACACGACTAGTTGAAACTTTGAGAGTTTCTTTTATTATTTAATTTCTCCCCATCTCATTCAGTTTACTAACATCCATCACTAAACTGAATGAAATCAAATTTGTGAAGGCCTAAATTACCCAACTGTACTTCCATGATAACACATAGCTGGTCACTAAAAACGTATTCTACTTCCTAATGAAAGCAGTAAAAAGGAGAAGTTTCTCTTTTCCTTATGACTTTTTGACTTCTTAGTCAATTCCCCTGTGAAGTATTTGTGGAAATCAAGTATTTCAGCATGAAAAAAAAGCAAAACAAAAAAAAAACTTTTTATGCTATATAAGAATTTCCTTTGGAATAATTCATGGATTCCTAAACCAGGCCATTTAGCTATGAGGTCAATTATAACATATGTTTTAAATAACATTTAATCTTCTTTGCTAAACCTCTTATTAAATGTTTATGTTTTGCAACAATTGAAGAATTTATAAGAATGGCGCATTAGGTCTTTCTGCCAAGACATTCTGCTCTCTCCTATTTTTAAAAATCAAAAGCGTGTTTATAAAATAAATGTGTTTATAAAAATAGAAACAAATATCACGTTTCATTTTTTAAAAGCCTGTATCCAATTCAAAAAAGCTTTTCTGAATCAATTAATCAATCCTTTTGAGAAGCACAAAATACATAGTTTATCAAATAGACTCCTACCAATCTGTGGGAATGTAAGTTCCATGAGAGCAAGTATAGTGTCACTACTGTATCCACAAAGACTAACACAGTACGAATGAATACATGAATAATACATGAAACTACCTATTTATCATCAGTATCAAATGCATTCCATGTTGGTTTGTTATCCTTCATAACTTGGTAAGAGAAAATAATATAAAAACTGGAAGCAAACATTCTGAAAAAGCAAGTCTAATTTGATATTGGAGTGTCACACCAGAATTTGAAGTTCATGTAGTAGAATCTCAAAGCTTCTACCTCCCCCTTTCAACCTTCCATCTCTCTGAGAAAACAATAATAAGGTGAAAGTCAAAAATCTGGTTTTGAGGTTAAAATCTCATGTCTTATGACAAGGTTTTCTCTCAGTGCTCCATCTGGTTGGTGCACTTATGCATGAGAACAATCCTTCTGTCTGAAAAGGACAAAGCCAGGAGAAAGGCTTGAAGTGAATGGTTCAGGCCAGACATTCTCAGTCAAAAGGAACAGAGATCATTTCCTTTGATCCTTGTATTGATTCTCATGCTGCCTCTCCCCATTAGAACACTAAGTTTATAAAGACCAATATCAGAGTAAGAATATAGGAGAAAATGGACAAAAAGTTCTGTCTGTACAATGAGTACAAAAGGAGCCATTTCAAAAATATATGAATACAAATGGCCAATACAAGCATACCTTGGAGATGTAAAGGGTTCAGTTCGAGACCATTGCAGTAAAGGAGTCACACAAATTTTTTGGTTTTTCCATTGCATGTAAAAGTTATGTTTATACTATATTGTAGTCTACTAAGTATGCAATAGCATTGTATCTAAAGTATATACTTTATTGATAAATAACCATCATCTGAGCCTTCAGTAAGTCAATCTTTTTGCTGGTAGAGGGTCTTGCCTCACTGTTAATATCTGCTGACTGATCAGGGTAGTGGTTGCTGAAGGTTGAGGTGGCAATTTCTTAAAATAAGACAACAATGAAGTTTGCTGCACCAAATAATTCCTTTCATGAATGATTTCACGAGTCGCTGTTTTGACAGTATTTACCCACATCAGAAGTTCTTTCAAAATTGGAGTCAATCCCCTCAAACCTGGTTGCTGCTTTATCAACTACATATATGTAATATCCTAAATCCTTTGTTGTCATTTCAACAATCTATACAGCATTGTCCCTAGAAGCAGATTCCATCTCAGAAACCACTTTCTTTGCTAAGTCATAAAAAGCAACTCCTCATCTATTAAAATTTTATCAAGAGATTGCAGCAATTCAGTAATATCTTTAGGATCCACTCCTAATTCTAGTTTTCTTGCTATTTCCAGCACATATGCAATTACTTCCACCACTGATATCTGGAACCACTCAAAGTCATCCATAAGGTTTAGAATCATGTTCTTCCAAACTCCAATTAATGTTGATATTTTGACCTTTCCCCATGAATCACAAATGTCCATAATGGCATCTAGAATGGTAAATCCTTTCTAGAAGTTTTGAACTTACTTTGCCGGGGGGAGGGGGGAAGCAGCTAGCAATCTCAATCTGTGCCAATAATCAGTATTCTGATGCTCATTCTTGCTACTATAATTAAGCACCATTCTTTTTTTAAAAATATTATATTGAATTTTTACAGAGAAGAAGGGAGAGAGAGAATTAGAAACATCGATGAGAGAGAAACATCGATCAGCTGCCTCCTGCACAGCTCCTACTAGGGATGTGCAAGGTACATGCCCTTGACCGGAACAGAACCTGGGACCCTTCAGTAAGCAGGCTGACGCTCTATCCACTGAGCCAAACCAGTTTTGGCAAGCACCATTCTTATCAGTAAAGCTTGTCCAGCCTTTCAGAACCTGTTTCCTGGAATACTTCCATTTTACAAAGGCCATATACAACCTCCAGAGGGGGTTGGCAGTGCTGATACCAGCCAGGTCAGGCCTTTGGGTGTAACCTCACCCATAGGCGACTGCAAAAAGTCTCAAAGCTTGGTCCATGTTTGGGGAGACAAAGAAACCAAGGGGATAAAGGAAAGCTTCCTCCATATTCATCACTTAGGCTTTGGAGAATGACTTCCCTGAGTTAACACACTAGTGCATCTGCAAATAAAAAGTTTTTCCTGAATCTTCCAAGTACCGATTGTATGTTTTCCAGTCGCCTATTAATTTCTGCAACAGCCTAGATCCATCAGAGAAATCACTATCTATGTCAGTTATATTCTTATAAAATGTATTTCTTAAGCAACAAGGCTTGAAAATTAAATTTACTCCTTAATCCAAGGGCTTTAGAATGGATATTGTATTTGCAGCATGAAAATAACATTAATCCCCAAGCCTGTGTTGCTCAGTGGTTGAGCATCGACCCATGCACCAAGAGGTTGCCAGCTGATTCCTGGTCAAGGCACATGCCTGGGTTGCAGGCTCAGTCCTTGGGGGGATGAAGGAGGCGAGACTATGTGGGAGTCAGTTGATCAGTTCCCTCTCATCAATATTTCTACCTCTCTTTCTAAAATGAATAAAAATATTTTTTTAAGAAAGAAAATAACATTAATCTTGTTTTACATATCCATCAGAACTCTTTGAGTGACTAGGTGCATTGTTAACGAGCAGTCCTATTTAGAAAGGAATGTTTTGGGGGAGTTTTCTGGGTAGTAGGTCTCAATGATGAGCTTATAATATTCATTAAACTGTGTTGTAAACAGCGTTGCTGTTCCATTTTTAGAACCCAGGCAGAGCAGATTTAGCATAATTCTGAAGGACCCTAGAATTTTTGAAATGGTAAATGAGTACTGGCTTCAACTTAAAATCACCAGCTTCATTAACTCCTAACAAGAGAGTCAGCCTGTCCTTTGAAGCTTTGAAGCCAGGCCTTTTCAAACTATAAAAAGTTCTAGATGGCATCATTTTCCAATATGAGGCTGTTCATCTACATTGAAAATCTATTGTTTAGTGCGGCTACCTTAATTATTTAGAGCTAGATAACTTGCTGCAGCTTCTATATCAGCACTTGCTGCTTCATCTTGGTACTTTTTTGTTACTAGGGGATGGCCTCTTTCCTTAAACCTCACAACCAAATTCTGCGAGCTTCAGATTTTCCTATGGTAGCTTCCATACCTCTCTCAGCTTTCATAGAACGAGAAAGTTAAAAAGGCCTTGCTCTGGATTAGGTTATGGCTTAAGGGTATGGGGTTGGTTCGATCTTCTATCTAGACCACTGAAACTTGATCCTTATCAGCAATAAGGCTATTTCACTTTCATATCTTTCATGTGCTCACTGGAATAGCATTTTTAATTTCTCTTAAGAACTTTTACATTATATTCACAACTTGACTATATGGTTTAGGAAGCCTAGCTTTTGGCCTGTCTCAGCTTTCAACATGCTTTACTCAATAAGCATAATCACTTCTAGAGTTTCATTTAAAGTGAGAGACATGTGACTTTTCCTTTAACACTTAGATGCCATTTTTATTTTTTTATTTTTAAATATATTTTATTGATTTTTTACAGAGAGTAAGGGAGAGGGATAGAAAGTTAGAAACATCGATGAGAGAGAGACATCAATCAGCTGCCTCCTGCACGCTCCCTACTAGGGATGTGCCTGCAACCAAGGTACATGCCCTTGACCAGAATCGAACCTGGGACCCTTCAGTCCACAAGCTGACGCTCTATCCACTGAGCCAAACCGGTTTCGGCTAGATGCCATTTTTAAATAGCCTAATGTTTACTGTTGTATCACAGGGAAGGAGGCCAGAGGGTCTAGAAACAAAGCAAATGGCCAGTTGGTGGAGCAGTCAGAATACATGCAACATTTATTGATTGTTTTCTGTCATCTGTGGGTACAGTTTGTAATACTCCAAAGCAATTACAACAGTTATATCAAAGATCTAATGGCAGATCACCATAACAAACACAATAATAATGGAAAAGTCTGAAATATTGTAAGAATCACAAAATGTAACACAGAGACAAAGTGAGAAAATGCTATTGGAAAAATGCTGCTGAAAGACTTGCTCAACACAGGGTTGTCACAAACCTTCAATTTATTAAAAAAAAAAAAAGCAACAACGTGAAGTGCAATCAAATGTTCTCAACCTCAGCAATAATCACGGGAAAGAAAGTATATTAGAACTACTAAATGTCACTTTGCCACTTATTACATTGGTAACTTATGTAAATAAACACTATTATACCATATCAGAAGTAACTGATAAAGCTTTTATGAAAGACAATTTGGCATATTTCAAAAATTATAGCGTGGCCCTAACCGGTTTGGCCCAGTGGATAGAGCTTCAGCCTGCGGACTGAAGGGTCCTAGGTTCGATTCCAGTCAAGGGTATGTATCTTGGTTTTGGGCACATCCCCAGAGGGGAGTGTGCAGGAGGGAGCTGATGGATATTTCTCTCTCATCAATGCTTCTAACTATCCCTCTTCCTTCCTCTCTGTAAAAAATCAATAATATATATTTAAAAAAATTAAAATGTGCATCCTTTTTCATTCTGGCAAAATTTTATAAAAATATATGTAAAAAGATGGTAAAAGGGAGTAGTTTAGGTAGTGAAAAACAAGTAAAATTCTAAGTGTTCATTATGATGAAATTGGTTAAAACTAATTCCAAATTTTAGAGAAAAAGACAGAAAAAATTATAAAGAGAAGAATACCAAAACTGTATAACAAAAATGTATACTCCAGATTAGAAGTGCCAATAATATGCTCAGCACAATGAAAATAAGAACCATACTAAGAAAAATCACATAAAGATAATTCAGAATACCAGAAGTAAAGAGAAGATCCTTTCTAAAGAGTTTCCAAAGGAAAAAAAATAAGTCACATGAAAAAATTCAAAATCAGCACATCAGTCTTCACATGGGCAGTACTAGCTACTAATGAAGTAAATACTTCAAATTTTTGAGGAAAAAGTATTTACAACTTACAGTTCCATACCTAATTGAAATACTAATCTAAAGTGTAGGTAGAATAAAGACATTTTAGACTTGTAGGTATTCAGAATTTATTTTCCACTCATTCTTTTTCGGGAATCTCTGGAGGATATGCTTCAGAAAAACAAGGGAAAAAAACGAAGAAAGAAAACAAGCAAAAAAAAAGCAAATTACTCAACAAAAGAGCAATAAAGAGAAGTCACAGGATCAGAACTATGGAGAGTTCAAAACAAATAAATAACTCAGACAGGGGAGGAGGAATCCAAGATGGCAGCATAGGTAAACACCGACACTGCTGCCTCGCACAACAATTTCAAAACTACAACCAGAACACAGAATGGACATCATCCAGAACCACAGGAAAGCTGGCTGAGTGGAAATTCTACAACTAGAAGGAAAGAGAGGGGCTCACGGAGACTCAGAGGAGCTGAAAAAAGCTGAGGTACGGAGACGCGCGCTTGGAGAGAGCGGGTGCCGGAGTGCCTGGCTGGCTTTCTCTGGTGGGAGGGGGACAGAGACTCCCAGCTGCATTGAACCCCTTAATCTACAGCACTAAACCCCATGTCCCACCAGGACTCATACAGGGGGAGTTCGGATTGTGAAGAAGGAGAAGTGCACGGAGATCTGGGAGAGTCTCGAAAGGGCAGAGGTCTGGTGGCAGCACAGCACTGCGTGCAGAGGACCGACTGCTGGTTGTGCTGCTGGCTTTTGTGAGTGTGCGGGAGACAGGGCCTCCCAACTGCGCCACTTCTAGCTCCACTGAACCCCAGTTTTGAGCGCAGGGGTCCCGGAAAGGCAGCGGTCTAGAGGCACTGAGCAAGTGCGCGCCCACGCGCACAAGGACCGCTCCAGCGATTACCCAGTCAGGTGAGACCCAAGGGCCATGGAGGGCGGGGACAACTGGAAGGCAAGGTAGTCCCTTAAGCCCAAGGAACTCCATCCATCCCAAGCTCAACAGAGAGGCTTTTGCAGTTTTGCAAGTCTGGTATCATAAGGCTGAATACAACACAGAAGTTCTCCCAACATAGTGAAAATGCAGAGACAAAGGAAGAGATCACAAACAAAAGAAATGGAGGAAAACAAAGGATGGGATATGGAGTTCAAAACCATGGTTATAAGGCTTTTCAAGAATATCCTAGAAAAGATGGATAAAGTTAGAGAGACCCAAGAGGAGATGAAAAAGAACCAACTAGAGATGAAAAAGGACCAACTAGAAATGAAAAAGGACCAACTAGAGATGGAAAAGGACATAGAAATTAAACATACACTGACTGAAATAAAACATATTATACAGAGACCTAACAGCAGACTAGAGGAAGGCAAGAATCAAGTCAAAAATTTGAAATATACAGAATCAGAAAACATTCAATTGGATAAGCTAGGAGAAAAAAGAATCCAAAAATGTGAAGATAGTGTAAGGAACCTCTGGGACAGCTTAAGTGTACCAACATCAGAATTGTGGGGGTGGCAGAAGAAGAGAGAGAGCAAAATACTGAAAATCTACTTAAAGAAATAATGACTGAAAACTTCCCACATCTGGTGAAAGAAATAGACTTACAAGTCCAGGAAGCACACAGAACCCCATGTAAAAGGAATCCAAAGAGGACCACACCAAGACACATCATCATTAAAATACCAAGAGCAAAAGACAAAGAATATTAAAAGCAGCAAGAGAAAAACAGTTCATTATCTATAAGGGAGCATCCATACGATTGTCAGCTGATTTCTCAACAGAAAATATGCAGGCCAGACGGGAGTGGCAAGAAATATTCAATGTAATGAATAGCAAGAACCTACAACCAAGAATACTCTATCCAGCAAAGCTATCATTCAGAATTGAAGGGCAGATAAAGAGCTTCACAGATAAGAAAAAGCTAAAGGAGTTCATCAACTCCAAACCAATATTATATGAAATGCTGAAAGGTACTCTTTAAAAAGAAGAAGAAAAAGGTAAAAGATAAAAAAATTATGAACAAATACATATCTATCAACAAGTGAATCTAAAAATTAAGTGAATAAAAATTTGATCAACAGAATAAACTGGTGAATATAATAGATTCAGGAACACAGAAAGGGAGTGGACTAATAATTCTCAGGGGGAAAGTGGTGAGAGGAGTGCAGGGAGAGACTGGACAAAAATCATATACCTATGAATGAGGTCAGTGGTGGGAAGGTAAGGGTAGAGGGAGGGGTAGGACCCGGGCGGAAGGGAAAAAAGAGAAACAAATGTAATAACCTGAATAATAAAGATTTAATTTAAAAAAACAACAAAAACAAAACACTAAGACAGAATAGAGGGTTGAGGGAGAGAAGTTTCCAGGGGGGGAAAAAATTAATTAAGCTTTTGGACCCATATTTAAGGACTTGAAAAAAAAATAATAAACAGTACCTGAGAGAATCAGTCAGACAGAGGGAGAAATTAGCAATTTAGCACATGAGAAAGTAAGCAAATAAATAAGCAAGGCATTAATAATGTGGGAGGGAGGACACAAAATTTTAAAAAATGAATGTAATTAATGCATTGTTATTCAATACTTAAGTGGTCATTATATGTAAACACTGAGTATAGATTATTCATAGATTTAACCAAAATTATTATATAACTTTTCAAAACTCAAGAGATACATAAATAATATAAATCCATCAAAAGGTCAACAGATACATCTAAAGTTGTTTAAACAAGAAAAACTGAATAAGCATATTATTTACAAATAAGGTAGTATCAGAAGGAAGAAGCTAATAGCGCTGAAAGTAGTTGCTTCTAGAGAACTGAGGAGAGGGCAGGGAACACAGGTAATAAAACATAAAATATGTTTCCCTTTATTATTTGAAAAAACCCACACAAAATAACCAATTTTGGAACTCAAAAATAATAAAAACAAGGAAGGGTGAAGAAAAGGTAAAGGTTGTGTGAAATGAAGATTAATCAAATTATAGAACACTAGAGGCCAATGCACAAAATATATGCAAGAGTAGGCCTTCCTTCCCCGACTGCTGGCACCGGCTTCCCTCTGACACCCAGGACCCGGGCTTCCCTCGCAGCCCTAACTTCATTGGGAAGGTCTTCCGGAAGGATGTCTGGTCTAATTAGCATATCACCCTTTTATTATTAGATAGAAAAGCAGAAATATAAAAAAATAACAATCCTATGCTACTAGAGATAACCACAGTAAGCATTCAAATCAGAATTAGCTAAGCATGAGAAGTGTCAGCCTACGGACAGAAGGGTCAGGTTCGATTCTGGTAGGGGCACATGCCCAGGTTGCAGGCTCGATCCCAAGTGTAGGAGGCAGCCAACAGATGATTCTCTCTCATTGTTGATGTAACTATCTCTCTTTCCCTCTCCCTTTCTCTCTTTAAGCAATAAAAATAAAAATAAATTTTATTTTTTAAGTGAGCACCTTTAGGGGAGTGGCAAAGGGTAATAAATGTGGGACAGGATTTCTCTTGCTTTTCATTATAAGTCCATCTATTCTATTTGATTTCTAACCATGTGCATACATTACCTTTGAGTTTTTAAAAAGGGTTCCTGAGATAAAATGGATCACAGGTCCATGGGGTATTCTGAAACTTGTTGCCAAAAATAACTCTCTCAAAAAGGGTAAATATAAAAATGCATTTAACATTCTTCACAACATAGAAAAACCCTATCTAGAATATTATAAAGAAATACAAAAAATACTAAATTATTCGGAAGCAAGTTTGGCAGTATTCCAAATAATATAACCAATATGGATTAAAAGAGAATAATGAAATTTAATCTAAATCATTTAATTCAAAGTTAGTTGGGAAAAACTATAACATTGAGTTCATAATTCAAAATTCTTAATTTTGAGGAACAATTAAGTCACCACATCAACAAGAATAAAATCATAACAAAAGATCACTTTACTAAAAGTTTTCTATTTAACTATATGTAATAATCCACTTCTTTAACATAATTCTGGGGAAATGCACTTGAACATGTGCTTACATGTTCAAAACAAACTACTAATACAATATTTTGTGTGGGCCATGACAAGGAAAAGTTGAAAAGCAATGAATTTAGGTATGTCCTTATGATATTTGTTAAAAACCATGCTATAGAAAATAATTTTGTTTTCAACATTAAAAAAGGTAAATACTTAAGAAAAAGATAAAATATGATACTATTACATTTATATATATAAAGATACTAGAGGCCCAATGCATGAAATTTGTGCAAGAGTAGGCCTTCCCTTCCCCTGGCTACCGGCAGGCACCCAGTACCGGGCTTCCCTCACAGCCCATCTTTGTCTGGAAGGTCGCCCGGAAGGATCTCTGGTCTAATTAGCATATTTTCTTTCATTATTATAGATTATTAAAATCACTATCTCAGCCTACAGCACTCAACAATGTATATAAATGGCAGACGTACCCCTTCATTTTTAAAGAAATGAAACTCTTAATTTACCAGAGTTGATATGTGAATTACTTGACATTATGATCCTTTACTTTTTCCCCAGCTAAATAAAATGCTTCAAATGTTGGTAATTTCTAAATCTGTTTTATTAAGTCTGAAACCCATTAATGATATACTATATACCTTGTTTAAGTGGAATTAAATTAGTGCATAATTGATTAGTGTGTAATTGAAGCAGTTGATTTACCAACTTTAATTAGAATAGCTTATTACAGATACTAGAGAAGCAAGAAATTAATCAAAACCTTATATTAAGAACAATGATGCAATATTATGAATTAGAAAGGGCCATATGCTAATACCAAGTACTTTGAAAGTAAATCATTTTACTCTACATCCTTTAAGAGGAGAAAATTGATTATTAACCTTTTAACCAAGATTTTTCAAGTAATTACACTATTTATAGTAATCTACTATAATAGTTGGTAATTCATATAATGGAAAAAATGCTTCCCAATAACATTTTGTCTACCTACAACACTAAATTACACTAAAAATAACTCATTAAAATACTAAAGATACCTCATAACTCCTTTAAAAGATATTCAAGAAAAAAGAAAATACCATTAAGTCTTATGCTAAAAATAAGAAATAATAATAATAAATAAACTGACCAATAAAGAAGCAAGTTAAGGAGAAGAATATCTCAGCAACAAAGCTGAGTAAAGAAATAATGTCTTTGGTTTTCTCAATACCCTTGTGGGTGGTAACTACAGCTCAGAATGTTCTACACATAAATTGCTAACTCCCCCGAGTTTAAAGCCATGGTAATTAGGTTCATTATCTTACATGCTAATGATACATAGAAAATAAGTTTGCAGTGAATAATTCATATACTACAGCTCTCACTGTGATACTCATTGCTAATAGTTTATTTACAGTACAAGTTACACTGCATTTTTTTCTATAGCTTAAATTTATTACCTAAATAAATAGGGATTACTTAGTGTGGAAATCTAATTCACTATAAGTAAGTGATAATAATCTTAAGCATATATTGGTTTGTATATTTATAGTATAATTTTTATTCATCCATAATTGACTATGATTTTAAAACACCATAAGAATGTCTTGCCGTAAAATTAAAATACTTATATTGATATAGATAAGTACAGTGGTACCTCGAAATAACAGTTTAATTCATTCCGTATCCTTGCTCGTATATCAAGTTGCTCGTATCTCAAAGCAAATTTCCCCACTGAAATCTATTGAAATGCCATTAATCCATTCCAGCCCCCAAAATGCCACCCCAGTTGTTCTTGTTACGTGTTTTTGAATAAGAAAAATGTATTTATAAATGACAAATATTGCATAAAAACATAATAAAAGAGAACATAAAGGGATAAACTGGTTTTATAAAGTGTATTTACCTACTCGTTACACTCTTCATGCTACACTTTATCCCTAAACTGCACGTAACTTAACTAATCTTCACTGAACTTAATTGCTGTTGGTCTTTGCATTTTGGGCCGATTTAAAAAAAAACAACGTGTCCAACGAGGTTTGCCTCTTCCTCCCTTTCAGAATGTTTCTGAAATGGGTGAGGCAAGTTTCACTGAACAGCTCCGATGCACGACCAGTAGCAGCTTTTTCGGGGTGTTTCTTTTCCACGAAGTGTGACACCCTCTCCCACATTCCTAAGATCTCCTTTATCTCACTTGTAGAGATCTCCTCCACCTCTGGCTCCTCCTCGAAACCAATTTCTTGGAGAACCTCCGCATGTTGCTGAGACTGCAACTCTTGTAACTCCTCTGTGGTGAGTTCCAGAGAGTGCTCCTCGACGAGCTCATTCACGTCTCTCTCATCCACCTCCAGGCCCATAAATTTTCCCAGAAACACTATCTCCTCCTCCAAGGGCACCTCGGGTTTGAATCCTTCGAAGGTCCTTTTGGCTACGGCCTCAGGCCAAAGCTTCTTCCATGCAGAGGTCAAAGTCCTCGTTGTAACACCCAGCCAGGCCTGATCAATAATTCTGAGGCATATCACGATGTTAAAGTGGTTCTTCCAGAACTCTCGAAGGGTGAGGTTTGTGTTCTCCATCACCTCAAAGCAGCGCCGGAACAGGTGCTTGATGTACAGCTTTTTAAAATTAGAAATCACCTCCTGATCCATGGGCTGCAGGATAGGAGTGGTGTTGGGAGGTAGGTAGACAACCTTTATAAACTTGAACTCTTCAAGGAGTTCATCTTCGAGGTTCAGTGGGTGAGCAGGAGCATTGTCGAGGACGAGGAGGGCTTGCATGGTTAGATTGTTTTCCTGTAGATATTTCTTAACATAAGGGATGAAAATCAGGTTTACCCACTCCACAAAGAACTGCCTGGTGACCCATGCCTTCGGGTTTGCCCTCCACATAACTTGCAGTTTATCTTTTAAAATCTTATATGACTTAAAGACTCTGGGGTTTTCCGAATGGTATACGAGCAGAGGCTTGATCTTGCAGTCGCCACTCACATTGGCGCACAGTGCGAGAGTTAGCCTATCCTTCATGGGTTCATGGCCTGGCATCGCCTTCTCCTCTGCCTTTATATAAGTCCTATTCGGCATCTTCTTCCAGAAAAGCCCTGTCTCGTCACAGTTGAAGACTTGCTGGGGGATATATCCTTTGGCTTCTATCAGTTCGGAAAAAGTTTTGAGGTAATCCTCAGCTGCCTTCACATCCAAACTTGCTGCCTCACCATGCCTGATGATGGACTGAATGCCGGACCTTTTCCTGAAGTTATCAAACCAGCCTCTACTGGCTTTAAATGAGTCTTTCGATGCTTCGTCCGTGGAAGTGCGCGGGGTCTGCTCCAGCAAATCACCGTAAATCACTCGCGCCTTCTCGCATATGATGCCCTGTGTTAATGTATCTCCTTTAAGCTGCTTCTCCGTCACCCACACCATCAGTAGATTCTCCATCTTTTCATGGAGAGAGCTACGGAGCTTAAAAAGCAAAAAATCGCTCGCTCGACAGCTCATATCTCAAATATCTCGTATGTTAGGGCACTCGTATCTCAAGGTACCACTGTATTCTAATGGTATTGGATAATAATGATATTAGATACGTATTGATATCAATAAATATGAATTGCTACAGTAGCTCCTATTTTCAGGTAAGTATTAATATCAACACACTACTTTTTTTTAAATGGACATGTAGTTATTTTGGAACTTTGACTATCAAAGTTCAAATGAAATAGTTAGGTTCCGTACTATGTAAATACTTAAAGAAAAGAAAATGTCACATATAAGATTAAATTCAGTGACCTATGAAATTGAATTTTTACCCAGTTTTATAATGGATTAATGTCACACTAGCTGTATTTATGTTAACAAATTAAAGAAAGGGTAATTTTAATCTCTTTCAAAATGACTTTCTTATAGATAATTGCAATAACTCACTTCATCATGTATATACATACGGTAGGAAAACTTTATTATGTACATGAATTATTTTGGTTTCAGTATCTCTAAATTAGGTAATGTTTTTGTATGAATTTTTATATTTGTACAACAATTCCTTTTAAAATCATTTTATTTCTAATCTAAAACTGTTTTTGATATGCTGGTTGCATCAATGAATGCAGGTCAGGTAAAGTCCCAGTAACAACTGCAAAATCGCAGTGGCTTAAAATAATAAGATATTTTCTCACTTAAGCTAGATATTCATGGGTTATCCAAAGGCTCTTCTCCATATCTTTCATTTCCATACCAAAAAATCATCATCTCAACTTCTGCCAATAATCAGAGCAGATGGAAAGACAGCCCTGGACAGTCTTTGCACTGGAAATAAAACGCTCCAGCCCAGGAAACCAGATTTCATTTCTGCCCAATTATCTGAGAAAGTTAAACCTTAAAAAAGTTTAAATCTTTAAATTTTTATAAAACACATTAAGTTGTACTTGTGAAATCAATATAAAATAATATTGAGAGTGAAATGTAACTGAAAATGAAAAAAAATGAAAAAACTGTTATTTTCTCCAAGGCTTTAACTTCTTCACTAAGTAGGTTATAAAGAAAGGTTAAATAATATTCATTTGAGAGGAAAAATGGCGACAGAATACACAGACACATCTGGAGCTTTGTCGCTGGGCAGAGGGAGAGAGAGCAGCTGAGAGTCACACTGGGAGTGTTTATTGGCAAGTTAAGAGTCAGTTTTCCTCCAGGAGAAGGTGGGGGACTGCTGGACAGGGCTATCCTGACCAGGCAGCCCCACTGACACGTGGTTTTTGTCTGCCGGAGCCACCAGCGCGAACACGGAGACCGTGCCATCTTGCAGAGCGAGGTGGATGTCTGCGGCAGTCTGAAAGCTGCAGCTGAAGCACCCACCAAACAGCCGGGGACCCGGGGACCCAGAACACCGCTCTGCAATCTACGCAGACACGGACTCACAGGAGATCCACACGGCACACGGAAAGGTCAGATTTCGCCTGGGAGAAGGTGAGGTCTCCTGTCCCACAGAAGAGAGACGTGCACACTATAGGAACTGGGCTGCAGGAAAGCTGTTTCTGGAGAAGTCCATGGATGTGGGGCAGGTCATGATCCGTAAGTGTGGAAGCCGACTCTTGGAGTTGTTGAAAGAAGGGAGTTCTAGAAAACAACTCATTTTGATCTGAGGCAGAAGGACAGCCTGGAAGTTATTACAGTGTCCCGGCTGCAAAATCCCCACAAACTGGTTTTGAGAACCACAGAGTAGCAGGATCTGAGCACAGCCTAGAGAGGCCCTGTGCTTAGTCTCAGAGGTCAATTCCAAAACAATGCCACCCAGTGGATGACACACAAATTTACTCTCACATAACCACAAAAGAATAAAGAGATTAAGACTTCAGCAGTGGGGAGAATCCAAGATGGCGGCATAGGTAAACACCTACACTGCTGCCTCGCACAACAATTTCAAAACTACAACTAAAAGACAGAACGGACATCATCCAGAACCACAGGAAAGCTGGCTGAGTATAAGTTCTACAGCTAGAAGGAAAGAGAGGGGCTCACAGAAACCCAGAGGAGCTGCAAAAAAATGAGGTACGGAGATGCGCGCTTGGAGAGAGAGGGGTGCCAGAGTGCCTGGCTGGCTTTCTCTGGTAGGAGAGAAACGGAGACTCCCAACAGCATTGAACCCCCATCCTATGACACTAAATCCCAGATCCAGCCGAAACTCATAAGGGGTGAGTTTGGACTGTGAAAAGGGAGAGGTGCACGGAAATTTAGGGGAGTCGCAAAAGATCAGAGGTCTGATCTGCGCAGAGAACAGATTGCTGATTGTGCTGCTGGCTTGAGCGAGTGGGCGGGAGACAGACCCTCCCAACTGTGCCACTTCTGACTCCACTAAGCCCCTGTTTTGTGCGATACCCTGAAGACCTAGACTCATGTGGTCCTGGTGCACAGGGGAGCTGGAAAGGCAGCGGTATAGAGGCACTGCGAGCGTGAGCACACAAGGACCGCTCCAGCAATTACCCAGTCACATGAGACTCAGGGGCCGTGGAGAGTGGGGCCGACTGGAAGGCAAGGCGGTCCCTTAAGCCCTGAGACTCCACCCATCCCAAGCTCAACAGAGGCTTCTTTTGGTGTTGCCAGTGTGGTATCATAAGGCTGAATTCAACACAGAAGTTTCCCCGGCATAGTGAAAATGCCGAGACAAGGGAAGGGATCACAAACAAAAGAAATGGAGGAAAAAAACGACTGGATGTAGAGTTCAAAACCACGCTTATAAGGTTTTTCAAGAATATACCAGAAAAGTTAGATAAAGTTAGCGAGAGCCAACAGGAGATGAAAAAGGACCAACTAGAGATGAAAAAGGACCAACTAGATATTAAACATACACTGACTGAAATAAAAAATATTATATAGAGTCCTAACAGCAGACTAGAGAAAGGCAAGAATCAAGTCAAAAATTTGAAATATAAAGAAGCAGAAAACACTCAACTGGAAAAGAAAGAAGAGAGAAGAATCCAAAAATGTGAACATAATGTAAGGAGACTCAGGGACAGCTTCAAGAGTACCAACATTAGAATTGTGGGGGTGCCAGAAGAAGAGAGAGAGCAAGATACTGAAACCTATTTCAAGAAATAATGACTGAAAACTTCCTACATCTGGTAAAAGAAATAGACTTACAAGTCCAGGAAGCACACAGAACCCCATATAAAAGGAATCCAAAGAGGACCACACCAAGACACATCATCATTAAAATACCAAGAGCAAAAGACAAAGAATATTAAAAGCAGCAAGAGAAAAACAGTTCATTACTTACAAGGGAGCACCCATACGACTCATTTCTCAACAGAAAGGATGCAGGCCAGATGGGAGTGGCAAGAAATATTCAACGTGAATGAATAGCAAGAACCTACAACCAAGAATACTCTATCCAGCAAAGCTATCATTCAGAATTGAAGGGCAGATAAAGAGCTTCACAGATAAGAAAAAGCTAAAGGAGTTCATCAACTCCAAACCAGAATTGTATGAAATGCTGAAAGGTACTCTTTTAGAAGAGGAAGAAGAAAAAGGTAAAAGCCAAAAAATTATGAACAACAAATACATATCTTTCAACAAGTGAATCTAAAAACTAAGTGAATTAAAAATTTGATCAACAGAATAAACTGGTGAATATAATGGAATCAGGAGCACAGAAAGGGAGTGGACTGATAATTCCCAGGGGGAAAGGGGTGAGGGGTGTACAGGGAGAGACTGGACAAAAAATCATACACCTATGGATGAGATCAATTGAAGGGAGGTAAGGGCAGAGGGATGGGTGGGAGCTGGGTGGAGGGGTGCTGTGGAGGGGAAAAAAGAGAAACAAATGTAATAATCTAAAGTAGATGGGAACTCAATACCAGATTTCAAGCTATACTACAAAGAAACTGTTCTCAAAACAGCCTGGTACTGGCGCAAGAATAGACATATAGACCAATGGAATAGACTAGAGAACCCAGATATCCACCCAAACCACTATGCTCAACTAATATTTGACAAAGGAGGCATGAACATACAATGCAGCCAGGATAGCCTCTTCAATAAATGGTGTTCAGAAAACTGGACTGATACTTGCAAAAAAATGAAACTGGACCACCAACTTACACCAAATACAAAAATAAACTCAAAATGGATACAGGACTTAAACATTAGAAGGGAAACCATAAAAATACTAGAGGAATCCACAGGCAGCACAATCTCAGATATATGCCGAAAGAACTTCTTCACTGATACTGCTCCAAAGGCAATGGAAGCTAAAGAAAAAAATAAACAAATGGGACTGCATCAAAATAAAAAGCTTTTGCATAGCAAAAGAAACCATCCACAAAACAACAAAAAAGACCACTGTATGGGAGAAAATATTTGCAAATGTTATCATTGATAAAGGTTTAATCTCCAACATCTACAGCCAACTTATACAACTTAATAAAAGGAAGATAAACGATCCAACAAAAAAATGGGCAACGGACCTAAATAGAACCTTTTCGAAAGACGACGAAAGGAAGGCCAAGAGACACGTGAAAACATGTTCAAAGTCACTAATCATCCGAGAGATACAAATCAAAATGACAATGCGATACCATCTTACACCTGTCAGAATGGCAATCATCAACAAATCAAGAAACGACAAGTGTTGGTGAGGATGCGGAGAAAAAGGAACCCTTGTGCACTGTTGGTGGGAATGCAGACTGGTACAGCCACTGTGGAGAACAGTATGGAGTTTCCTCAAAAAACTAAAAATGGATCTCCCATTTGACCCAGCAATCCCGCTCTTAGGAATTTATCCTAAGAAATTACAAACACCAATCAGAAAGGATTTATGCACCCCTATGTTCATAGCAGCACAATTTACAATAGCTACAATTTGGAAACAGCCTAGGTGCCCATCAGCAGATGAGTGGATCAGAAAACTGTGGTACATCTACACATGGAATTCTATGCTGCCATTAAAAAGAAGGAATTCTTACCATTTGCAGCAACTTGGATGGAAGTGGAGAGCCTTATGCTTAGTGAAATAAGCCAGTCAATGAAGGAGAAGTATCACATGATCTCCCTCATTTGTGGATAATAAAGAACATTATAAACTGATGAACAAAACGATAGATACAGAGGCAGCAAAGCATCAAACTGTCAAATTATAGCAGGAAGATTATGGAGAGGTGGGGTAGATAAGAGATCAAAGGACTTGTAGGCATGCATATGAGCATAACCAATGAACATAGACACTGGGGGGTTGGGGTATGCCTGTGAGGGAGGGGGGGCAATGGGGAGATATGTATACATGTAACACAATGAAAATAATAATAATAATATTCATTAAGTTCTTTGAAGACAAGTAACATTCCAAATTTCTTTTCCTATTAATTTGCTACCATATCAAAATAATCAGCTCATGCCGAGACCGGTTTGGCTCAGTGGATAGAGCGTCGGCCTGCGGACTGAAAAGTCCCGGGTTCAATTCCGGTCAGGAGCATGTACACCTTGCTTGCGGGCACATCTCCAGTGTGGGGTGTGCAGGAGGCGGCTGATCGATGTCTCTCTCTCATCGATGTTTCTGACTTTCTATCCCTCTCCCTTCCTCTCTGTGAAAAATCAATAAAATATATATATTTTTAAAAAAATAATAATAATAATCAGCTCATGCCAAATCTGCCAACAGTATACCTAGGATAGTATCAAAGCAAACTGGAATGCATCATGCTTAAAATCCTCTAATCTCTTTAGTATCACCCTCTGTGAAATGATCCCATGCCTGCTTTCTGTAACTTCAGAATACTTAATACAACTTACAAAATGCTCCAGGGAGACAAAACTAATAAACTGCACTCAGGCTTCCATGCCTTTTTTGTGTCCTTGTCAGAATGCTTTTTCTGCCACTTCCACTTGATGAAATCTTACTCTTCCTTCATCATCAGCTTAAGTCCATTCTCCACTATGATGCTTTTTGCTGACCCAAAGAAATTTTTACTCCCTCAAAACTGCTTCCACATCTCCACTGTGACTATTCATTAGCTGCCCACTATATTATGAGTTCTCAAAAGCAGAAGCTGACTTACTTACCTCTGAAATCCTAGCACCAGACATTCAGTGGCAAATAAACAAATGTCTAGAAAAATAAAGTGCCAAATGAAAGATGTTAAAATAAAGTAGTATGCTCTGCCAGTGTTGCTCAGTGGTTGAGTGTTGGCCTATGAACCAGGAGGTAACAATTCAATTCCTGGTCAGGACACATGCCTGAGTTGTGGACTCAATCCTCAGTGTGGAGTGTGCAGGAGGCAGTCGATCAATGACTTTCTCTTATCATTGATGTTTCTATTTCTCTCTTCGTCTCCTTTCCTCTCTGAAATCAATAAAAATATATTTGAAAATAAAATGAAGACGTATATTTTGATAGAGGAAAAATAACTTGTCCTGACAGTTCATGAAGATATAATTTCAAAAGTTTGTAGTTTCGGTCAAGATGGCAGCATAGGTAAATGCAGCACTTGCTGCCTCCCACAACCACATCAAAGTTACAACTAAAATATAAAACAACCATATTTCAGAATCACCTGAAATCTAGCTAAAGGAAGTCCTACAACTAAGAAATTAAAGATGAAACACATTGAGACTGGTAGAAGGGGAGGAGTCACAGGGCAGATTCACAGAAAAAGTTGGTCCTATACCCATGTCTGGAAGTTTAAAATCAGGAGGGATATCTTGGCTGTGTTTCCCTGAAGAGCAAGAGGTGCCAGCTCCACACCAGGCTCCCCAGGGTTCCATAGCTCTGGATATAAAAACCAGTGAAGATTGTGACTAAGTATCATGGAGGCAACCGAAGACTCAGGCAATTCCTCTTTAAGGACCTGCACATTGACTCATTCCCTCTGAGTTCCAGTGCCGGGCAGCAGCTTGAAAGGAACCTGAGACATTCAGGGAAGAACTGAACTGTCTGGCATCAGGGCAAGAGCTGGAGGGGCTTTCTCTCAGACAGAAGTGCTGGCAGACACCATTGTCCCTCTTCCCCCTCCACCCTCCCTCCACACTGGGCCCTACAAGACACCTACTACACAAGGCCACTCTTCCAAATCCTGGAAACATATCCATCTATCTAATACATAGAAACAAACACAGGAAAGCTGCCAAAATGCAGATACACAGAAACATGTCACAAAAGAAAGAACAGGAGAAATCTCCAGAAAAAGGACTGAATGAAATGGAAGCAAGGAAACTACCAGCTACAGAGTTCAAAACAATGGCAATAAGGATGCTCAAGGAACTTACCAAGTACTTCAAGGAACTTAGTGAGAATATAAAAATGGGCCAGTTAGAAATGAAGGATACACTAACTGAAATAAAGAAAAATTTACAGGAAATCAACAATAGCATAGAGCAGTGGTTGGCAAACACAGTCAACAGATCAGTGAGCCGCGGTTTGCCAACCACTGGCATAGAGGATGCTGAGAATCGAATCAGCAATTTGGAATATGAGAAAGCAAAAAACACCCAATCAGAAGGAAAAAAATAAATAAATCCAAACATATGAAAATAGTGTAAGGAGCCTCTGAAACAATGTCAAGCATACCAACATTTGTCCAATGGGGGTGCCAGAACAGAAAGAAAAGAAACAAGAAATTGAAAACCTACTTGAAAAATTAATGACAGAAAACATCTTACCTAGTGAAAGAAATAGATATACAAGTCCAGGAACATAGAGAATCCTAAACAGGAAGAACCCAAAGAGGCCCACACCAAGACACATCATAATGAAAATGCCAAAGGTTAAAGACAAAAAGAGAATCTTAAAAGCAGCAAAAGAAAAGCAGTTATTAACTACAAGGAACGCCCAATGACTGTCAGCTGATTTTGCAACAGAAACTATGCAGGCCAGACAGGAGTGGCAAGAAATATTCGAAGTGATGAAAAGTAAGAGCCTACAACCAAGATTATTCTACCCAGCAAAGCTATTATTTAGAATTAAAGGTCAGATAAAGAGCTCCCCAGAAAAGAAAAAGCTAAAGGAGTTCACCACCACCAAACCAGTATTATATGAAATGTTAAAGAGCATTCTTGAAGAAGAAGAAAAAAGAGGAGAGGGAAAGGAAGAGGAAGAGGAGAATGAGAAATAAGATAAAAAATATGCACAATAAAATGGCACTCAATACATATCTATCAAAAATTCAAAATAAGTGAACAAGCAGAACAGAAACAGACTCATAGATACAGAGAAAATTTTAACAGTTGCCAAATGGGAGGGAACTTGGCAGGATGGATAAAAAATGAGAAGGAATTTATGAATGCAAATTAGTCATAGCCCATGGACACAGACAGTAAACAGGCAAAGAACTAGGATGGAGTGAGAGATGAGTGGAGGGGAATAAAGGGAGGAAAATGGGGGATATCTGTTATAAAATAAATATTTTTTAAAGTAAGTATGCTCAAACGACCTAAATAGGCACTTCTCCAAAAATGGACATACAAAAGGTCAAAAGGCATATGAAAAAGTGCTCAAAGTCACTGATTATTCAAGAGATACAAATAAAAACGACAATGAGATATCATCTCACACCTATTAGAAAGGCTATCAGCAACAAATCAACAAGTGTTAGCGAGGATGTGGAGAAAAGGGAACTTCCGTGCACTGCTGGTGGGAATGCAGACTGTGTTGAAAACAGTTTGGAGTTTCCTCAAAAAATTAAAAATGGACCTACCATTTGATCCACTGATCCCATTTCTAGGAATATATCCCAAGAACTCAGAAACACCCGCCAGAAAGAATATATGCACCCCTATGTTCATAGCAGCGTTATTCACAACAGCTAAGATTTGGAAACAGCCTGAGTGTTTCCAAATAGCAGATGAATGGATTAAAAGACTGTGGTACATCTACACAATGGAATACTACACTGCAGTAAAAAAAGAAGGAACTCTTACCATTTGCAACAGCATGGATGGAATTGGAGACCATTATGCTAAGCAAAATAAGCCAATCAGACAAAAATAAATACCACATGATCTCACTCATTTATGGAATATAATGAACAACATAAACTGGTGAACAAAAACAGATCCAGAGATAGAGAAGCATCAATCAGACCATCAAACCTCAGAGGTAAGGTGAGGGAGGGGGGAGGAGAGTAAGGGGGAGAGATCAACCAAAGGACTTGTATGCCTGCATGTAAGCCTAACCAATGGACATGGACAACAGGGTGGTAAGGGCATGACCGGGGGGTGTGGGGGACGTAATGGGGAGATAAGGACACATATGTAATGCCTTAATCAATAAAGAAAGAAAATTATAAAAAACAACAAATGTGGTACATCTATGCAATGGAATACTACACAGCTGTAAAAAAGAAAGAACTCTTACCATTTGCAACAGCATGGATAGATCTAGAAAGCATTATGCTAAGCGAAATAAGCCAGTCAGAGAAAGGTAAGTATCACATGACCTCATGCATATGTGAAATCTAATTAACAATACAAATTGATGAAGAAAAATAAACTCAGAGACATAGAAACACCAAACAGACTGTCAAACCTGGAAGAGAAGGCAGGGGAGGATAAAGGGGCAGTGGGGGTGAGATCAATCAATGAATTCATATGCATATATGCATAATCCATAGACACAGACAGTGAAAGGAAAAGGCTTGGGGGTAGGGGGAACGGAAAGGGCAATGGGGGGGAGGAAGGGGGACATATGTAACATTTTCAACAATAAAGTTTTTTTTTGAGAGAATCCAAGATGGCGGCATAGGTAAACACCTACACTGCTGCCTCGCACAACAATTTCAAAACTACAACTAAAAGACAGAACGGACATCATCCAGAACCACAGGAAAGCTGGCAAAGTGGAAGTTCTACAGCTAGAGGGAAGGAGAGGGGCTCACGGAAACCCAGAGGAGGTGCAAAAAGCTGAGGTACGGAGACGTGTGTGTGGAGAGAGCGGGTGCCGGAGAACCTGGCAGGTTTTCTCTGGCGGGAGGGAAACGGAGACTCTCAGAGACACTGAACCCCTTATCCTACGGCACTAAACCCCAGATCCAGCCAAAACTCATACCGGGGGCAGTTTGGACTGTGAAAAGGGAGAGATGCACGGAAATTTAGGGGAATCGCAAAAGATCAGAGGGCAGATGGCGCGCATGGCACTGCGCAGAGGACAGACTGCTGACTATGCCGCTGGCATTCGGGAGTGGGCGGGAGACAGACCCTCCCAACTGTGCCACTTCTGACTCCACTAAGCCCCTGTTTCGGGGGAAACCCTGGGGACCTAGACTCGTGTGGTCCTGGATCGCAGGGGAGCTGGAAAGGCAGCAGTCTAGAGGCACTGCGGGCACGCGCTCACAAGAACCGCTCCAGCGATTACCCAGTCACGTGAGACTCAGGGGCCGTGGAGGGCGGGGCCGACTGGAAAGCAAGGTGGTCCCTTAAGCCCTGAGACTCCACTCATCCCAAGCTTAACAGAGGCTCCTTCGGTTTTGCAAGTCTGGTATCATAAGGCTGAATCCAACACAGAAGTTTCCCTGGCATAGTGAAAATGCCGAGACAAGGGAAGGGATCACAAACAAAAGAAATGGAGGGGACAAAACGACTGGATAGAGAGTTCAAAACCACGTTTATAAGGTTTTTCAAGAATATGCTAGAAAAGTTGGATAAAATTAGCGAGAGCCTAGAGGAGATGAAAAAGGACATACTAGAGACACTAACTGAAATAAAAAATATTATACAGAGTCCTAACAGCAGACTAGAGAAAAGCAAGAATCAAGTCAAAAATTTCAAATATAAAGAAGCAGAAAACACTCAACTGGAAAAGCAAGAAGAGAGAAGAATTCAAAAATGTGAAGATAATGTAAAGAGACTCTGGGCCAGTTTCAAGAGTACCAACATCAGAATTGTGGGGGTGCCAGAAGAGAGAGAGCAAAATAGTGAAAATCTACTTAAAGAAATAATGACTGAAAACTTCCCACATCTGGTAAAAGAAATAGACTTACAAGGCCAGGAAGCATAAAGAACCCCATATAAAAGGAATCCAAAGAGGACCACACCAAGACACATCATCATTAAAATACCAAAAGCAAAGAACAAAGAGAGAATATTAAAAGCAGCAAGAGAAAAACAGTTCATTACCTACAAGGGAGCACCCATACAACTGTCAGCTGATTTCTCAATAGAAACGATGCAGGCCAGACGGGAGTGGCAAGAAATATTCAATGTGATGAATAGCAAGAACCTACAACCAAGAATACTCTATCCAGGAAAGCTATCATTCAGAATTGAATGGCAGATAAAGAGCTTCACAGATAAGAAATAGCTAAAGGAGTTCATCAACTCCAAACCAGTATTATATGAAATGCTGAAAGGTACTCTTTTAGAAGAGGAAGAAGAAAAAGGTAAAAGCCAAAAATTTATGAACAAATATATATCTATCAACAAGTGAATCTAAAAATTAAGTGAATTAAAAATTTGATCAACAGAATAAACTGTGAATGTAATAGAATCAGGAGCACAGAAAGTGAGTAGACTGATAATTCTCAGGGGGAAAGAGGTGAGGGGTGTACAGGGAGAAACTGAACAAAAATCATACACCTATGGATGAGGTCATTGGGAGGGAGGTAAGGGCAGAGGGAAGGGTGGGAGCTGGGTGGAGGGGTGCTATGGAGGGGAAAAAAGAGAAACAAATGTAATAATCTGAATAATAAAGATTTAATTTTTTAAAAAAAGAATTTTTTTAAAGTAAACTATTATATTTTTTCCCCTCCACTGACCTCTCTCCGGCCACTCCCAAAATATTAGGAGGACCATCTGTAAAGTATATGATTGTCTAACTACTATGTGTGCACCTGAAAATAATACACAATAATATTGAATGTGACCTAAAATCGAGGGGGGATGGAAAATTGTATATGTTTTTCATCATCATAATAAAAAAAAAAGAGAAGCACACACACAGAAAAGTAAGTTTGCTCAATGAGTTACTTTAGTATCTAAATGCTAGAGTCAGTTTGTTGGTGGCAATTGTGATAAACTTAGTTATATGCCATTCAATTCATTCAGACTTCATCCATTCTCTAGACTTTTATTTATTCCAGTAAGATTTACTGAATGCCAGGAGCTGTGAGAGTTCCTAGGGATGACATTAGGGAAATATTAGTGAAGATGCTGTCATTAATATACATACCAGACAAACCTAAGTTGTTCAATATTTTGCCCACAGATGTCTTGTCTAATTTTTTGATAGTTCACTTTTTCCATCACTATAATAGAAGGATTAATAATATACTTTGTAATTTTATATTAGCATAATTCACTGTAGTTACAAAATGTTTGAAACAACAATTACCCATTGAGCCTAAATGTGTCAACTGTTTTTGCTTTTTTAAAAAATCTTCCAAAGTACATTACAGAATAACATTTTTCAAGTTTACAACAATTTAACATTAAAGAAAAGCAAATTGACACTAAATTTATCTTTTTTAAATGAGAAAGTAAAAAAATAAAGAGGAATATTCAAATTCAGTTGCTGGATCAATAAGGGTAAATATTAAAAATACTATGTAAAAATTTAATAAAAATTATAAACCCCAAGTACTTGTAGTGGCAATGTTTTTGTGTGTGTTTTTAATTCACTGGGGTGACATTAGTTAATAAAATTACATAAGTTTCAGGTATACAATTCTACAATATGTTTTCTGCATATTGTATTGTGTTTTACCACCTTACCACCCTAAGTCAAATCTCCTGCCATCACCAGTTATCTTCCCTTTACCCTCCTCCATTTTCCCTTCCCTCTGCCACTCACCAAACTGTTGTCTCTGTCCATGAATCTTTTTTTGCTTAATCCGTTCACCAATCTCACCCAACCTCTAACCCCTACCCTTCTGACAGTTCAGTCTGTTCTCTGTATTCATGAGTCTATCTCCATTTTTTTAGTTCATTTTGTTCATTAGATTCCATATATGGTGGAAATCATATGGTTTCTATCTTCCCCTGCCCCTCTGGTAATCACTACACTGTTGTCACTGACTTATGAATGGTGGTTTCTTTTTCTTTAGTCCTTGTTATCATTTAGTTGCCTTACTCGTGGCAAATGAAAATGACTCACATAGCCACTGAACGTTTTCTTTGAGCATTATGGAGACAGAGAATTTATTTCCTTGAGGATATTTTTTAAAATAAAAGCACTAATAAATTAAAACCTATATCTTTCAGTGATGATACACTATTACTAGTATTCAATCCCCCAGGGCCAGCCCAAGGCACAGGCAAGCCTTGGATGTTGGCTAACCAGCCTGCCAGGACCACCCAAGACTAAGGTAACCAGGGCCAGCTGAGGCTTGCACTGCCTTCCCCTGATGAGGGCATCGCCTTCCCCTGATCACTGGGTCACATCCCACCCTTGAGGGCTCCTGGACTGTGAAAGGGGAGAAGCCAGACTGAGAGAATTTTCATGTACTGGGCCTCCAGTAATAAATAAAATTTTAAAGTAAACACCCTAGTTACTAGAAAATAACTAGTAATTTAAAGCTTACTAAAGAGAACATTATTAATGAAAACAGTTTTGGACTAAATGAGATATGTTGTAAATCTCCTCTGTATAAAATATTACATGATTAATTTCTGAAATCTGAAATATTAAAGAAAAACATTTAGGTAGAAGATCCATTTTTTTTAACCTTGAATCCATGATTACAGTAAAACTGATGGCCAAACAGATTAAAAATTTTTTTAGATTAGGACCAGAAATTTCTATTGCTAAATTTAAAGAACATATTACCGTTGACAACAACTAGTATGAACAAGGATTTCAACCTTGATTTCATTAAGAACATAAGAAAACAATAGGCTAATAGTGTATCAAATATTTATATTGTATTCTACTTGTATGCAGTGAACTGAAATGAATTTATGAATAGTAAGAATATCCATCATAAAAATGTCTAATATTGTATGTCTTTCCAAAACAACATATTCTAAACATTCATTTTTATTTTCATTTTGGAGACTTTTAAATCATACTTGCCATTAACTTTATTATATATGTATTTTATTAAGACTATGTAAGATTCAGCACTATTCTATAAAATGCTAGTTTGTTTTCTACATGCAGAAAACATACTAGGGGTAGTGTGTGGGTACATGGGTGTGTGTGTGTGTGTGTGTGTGTGTGTGTGTGTGTGCAATGTAAAATGTATTTATTGCTATGAGATGGTATTGACAGTATTTTAATAAGTACTACCCTAAGTAAGCATTTGCATATGTACAACAACAGGAGGCACATGTAAGAATGTTCATAATCACAAAACACCTGGAAATGGTGTAAATGTCCAACAACTGAATAGAAAAATAAAGTGATGTATACTCATGCAATGGAATGAAGGTTACTCAACAATGAAAATCAATTAACTATAACTACACACATCAAGAAGCATAAATCATAGAAAATATACAACTTTATACATGTTAAAAGCAAGCAAAAGTGAATAACACATTTATAGTAAATCTAATACAGACAAAAAAGTTTTAATAATTGGGGGGAGGGACCTATATTCAGGAGAATGGTTACCTCTGTAGGGGATTTGGGAGGATGAGATTCAGAAAGAGCATACAGGAATCTGAAAGCTCTGTATAGACTTTCTTTATTTCCTTTAGCATACTGTATGATTATCTTACTGTTGTTTGTTTAAATTCACTCACAATTCTCTGATTATATTCATCATAATTATCATTACTTTGCTCCTACTCTATTCAGAAAGCATCCTTTTCCTAGGCTGCCTCCACCCTTCCCTCAGAGGAGCCAGTATTTGATGCCTACCAAACCTTCAATTTTACAAGCTGCTTCTTCACTCATTGTAAATTCCGTAAGGTCAGGCACTGGGTCTGTTTTAAAGACTGCTCCAAGGACAGTACCTAGTGTAAGACCTAACATGTTTTGAAGTAACAGTCACTAAAAATGACCCTGAAAAAGGGAAGCCAGCATAAAGAAAATAGATCTTGGATTCCCAATGCCTGTAAAGCTGTTACACAACCTGAACTATCTACTTCCAAACTTCTACATGAAAAGAAAAGAAAATTTTACCCTTACTGGTTTGGCTCAATAGATAGAGCGCTGGCCTGCAGACTGAAGGATCCTGGGTTTGATTCTGGTCAAGGGCACATGCCCAGGTTGCAAGCTCGATCCCCAGTAGGGGGAGTGCAGGAGGCAGCCAATCAATGATTCTCTCTCATCATTGATCTATCTTTTCCCTTCAATAAAAAAAATATATAAAATTAAAATAAAAAATAAAGTTCTATCTTATTTATGTTAGTTATTTTGGACTTTCAAGTGTATGCAAATTCAATTCCAACATGTACATGGGTAACTAACATTTCCTGATAATGAAACACTGCAATACACAAAAGGCCAAAAAATTAAATGATCCATCTCTTATGAATGAAGCTGAACATCTATCATCTCAAATATGTATTGCCTGTTCATGTTTTTGTTTTTAGCACTGCAAACTACTATGACCTAGAGATTGTGTTCAATAATTCAGCACTTAATTTTAAAAACTGTCTTTCTGGGGGTATTCCTTTTGAAATCCAACTAGTATACTACAATTCAATTTTGGCTCTAACAACCAGGAGTTAGCACAGACCCACAAGCATGATTCTGTCACATCAGACACCACCACACTTCTGATTGACTGCCTACAAATACAGTATGGGAGTTTCCATTACCCTCTTCAGGTTCAATAATTCGCTACAATTTCTAACATAACTCAGGAAAATACTATACTTACGATTTTATTATGAAGTATAAAACTCAAGAGCAGCCAAATGAAGAGACAAATAAAGTGAGGTATGAACACAGAACTTCCATGCTCTCTGCTTGTGGAATCAGAGCAAGACACATTCCTGCTGAGCTTCAGTGTTCAGAATTTTTATTGGGGTTTCATTACAATGATTAACAGAGCTTCAGTCTCCAAGCCTACTTCCCAGAAGTTGAGTTGGCTCCAAATTGCAACCCTTTAATCACATAATTTGGTCTTCTTGGGTGACCAGTCCCTCCTGAAGCTACCAAGGGTCCACAACCGTTACCCCTTTAGCATACTGATACTCATGGCAACTGTGACCCAAACAGTTCATAAATAACAAAGATACTTCCATCACTTGGGAAACTCTGTATAAGGAACCCAGGACAGAAACCAGTCTAATTTCCTTATTATACAATAGGGGGTGATTCAGTCTGTTCTTCATTGGCTGACACTTAGTCCCCCTTATAAAATATTTCCCATTCAAATTTCTGAAGAACATTAATGAAGGAACTAGTTAAGACTACTACAGCCATGTAACAGAAATAATCTGATAAAAGTGTTAAGGGAAGATATTATCACTTAACCCTCTACACTGCTAAAACTCTCAAATTCCTCCTGTTCATTTCAAACTTTTTATTTCTACCATAACAAGAAACATGGTACATGCTTCACTACCATGCCTTACCTATTTCAATACTTATACAAAAAGAAATCATAGCATTTGTTCCCTATGAGGAATTGATCCAGGTTTTATGGGCCAGAATCTTTTATAATTTAGGGAACTCTCCTTCAGGAACAGAATACAAAATTAGATATGAAGCAAATATTTAGAATGTGAAAATAAATAATAATTACAAGCTTTATCAACTGCTTGACCAACTTCAATAATGCTCTTATATTTCTGGCTGCATACTTTTGATGCCTCCTTATAACAATTTTGCAATATTAAAAGAATATAAAGATAATTCAATGGTTCTGCTAATGTGTTTGGTCAATTTTTATTATTAATAGTTTAGAAAAGTTTATAGAAGTTTTACAACTTATTACTGATAAGACCATGCATATTATTAGGTATGTTGTCACATTTAGGAAAACCACATCAAGTTTCTTTAATATATGAGTTTCACCTATATATGACAAATATATAGGTGAACAGTAGGCTTATTCTTAGAATTCATATCTATGCCAGAATGACTAGTCCTAACTATGGTAGGCAGTTACGCAGACATAAAAAGAGTAAGGATGATGGGCCAGGTATACAAGGTCACGGTACATTAAATTTGATGCCCCTCTCTGGTGCCTAGCAATGGGCAAAACTGGGATCTCACCCATAACGTGATCTTTTCTCCCACAGCATATCACTGGTCATGCAGTTTGGACTCTCTCCTGATCTTTCACCCCCTAGCACAGTGGTTCTCAACCTTCCTAAGGCCGCGACCCTTGCATACAGTTCCTCATGTGGTGGTGACCCCCAACCATGAAATTTTGCTACTGTTATGCATCGTGGTGTAAATATCTGCATTTTCCGATGGTCTTAGGCGACCCCTGTGAAAGGGTCATTCAACCCCCAAAAGGGTCGCGACCCACAGGTTGAGAATCGCTGCCCTAGCATGTTGCTAGTCATGTGGGTTAGACCCCCTTAGATAGGGAACAAATAAGGAGGACAGAGATCAGCCCTTAAGCATTAAATTCTCAAGACAATAATGTTCTGACCCACAACAAATACATCTAGGCTTCAGTCATATTTCAGCTCCAGGCCCAGAAAAGCAGCAAAACCAGACAAGTGGCACCACAGCTGACATCAGAACCAGTTGTATTGACTAATGACCACCTGCTCTGGTGCTGATCCATTATCCTGAAAAGACACACCAGGAAAGCTATGAATATTCTATTGATATCCTCTCCTGGGACCTGCTCTAAAATTCCCACATTTAAAAGCCCTTACAGCAAAGGATTTAGTTCAACTCTCTCCTTGAAGCACACCTGCAACTTTCCCCATCCTGTTCCCCTAGGCATGTTTTCCTTTTCTCTCTTTTTTTTAAGCACCAAGGGCTTCTTTTGCCTCTGCAACTTGTTTCCTAAGCCCATTCCTTCTACAGCTCACCTCTTCTACTTCTGTGATTATCTAAATCATTGGTTCTCAACCTTTCTAATGCCTTGACCCTTTAATACAATTTCTCATGTTGTAGTGACCCCCAACCATAAAATTATGTTCATTGCTACTCCATAACTATAATTTTGCTACTGTAATGAAGCATAATGTAAATATCTTGTTTTCCGATGGTCTTAGGCTCTACAACAGCAGTTCTCAACCTGTGGGTCACAACCCATGTCACCTAAGACCATCGGAACTATATCAAAGGGTTGTGGCATTAGAAAGGTTGAGAACCACTAGTCTAAATAAAGTTGCTCTTTAGTTTGAGGCTTGCCTCTGAATTCTTTCTTAGTCAGAACTAAGTACTAAGGTTGCGGAACCATGGTCGAGTCTGAATCCACAGGTCTAACACCTGGTGCCATTTCCACCGCCAAAAATAACTATACATAAAACAACTACAAGCCACATATTCCATCTAAATGTATCCCTTACTAAACTTGCCCTTAACCAGAGTCCAAAATGCCTCCAGTCACTCTAATGTCATCCAACATGAGGGTTTGAAAGAAAGTCAAAGTGAAAAGGAACAACAGTTTTAACTGGTTAAAATATCTAACTTTTTCAAATTTTACAAAACAAAACAAAAAAAAGACACAAAACACAACTCTAACTGTGTAAATACATTGCTTGAGATCCTCCCAGGGTCTTGGAAGAGTCTTTATAAGTGAGGAACCTTGAAACTTAATTTAACGGACTACAAAGTAAAGCTATCTCTATTTCCTACCCTAATTTAAATTGTTAATATAACTGGACTTACTTCCTCAATGACACTTTGCTAGTTTAAAATATAGCATCTATTTTCTAGAACATGATCATCTCTAGCTCCTATCCCAATTACATAGGTACATTGACACTAGAATTGAGTAATTTAGGATTGGTTAATTTGGCAGCTCAACATGATAATTAGATCCATTCTTGCTATCTTCTTATTCTGCCATACAGTATTTTATTTTACAGTCTGTTAGTCCTTATCTGACTACAAAATAGCACCCATTAAAACATAAAATCCAGAAATAGAAAAATTAAAATCAACCCTTTCCTAGAAGTCCCTCATTAAATCTCCCCACGTCTCATTGGCCAGATACAAGCCATATGCCCATGTTGTAACTAATTACTAGTACAAAATGAATCATGATTGGCCTAGATCAGTGGTCGGCAAACTCATTAGTCAAGAGCAAACCATGGCTCTCGAGCCGCAGTTTGCCGACCACTGGCCTAGACTGATCAGGATTTACAACACAAGGCACATGGTAGAGGGGTAATCACACACACACACACACACACACACACACACACACACACACACGAAGGATCTGCAACAAGGATAATAGCAGTAATGAATAGCTGCTGGAGGAGTAAGCTTTTGAGGGAGGGAGTGTAAGCTTTTTACTAAGTAAATTGAATAGTTAAGCTTGACATTAATTTAATTAACTCACGACATATACTAAGTAAATTGAATAGTTAAGCTTGACATTAATTTAATTAACTCACGACATATATTCAGAGACATTATAAGGCAGTGCAAATGATGTCTTTAGATCCATTACAGCTCTTATGTTCTAAAGACAGGCATAGAGCATAGTAGTGAAGAGACTGGATTTTAAAGTCAGGTTGACCTGGATTTGAATTTCCATCCTGCCACTTATACTTGCTATAAAATCTTGGATAAGATACCTGGATAGTAATAATATTTAACTAATGCTGTTATGAGAATTAAATAAGATGATGACACAAAAATGCTTCATTACAAGAACTACATAAAATTTAACTCACTCAATAAATCCTAATATTCTTATTCTATAATAGCCATAATTATTATCATTTTGGCACCACTAATTTAGAATTTGTGATAACTAAAACATTTCAAAACCAGAAAAATTGATCCCACCTCCCATATTTTATAAATGAGCTGAGAATTTAAGAGATTTAATGACACACATAACAGCTATCTGCCCTAATTCTTCTTTCCTCCACTTACAACATAAATATCTCCAACATTCCTTTAGATTTACCCCTTCAAACTCAACATCACAAAACCAAATTCATTACTTCCTCCAATAATGTTGCTTTTCCTTTCAAAGTCAATAGCATCACCATTTATATATACACGTTCCAAAGAAAAAGCTTCAAAATCTTCCTGGATTTTGTATGTACTCTCTCATTACTGATCAGTCACTTTGCCCTGGCCAGGTTGTGGGTTCGATACCAGTCAGGATGCTCACAATAGGCAACTGATGGATGTTTCTCTCACATCTCTCAAATCAATAAACATATCCTCTAGTGAGGATTTTTAAAATTCTCTGAATTATATTTTGAATCCCCTGTATTCTATAGTCACTACTAGTTTATTATTATAAGAGATCCTAATTAGTTTATTGATATATTTTATGAAGAGTTTTCAAACTAAAATACCCACCTCCACCCTCAACTTCTCTCCACTTAATCTGTATTCTATCAAATATCTTTGTAAAATGCAGACTATGTTTGCCTGCTTAAAAAAATGTTCCACAGGTCCCAAGGACCTCCTATATAAAAACCCAATAACTTCAGCCTAGTATATAAGACCTCTGACAACTTGGCTCCAACCTATAAATGTAGTTTCTTCTCTTATCTCTCCTGCTATGACATGTGTAGTGTTTTAACCAAACCATATAATACCTCATCATTCTTCAAATACACCTTATTCACTCATGCTTCTCTGTGTTCAGAAAGATCTCTCTTTTGGGGGCATAGAAGTAAGTAATTCCTCCTTTGTTCACGTTCATTACTCTGTTCCCAACTAATTTTTCACATCCTTCAAGGACTAGCTTAAATATCAGCTCTTTGGGATAGTTTCTTACATCGCTCACAGCTAGAGGAATTTACTGCTCTTATAGGATTTTATAAGTAATTCTATCATGGCAGTTATCACACTGTATGAAAATTAGCTATTATTGCCTGCCTGAAATCATGGAATTGACTGAATTTTTTTAGGGCAGGATTATGTTTTATAAATCTCTACATTTCTGTGCTAGGCTATTTAGCTCAGCAGATAGAGCATAATCCATGAACTGAAGGTTCCTGGGTTTGATTCCTGTCATGGGCATGTACCTTGGTTACAGGTTCCCCAGCCTAATAGGAGTGTGTGCAGGAGGCAACCAATCAATGTGTGCCTCTCACATTCATGTTTCTCTCTGACTCTCCCTCTCCCTCCTATTCTCTCTAAAACAACCAAACAAAAAAATATCAATAGAAAAATATCCTCGGGTGAGGATTAACAAAAAGTAATAAGAACAAATGAAAGCAAGTTCACTTTCAAAAACAAATCTCTATAATCTTGGTGTAGTATATACAATAAACATTTAATTTTAAGCATTAACTGGATGAATAGTGACAAAATCAGAACTCAAGTTATTAGACTCCAGGTTATAAGCTTTTTTACTTTACATTTTACTAGAAATACATATTGAATAAGAAATTTAATCCTCAAATCTGTCTTTGCCATTAGACCGTAAACTCTATGAGTGAAAGGAAATTACTGTCTGCCACTCTGAGACCAATGCCTACAGTAGGGCCTTACAGAGTAGAATATTAATAAATATTCTAGTTAAATGAATAAATACCTAAATTAATTTCTAACTAAAACATCAGCATACTTGAAGAATGGGGCAATCAGTTAATTTTGTCTAATAATTGGTTAACCAGGAAGCCCTTTCATTAAGTTCCCTGGTTGAATTACTACATACAGCAATCTTATTTACACTGTGTATCCAATGGCAAAGGTCTGTAGTCCCAGGAATCTTATTTTGAAAAGTATGATCTATGTATTAATCATATCTATTGCTTCAACTTGGCTCATTTCCTGCCTAAACCCTAAAGTGATTTACCTCCTATGCCATGACTTCAATAAACATCTGATTAACAAATAAAACTTTGCCTGTGTACACACAGTAAGACATTATAGGAGCTCAAATTCTTTTGAAAGTATTAAGAATATAAGTGATATATAGATACACAGACACAGAAAAAACACCCACTAGCAAATGAGAATAAATCCAAGTATTTTGCTATAAGCCATTTACTTCTAATAATAATAATAACATGTATTTCCCTCTCACATGCCAAGAAACAAGAGTTTAAAATATTAGACTAGATCCTCCCCTCCTCTTCTCGCCAAATACTATTAAAAATATCATCTATTCCATGTACAACTTCAAAATATACCTTCCTTACTGATGTGTATCATCCCCTTCTCTTCAAAGTTCTACTACCAATCTATTATCACTTCAAATGGGTTGCAGGAAAACAAACAAACAAAACACACACTCCTTCTTGGAGAAGCAATTATACTACTCATGGCAAGTCTGCAGATCCATAAAGTCTTCAGGCTTATTGACTACTTGATATAAAAGTGAAATGTCTTGAGAGAAACCAAGATGGCAGCATAGGTGAACACCTAAAGTGCTGCTCACACAACAATTTCAAAACTACAGCTAAAAGACAGAACAAATATCATCCAGAACCACAGGAAATCTGGCTGAATGGAAATTCTACAACTAGAAGGAAAGAGAGGGGTTCACGGAGACTCAGTACAGCTGCAAAAAGCTGAGGCACAGTAACATGTGCGTGGAGAGGACGAAGGGCAGAGTGCCTGGCTGGTTTCCTCTAGTGGGAGGGAGACTGAAACTCCTGACTGCACTAAACCTCAGATCCGACTGCACTGAACCCCAGTTCCGGGTGAGACTCATACGGGGGGGGAGGGGGGATCTGGACTGTCATGAAAAGGGGGAGTCGACGGAAACTTAGGGGAGCCATGAAAAGGTAGAGGTCTAGAGGCGTGCTAGGTGCACACAGAGGACTGACTGCTGATTGTGCCGCTGGCTTTCTCTAGCAGAAGGGAAAAAGAACCTCCCAACTGCGTTGAAATCCACTTCTGACTGCACTGAACCCCAGGTTCAGGCAAGACCCTGGGACACAGACTCATAGGAGTCCCCAGAGTGCACGGAAACTCAGGGGAGCTGGAAAGGCAGAGATCTAGAGGCGCGCACGAAAGGCAGAGGTCACAAGACATGCATGCGCACAGAGAGGGCAGCAGTGATTACCAAGAGACACTGAGACCCAGGGGCCGGGGCTGACAGGAAGCCAAGGTTGTCACTGCTCAGCCCTGAGACTCTGCCCCATCCAAGCTAAATAGAGAGACTTCTGCAATTTTGCAAGTCTTGTATTATAAGGCTGACTCCAGCACAGAAATTCTCCTGGTGTAGACACAGCGGATCCTCACAACCAATTGGCTTGGAGGTCAATTCCCCCCAAGTAATACCAACAACAATCAAGACTTAACTACAACAAGGCTGTACACACAGTCTACAAAAAGGTACACCAAGAGAGTCCACCTCAGGTAACTGGATAGGAAGAGCACCTAGGCCATATAGGACACCTAGCACACCAAGCTACTCTACCAATTCAGGGAAGCAGCGAAAGTGCGAAGACAAAGAAACAGATTACAAGCAAAAGAAATGGAGGAAAACAAACGACTGGATATAGAATTCAAAACCACGGTTATAAGATTTTTCAAACACTTCCTAGAAAAGATGGATAAATTTAGCGAGACTCAAGAAGAGATTAAAAAGAACTAACTAGAGATGAAAAAGGACGAACTAGAAATTAAACATACACTGACTGAAATAAAAAATATTATACAGAGACCTAACAGCAGACTAGAGGGTCGTCAAGAATCAAGTCAAAGATTTAAAATACAAAGAAGCAGAAAACACTCAACTGGAAAAGCAAAAAGAATCTAAAAATGTGAAGATAGTGTAAAGAACCTTTGGGACAACTTCAAGCATACCAACATCAAAATTATGAGGGTGCCAAAAGAAGAGAGAGAGCAAGATAATGAAAACCTATTTGAAGGAATAGTGACTGAAAACTTCCCTCACCTGGTGAAAGAAATAGACTTACAAGTCCAGGAAGCACACAGAACCCCAAACAAAAGGAATCCAAAAGAGGACCACACCAAGACACATCATAATTAAAATACCAAGAGCAAAAGACAAAGAGAAAATATTAAAAGCAGCAAGAGAAAAACAGTTAATTACCTACAAGGGAGCACCCATACGATTGTCAGCTGATTTTTCAACAGAAACTATGCAGGCCAGATGGGAGTGGCAAGAAATATTTAATGTGATGAATAGCAAGAACCTACAACCAAGGTTACTCTACCCAGCAAAGCTATCATTCAGAATTGAAGGGCAGGTAAAGAGCTTCACAGATAAGAAAAAGCTAAAGTTCATCAACACCAAACCAGTATTATACGAAATGCTGAAAGGTAATCTTTAAGAAAAGGAAGAAGAAAAAGGTAAAGATAAAAATTAGGAAAAACAAATACATATCTATCAATAAGAAAACCTAAAAATCAAGAGGAATAAAAAATCTGATGAACAGAATAAACTGGTGAATATAATAGAATCCCAGGGGCATAGAAAGGGAGTGGACTGACAATTCTCAGGGAGTAAGGGGTGAAGGGGATGCAGGGAGAGACTGAACAAAAATTATACATCTAAGGATGAGGACAATGTGGGGGGAGATAAGGGCAGAAAGAGGGGTGGGAACCCGGTGGAGGAGAGCTATGGGGGGGGGAGGGGAAAGAGGCACAATTGTAATAATATGAACAATAAAGATTTATTTTTTAAAAAAAGTGAAATATCTCTGCTAAACCACTGCCCTTTAAAAATAGTCTTATCATTAAAACAAGTTATTTTCAACAAGTATACCTAGACATATAATAATAGAAATAATCTTAAAGGTCATCTAGCTTAATTAACCATATCTCCTTGACTCATTTCCTAACATTCCCACCATGTAATCTGATATACATTTTAACACTTCTTAAAAAAGGGAATCATACCTCCAAAACAAGCTGACTCTTTTTTTTTTTTCTTTACTACTAGAAAGTTTTCCTTTATTGAGCTAAAATTATTTAGTCTTTGTCATCCACCTACTGGTCTTCTATCCTTGACTGTTCACAATTAATCACTAAATCTAATTTCATTCCCATATGAAGGAAGCCCTTCAAGTGAAGAGGGCTATTATATATATCCTGATTCTCTTTGTTCAAGTTAAAACTATCTGGGTTTTCAATGCCTCTCCATGACATGGTTTTAAATTCCTTCAATAATTATAAAAAAGGAGGGAATGTTTTAGAATCCACCCTACCAACAATAAGTTTCAACATGAGAATGCATATCCCACCAAAAGAGTAATATGGAACAATTATCCTCTTAACTTTTTAAACCTAAGAATAGAATACCCTTTTCTTCTATGAGCAGACTGCATAATTGTCCAGGAAAGCTTGTAAACAAAGTTTTATTGTTGACGAGAGAGAAAAAAAAAAAAGTAGAGAAGACAATAAAAAAAAAAGTCCCTAAAATAAAAGATCCCCTCAGGCAACACTATTCATGTATCAATTCTCTTTTCCTGCTAGAAAGTGCTTACTTTTATACCAAGGTTATACTAGACATTTTATGTGTGTGTTTTTTAAAAAGAAAAACACTACTTTTTTTGTAGCTGAAAAATCAGGTCAATATTCTCAATGTACTCAAATACTTCATATAGTTAAAATATGAAACTAAAAGTTTAAGGTGCTCGGAGTTGGTACTAGGGTAGAGAACATCTAAAAAGTGTAACACTAGGAAAATAAATCAAAGCAGTCAGAAGTCAGTGCTGTAAGTATCAGCTAAACAATAAACTGGCTGAATGTACTTTACTAACCCACTTAGCCTCTCTAGGCCTCAGAATACCTTCAACTGTTAAATGAAGATAAAGAATTAGGATTAGAAGTTCTCAAATGCTTTGATCTCAGGACCTCTTTACATTTTTAAAAAAAGTGCTGAATACTTCAAAGAGCTTTTATATCTATCTCTGGTTGCCATATTAGAAATTAAAAATGTTTATTATTTTAAATAATGGTACCATTAAATGTCAACATAAATTACATTTTAGAAAAATAACTATATTTTCAAACTAAAAAAAAATTAGTGATAAGAGTCACGTTGTTTTATAATTTTTGCAAATCTCTCTAATGTCTAGCTTAATAGAAGACAGCTAGATTATCATATGCTTGCCTTAGTCAAACAATGTCACATGTCATATAACCTATGGAAACCACATACATTCGAGAGAATGAAAAGAAGGGCGAACAATGTCTAAGTATCAATTTAAAATAGCTCTGACCTCTCAGATACCCTGAAAAAGTCACAAACCCACCCCCCCACCCTCAGTCCTCCACCAAAGAGGCCCTGACCTACATTCTGCTGCTGGTCTAGACCATCTCTAATTCTCATATCTACATGAGACCACACAAATGACAATATATTTTTAATGTTAAAAAAAAACTGAAAAGACTTATCTTCACCAGGAATAATGCTCTACTATTATGACTCTAAGAGATTCAGTGAGATGGTCTTTTTTAAACAACTATAGAAAGCCATTTCAGAAAGAAGCATAAGACAAAAACAGTGTAGAATACTCTTTATTATTATGAAAATTCCTACAAGGTGAAAAGGTTAAGTAACTTTCTTTGTATAATATACGTAACACTAGTGCCGAAACCGGTTTGGCTCAGTGGATACAGCATCAGCCTGTGGACTGAAAGGTCCCAGATTCGATTCCAGTCAAGGGCACGTACATTGGTTGCAGGCACATCCCCAGTAGGGGGCATGCAGGAGGCGGCTGATTGATGTCTCTCTCTCATCGATGTATCTAACTCTCTCTCTCCCTTCCTCTCTGTGAAAAATCAATAAAATATATATATTTTTAAAATAACACTAGTAAGAACACTTTCCATGACAAAAATTACTCTTTTATGTAACAAATACATACAGATCATCTACTAAATATAAAGTACTATGCTAAGTGCAAAGTGGGAACAACTTTTTACTCTCGCAGAAGAGACCTGATATATACTACAAAACTATAATACAAAGTTTTAAAAAAAGACAAATACCATGAAATAAGTTAGAATAAAGCAGTATGATCACTCATAATCTAAAAGGTATCACGAGGATAATGTTAATATGATTATGATTAAAATACTCATTTACAAAGTCTAGTAGGAACACAAGAAAATCTATTCTTTATATATATTTGTCTATAAAGATAGGTTTCATTAACTGAATTCAAAGTAATACATGTACCTTTCTAGAGGAAAAATTCAAATGTAAGAAATATATTCAAGTTTAATCTCTGATTTTACACATAGCAATAATATCATTGTTGGCAGAATCAACAGTGACTCTGGTAAATAATTTTACCTAAATACCTTTGTTCTTCAATCTCATACTCAGACACAACTGACAGAGTGATAATAAGATCAGGAAAGCACATTAAAATCTTGGAAACTCTGACTGAACCTTTCATACTTCACTGAAAAAATATCTATATTTCATTAGCGAGACATCTTATATAATGGATGGTCATTCAACAGCAGTATCTAAATGAATTTTTTTCTCCCTTATTTAGGAAATATTCAAGAACACATAAAACAATCAAACTGCCTGCAATTAGTAAATAACACTATCTCCTAGAATAATGTTAGCATTGTTTATTTAAAAATCTAAAGAAAACTGAAACAAATTTTGGTAATACACACCTCCTTTTATTACATTTTCATGCATATTAAGCTAAGATAGTTAATAGGCTCTGTATTATGTCAACCTTAAAAAAGATATCTGTTTAATATTTGAAAATTAAATAGAAGGTTCTCTGCCATGTTAACTCTAGTAATATTCCTTTTAAGATAAATATCTTTATTAAGATAAACATACAGTACTGAATATAAGTTTACATTTGAATATTTCTTTCCACTGAGTTCCTCCATCCCTCTAAATATTATGCCCCCCAAAATATAAGATCTTTCATATGCTTTTTAAAAATTCTACATTCAGCCTCCTTATTTTCAGACAAAACAGGTTAAACAGCACCATCTGGTGGATATCATCTTAGTTATAAAATAATATTCTACATTTACCCTATTCGTACGTCTTTGAAAAACTGCATAACAATAGGGAATTATTATAAAGTAGAATGAATGAATAATGAAAACTATCTTGATTAGCAACAAGTGTATACTTGAAAACTGAGCCAAAGTTGCAGGCATTGTTTTGTTTTGTTTTTTTATCACAGATGTTAACCATTTTTGTAATGCCATTAAGGATAAAATCTCCTCGGTACTTTAACCTTGTGGTCTTAGCTTTAAAAAAAGTGTGAATTTTTAATACAAAAATAACACTTTTTATATACTACATCCAATGAAGAGGATGAGATGTGAACATAATCTTCACAAAAGATGGTATCTGTTATTCATGTTGATATTAGGGCTGGTTTTGCTTCAAACAGTTTTCTCTAAATCATCAACCATAATTAGCATGACTGATCCCAAGGTTTATTAATAATAAAAGCTTTTGAATCCTAATAGTGTGTTTGATAATGATAAAAACATAACTTGGGCCATAATTTTATGAGCTAAATAAATATGTAACAAATGAAATGGAACATAAGCTGAAGACAAAAATCAGAAATAAGGTGCGGTTATTTATTTTTAACAGATTCTTAAAGGTGAAATGAAGAAAAAAAGCAGGATCAAAATACTGAAGCCAACAAAAAGTATATTTTAATGCCCTTTTTTCTAAAATTAAAATTAAATTTTTCCAATAACTACTGGTTAAACAGATACTATGTTACACTATGTATATGATGGGAAGCAAGCAAAACATACAAAGATATAAACCCATTTTCTCTGTAGTTTACAATGTAGCTATCATATTTCCCAGTTAAAGCAATTATGAAAATGCATATGTAATTTTAGAACATACTTTTTATAGATCACAAATTTCAGGTAGAACAACAGAAGTTCCCTAATTTATAATAAAAGACAGTAAAATTAAGTTCTCAAGTTGATCAACAAATATAAGGATCTACTAAGTTCTAGGAATACAAATGATAGTTTCTATCCCTAAATAATGTTTAATCATTTTTAATATCTGTGAGATTTCCTGTAGAAAAAACAATAAATTTAGACTATGCTAATGCCTGAGGGTATAATTAGAAAGATGCAAAAGTTAATAACAGTTAAAAGCAATATGGAAGTACTTAAAAAGAGGCTAAAAATTACCCATTTTCCAGGAATATTTTAAATTAGACTCTACTATAATCTTTAAGGAATTGCTGTATTAATACTATTATTTTCTAGGTCTCACATATTACCAAAAAAGCTCTGCAAATAAATGAAAAGCATAAACATATATAAATATTATGAAAATTATATTTAGAAACTTTTCCATATGCAAGACAAGTTTAATTTTTTTGGTTTGGCTATTATAATAATATTCAAAGGTTAACTAAATTAGAGTATTTTAATTATACACTTACCTACAAATATTAAACAAAGGAGTAGAAACATTTTATCTTTTTCCAGAGATTACTCGATTCTACTTTTATTCTTTCTTCAAGGTGAATTGGACCCATAATCATCTCTCAGCCATTGTTAATCTATACCTTTTTTCATAGGAGATAATATTTTCATTTTATGAAGAGCTAATGCTACCGTTATTGAGTGACTGAGTAAAATAATTCCAAATAAGTAATTGAAAAATAATTTATAATAATTTATAACAGTATGGAATAAAATTCCCCCAACTATTGAAGACTTTAAACCAAAACACAACAATACAGCCAATGCATCATTTAAAATGGAGATACATTCTGAGAAATGTGTCATTGAGCAATTTCATCATTGTGCAAACATCACAGAGTGTATGTTCACAAACCTGGATGTTACACCCATTACACACCCGGGCTATATGGTACAGCCTATTGCTCCTAGGCTACAAACCTGTACAGTATGTTACTATACTGAATACTATAGGCAGTTATAACAGTGGTAAGTATATCTAAACATATTTATACACAAAAAGTACAGTAAACATATGGTATAAAAGACAAGAAATGGTACGCCTATACAGGGCACTTACTGGTACCATGAATGGAGGTGGCAGGACTGGAAGTTGCTTTGGATGAATCAGTGAGTGGTGAGTAAATTTAGGACATTACCATACACTGTCACAGACACACTTAGGCTACACTAAATTTATAAAAAAATATTTTTTTCTTTAATAAGTTAACCTTAGGTTACTATATCTTTTTTAATTTATAAACTAGGTTTTTTTAAATGTTTCAACTATTTGGTAAAACATTTAGATTAAAACACAAATACATTATAGAGCTATACAAAAACATTATCTTTGTCTCCTTATTCTATAACATCTCGTCTATTTTTATAATTATAATTATTTAATTATATTACTAATTACATAATTATTAATTATGATTAATATTTACATTAACTATAATTAATAATTATATTAACTATAATTGATTATATCATTATTTTTTACTTTTTAAACCCAGTTGCAGGTTCGATTCTGCTCAAGGGCACATGCCCAGGTTGCAGGCTCGATTCCCAGGAGTGGGGCATGCAAAAGGAAACCCATCAATGATTTTCATCATTGATGTTTTTCTCTCTCCCTCTCTCTCTCTAAAAATCAATAAAAACTGAATCATCGATCAGCTGCCTCCTGCACGCCCCCCACTGGGGATGTGCCTGCAACCAAGGTACATGCCCTTAACCGGAATCAAACCGGGGACCTTTCAGTCCACAGGCTGACGCTCTATCTACTGAGCCAAACCAGTTTCAGCTATACTTTTATTTTTTAAAAAGTATTTTTATTGACTTCAGAGAGAGAGAGGGAGAGAGATAGAAACATCAATGATGAGAGAGGATCACTGACCAGCTGCCTACTGCATGAGACCACAACTTGGGCATGTGCCCTTGACTGGAATCAAACCTGGGACCCTTCAGTCCACAGGCTGATGCTCTATACCTTGAGCTAACCCAGATAGAGCAATGTGTGCTATACTTTTATAAGACTGCCAACACCGTGGGGGTTTTAGCACTAGCATCACCACAAACATATGAATAATGTGTTGTGCTACCATGTTAAGATGGCTGCAATGTTACCAAGTGATAGAAACTTTTCAGCTCCATTATAATGTTACTAGTGACCCAATACACGGATTCGTGCACATTGAAAGGAAATTAGAAGGTGGCTGGTAGGGTGGGACTGGGTGAGATGGGCCAGACATGCCCTGGAGCCAACTCCCTCGGTCCCTCCTCAGTTGGCCACACCTGGGGTGGCACTGCAACAGAGTGAGCGAGATCCCTCCAGCAGATGGGATCCCTCAGCCTGGCTTGCGAGAGGGCACTCTGCAAAGTTGCTGTCATACAGGGTGTGGAATGCAAAAGCAAGCGTGCCCTAGACCAGATTCGGAGCCAACAGTGCCCCAGCAACAACTAACCCATGGCCGAAGGTGGAATCCCACAGCCTCCTGAGGAATCGGGCTCCCTCCTCTCTGGTTTTGGGGTGCATCACCCAAGAAAAGCCTCTGCCAAATCACTGAAGCTCGACAGCTCCTGTGTTGAGCATCTGCCCCCTGGTGGTCAGTGCGCATCATAACAATTGGTTAGACAGTGGGAGGGACACTTAACATATTAGCCTTTCATATGTATATAGATGACCATCACTGTGCATGCAGTCCACCATTGATGGAAACTTCATTATCGTTATGCTGAACACAACTGTATCATAATAATGGTTTCAGGAGGCAGTAGAAATGTGACCAGCTTTCTCATTGTGATCCCCTAAAAATATGCACCATCTCCTCGTAAATACTAAAACAGTAACCAAAGCAGCTGTTTACACTACATACAATTTTTTGGAATGTATTTTTCAACCTTCCCTGGTTTAGAGACAGTAAAAAATTTTATTTTAAAAAGTGCCCTGCTGTGTTGCTAAGGATAAAATCAAAGAGGAGCTGAAAATTACATCAAGAAAAAAGGAAGTAATATTTCCCATGGGGCTACCTAAGTAAGTATATCCCCTTTCAAATCTAAAGACAACAAAAATCTTACATGCTTTAAAAAATATTCACTCAAGTTCACACATTGTTATACCTTGGTTACTGTCAGTGAGTGAGTTTAAATTTTAAGTTTTTTAATTTAAAAATTTTTTAATTTTCTTCAATGTGCATAGTAACAAGGAATAAAGATTATCTCAGAAGATAGTTTTAGGAAGACTATCACTCAGGCAATTTGCAGATATGGCCCTGATCGCAGTATTCCCAGGGAAATGTGACAGAACTTCCAATGTTAAAAATAAAATAAAATGCTTTATTTTAAACACTGGTGGTTCTCAAATCAACAGCCATTTCCCTTTTCCAAAGGAACTCTAAATTTTCTTCAGTTATTAGAATAAAAAGCTTTGTGCTTTAGCCCATGGAATGGTGCTTGATTAGAAATCATGATAATTCTATTTTCTTTGCCAGTCCCTGGTTTAGGAATGGGAATATGATGCAATAGAAGCCAATGATAAATTAAGGAAATACCTGCTGGGGTAATTCTGAGAAAGTACTTCTTGCTCTTAAAAAAGACCACAAGATTTTCTTTTTCTTTTTTTTTCTTTTTTTTTTTTAATATATTTTATTGATTTTTTACAGAGAGGAAAGGAGAGGGATAGAAAGTCAGAAACATCGATGAGAGAGAGACATCGATCAGCCGCCTCCTGCACGTCCCACACTGGAGATGTGCCCGCAAGCAAAGTACATGCCCCAACCGGAATCGAACCTGGGACCCTTCAGTCCGCAGGCCGATGCTCTATCCGCTGAGCCAAACCGGTCTTGGCAAGATTTTCTTATGAGTCACTAGATATTCGCAACTATTTAAGAACTCGAAAAACAGCAACAGCCATTTGTAACCATGAAAAGTTTCAGCCTAAAAGACAATGGGAATGGGAAGCAGAAAAACATAAAGACCCAGGGTTCCCTGATGATGTTCCTGAAGCACTGAATTAACGAATCAATTAACCAGCCTTCACCTCCATATTTGTTGTGCTAAATAACGGTTTCCATTTAAAACTGTCATTTTGTTTTGGGTGTCTGTAACTTACAAAGGCACATAATACAAGTAATATATAAATCTCCTGACTTTAGAAAGAACTAGTTCTGAAAGTTTATGCCCTCATCTACTACATATTTTTAAAAAATAAAAAAATTCTGCTCTAGCCAGTTTGGTTTAGCGGATAGGACATTGGACTGTGGACCAAAGTGTCCCAGGTTCAATTTTGATCAAGGGGCATGGACACAGTTGCAGGGGCAACCAATCAATGTGTTTCTCTCACATCAATATTGCTCTCCATATTTCCCTCTCTCTTCTACTTTCTCTAAAAATCAATAGAAAAAAATATCCTCAGGTGAAAATTAAAAAAATGTAAATTTTTTTAAAAAATTCTAATTAACCCAAAATTTCTCACAGATCCAGACCCCAATAAGAGAGTAGTCATAAGACATTATCCCGAATTTATCACCAACACTAGCAGGCTGCTAGAATTAGAGGCACTTATAAACAATCCACCCAAATGTTGGAGAAAAAACATCTTTTGTTCTCTGCTAAAAAAAAAATAATAATAATAAGTTGGTAATATTTAAGGAATAATGCAATAGGCAATAAATTATAACTTAGGAGTCTACCTGATTTTCTTAAAGGAACCTGCAGTGAAATTTTATTATGTTTATGAAGAGATAACTTAGATATAAAAAAAATAAGACCGACCATGTTTTCACTTATAGGTAAAATCTAAAGAACAATGTAAACAAACGAACTTAAACAGAAAGACTCATAGTTAATTTATTTTGAAATTACTTAAAACTTAAAAGATATTGTAAGAATTGTACAAATAACCCCTATAAACTCCTCACCTAAATTTACTTAATAGTTAGTATCATAACACAAGTTGACTTATCTCTCTCATTATATACATACTAGAGGCCCAGTGCACAAAATTCGTAGTCTGGGAGCCCTCTGGAAGATGTCCAACTGCTGGCCTGCAAGGAGCGGGCCCATGCCCACAGTCAGATATTCTTAGCGCTGCCACAGAGGTGGGGGAGGCTCCTACCACCACACCACTGTGCTAGCCAGCCCTGAGCACACTCCCCCTGTGGAAGCACACTGACCACCAGGAGGCAGCTCCTGCATTGAGCATCTGCCCCCAATGGTCAGTGTGCATAATAACCACCAGTAGTTCTGGTATTCAGCCAATTTGCATATTGCTTTTTACTAAATAGGATACTATTTATTATTACACTTAGTTATAGCTGAACCATTTGAGTATGTGACTTGAGTACAGGCCAGCTGCTTCATTAAATTTGGGTTTTTCTGGTGTTTCCCTAACAATCAGACTCATGTTTTTTTTTCAATAGAAATACTACACGTGACAGTCTGTCCTTTATCAGAAAGCACATGATGTCAATTTGTATTTGAGAAATGTTAAGTGGCAAACATGTTTTTATTTTTATAGTTTTATATTTAAATAAATGTTTAAAATTCATTATTAATAAGAAGAGGCTAATTTTTAAGTTAACATAAAGAAAACTTTAAGTAAATAACAAAGTATTAACACTGGAAAGCACTACTATCCATGTGACGCATAGGTTAAACCAAATTCAAAATGACTTTGTTAAGTAGCCAATAACAATGTAAAGGAAGTCCACTCCAGATTTCTTCCGAGACTAATGGAAGATGAGCTAGTTATCCTGAAAGATTGTGAAAAGGTAAATGATTAAAAGAAAAAAACTATAAGAACCCCCAACAAAATACTTACACGTTGCCATAAACATTTTACTAATATAGGAAAATATTATTACTTCAAGAGGATAATATTTGTTTTCAAAATAACAAAGGATGGATGTGTTATATTAATAAAACTGGTTCAAACACATTCTTTCAAACAATTCTCACGTATCAAAGTCAACAAATGTAAAAAGACTAAGAATCATCCTTATTCTTTGTGTCACCATAATGCATGCCAGTACTTATGTAAACTACATCATACTTTAACAGAATAATAAATGTTTGGTATTAACAAAGGATTTAAAGATAATTATCCTACAAAATTGTTTAAAAGCTTATTCATGTATGATTCTAGTTCTTGCCTATCCTCATTTTATGTTATGTACAGAGCCCCTAGTTTTATGGTTGACATGTTTCTAAACTCCATCTTAGAAGCCTATCACATTTTCTCTGCCTTCATTCTAATAGGGAAAACATCTTTGAAGAGCTAATTATATAATATCCTATATAATAAAAGGCTAATATGCACATTGACCTAAAGGTGGAGATACCAGTTGCTATGATATACACTGACCACCAGGGGGCAGATGCTCAATGCAGGAGCTGTCCCCTGGTGGTCAGTGCAGAGCGCAGCTCAGCCAGAAGCTCTGAGCCGGGCTCACGGCTGACAAGCCCAGCGGAGGTGGCAGGAGCCTCTCTCACCTCTGTGGCAGCACTAAGGATGTCTGACTGATGGCTCTGCAGAGAGTGGGCCTAAGCTGTCAGTCAGACATCATCTGAGGGCTCTCAGACTGCAAGAGGGCACAGGCTAGCCTGAGACACACACATCCCCCAGTGCATGAAGCTCGTGAACTGGGCCTCTAGTTTAAATATAAAATAGTTTGAGAAAGAACAGAGATAAAGTAATGGTAAAAGAAGTAACCATCCACACTTCCGCAAAAGGATATTTTCCCCCAAAAATTTTCCATCATGTTTATTTCCACTTCCTGTGGTCTTATCCAACAGAGACTTACAGACCTAGAAATCACAAGTCTCCCTGGTATTCCCAAATAAAACATTAAAGTAGTAGGAATGTTTGAAGAAAGTAGTCTAACTTGATATATGCTATTAAAATTTAGTATATACAAAGTAAAAAACTTTTATAGAGATCATGTTTTCATAAGAAAAACACTTGAAAGTGATTAAGACATTAAAGTAAAATTTAAAAGAAAATTTAAAAATCTATTCTAAATAATGTTTCAGTCAGTTTGCTAAATAACTGAAAGTCAAGTGGCAATCTTAATGAAGTTCTACAGAGGGAGCTAGCACTATAAAGAATAAATTTATAACGCAGAACTTCAAGAAAAGACCTAGCCTGTTGGAAATACTGGATTTCTATTCATTAACATGAGCTCAGAGATTTTACCTTAGCCATCAAAAACACAGTATTACCTACAAACTAGGTCACAGTTCTAGTAAACCATATTAAATCTTATAAAACGTAATATCCATACAAATACCTTCAAACACTTTGTGAAGTATGTATATTTGTTTTAAATAATATCATTCCTCCAAAAATGTAAAAATATTCTTTCCAAAGTCACTGAACTTAAAGTAAAAAGCAACAAAAAGATCTAAAATCAAACACAGTCTTTCCTTTTCTACTATTCAAAAGTTAGCCTTTCCATGCCTCAGTTTTTCTATAAAATGGGAAGATATATCTACCTCAAAAGGTTGCTGTGAAAATGAAATTAGAGCATGAAAGTAATGAAAATGATGCTCTCTTCTTTTGTTATTTAATACATAAGTGTTAGTTAATTGCTCAATACTTTCCAAAAAGAAATAATTATATTCAGTAGAGAAAGTATTTTCAAGAATTAGATTAGTTGCTAATAGGTACTAAAATTTTGCCCAAACTTCCAAATACATATAATCCTCCAAAAGTCTAATTCAATCTTTAAGGGTATATGGACAGTGTTGGTATACCCTTACTTTATTTTTCAGGTAGATATATGTCATGGTTTCAGTCTCCAAATATTCCTGTTTGTTTTAGACCCAGGAGAAAAATAAGTCAACACACCAGCAGTTTCTGTTCTCTCCGTTTCATACTCATTCCACCTAGTATTCACCCCATAGATACCACATAGTGAAATACTGTCAAGTAAATTGTTCACTGAAAAAAAAAATTCAATAAACTATACATGGACTGCAAAGCTCTGAATAAAGTTCCAGAAAACACCTTACCTTTCCCACTCCCCGACAAAATCAAAGAGGTAGAGAGCAAATAAGACCATTACTTTTTTTTGTTTCTAAAGAATTATATGCTAGAAACTCAAACTATACCCACATGGATTAGTGAGTTAACTAAAAAAGAAATAGCTAATTAAATAAATCATTTGCTAAATGAATAATAAAACAGCAAAGCACTAATGTAAACTCACAATGGTGTTTGAAAGACATCTTCTCCAAGAGCAGAAGACATCCAAGAGGTTTTTATAAACATTATCGTACTCACAAACACCTTATCACAACAAAGCTTTACATGATTCTTTATAGTTCAAAACTTTTTCATACATATAATTTCATCTAATCGTTCCCTAATGAAATAAAAGTATCATCATTTTACAAATAAGGATATTAAATTCAGATTAAGTGATTAAACTAAACCATATAATTTGACACTGTGTTATATTTCCCAGAATTTCCTTCCCTATATGGTTTCAGTAGGATTAACCACAGGAGAAAGTTTTATACAATTTGGGAGTTGCAAGTAAAGCAGCTGCCATTCCACTACAAAGGCAATTACTGGTCAAAGGTAGTGAAAGACAGACGAAAAGGGATGGGCAGTTTGTCCTATTTATCCCACTCTACCTTCAGCTCACTTTTCCAACCAGGCCCAGGCTTATCACCAGATAGTCCCTGAAAATTCATACAGGTGGTAACTGCAAAGAGCCAACAACCCACCCACCCGCTTCACAGTTCCTGCAGACATGCCTAGCTGCTTCGTAAAAGCTCCAATTCATGAACCTACACCAAAAGTGGTGAGTTTTCTCTGATATTTTTTGGGCCTTTACTTCTCTAGTTTTTCCCACAATTAAAAAAGATTTAATTCCTATAATAAATTCCTTATTTCTTAATACTCATAAGGAATTGAATCTTTACTGATACATCAAGGTTATAGTCCATGGCAAAAGTCATACATAAACTAAGTTTTTTCTAATGCTAAGGACAAGGCACCACAAATTTCTTCAAAGCGTTTTAAGATTTAACACTAATGACAAATATTTTTCATTTACCTATCATATATACATGAATACAAGACCTACTTGAATTCTAAAATCATCTCTCATAATGAGTTCTTGTCCTTTATGACAGGTTAAATACTTTTCTTTTAAACAATAAAATACAGAAGCAAACCTTTCAGAAAATTTATAATCCAGGTATAACCAATTAAAACAACTATGAAATCCTAGAGTTTTCAATTAAGAGGACAGTCAAGAGTTCACCAAAAAGGAGGAACTCTGGTTACTTGAGAACCATTTATGGAATATGTAAAAAAGCCTGAAATGAATTCAAGCAATGCTAGTTTGGAATTCTCACAGTACTCACCAAATGGTATTAGTAAAAAAGAAGCAAAGAAATCAAACACAAATTTAGTTCTTATTCCTGGGGGCATAGTCTCACTAGCAAAAATGGTAATTATTATTATACAAAGCTTTATAAAGATTAATTTTAAAAGCAATATAAAAGCTACCTTACAAAGATCAAATTAAGATCAAACTCTATATAAAAATCAATAAAAACATTTTTTATCATATAAAAGGCATTTATAGCTTAGGATTAAATTTCCAAAGAAAACATCATACATGTACTAGTAGTCAAACAACTTGGATCAAAAAAGACAGCGGTATTCTAGAAAAAAAAGGTGGGGTTCTAATGCTGACAAAGATGTCGATGATAAAGATTCTGAATGCTCAAGAAAATGAGAGTAAAAAAGAAAAAAGTATTTAAAAAATCACTGTATATTTAGGGAACAGATGGTATAACGGTAATAGCACTAAAATGGGAATCAGGAAACTTGAGTTCTGGTCCAACACTTGTCATTAAAGTGCAACCTATACAAGTCACTTTATCATTGTGAATTTCACTCAATTTCATCGTAAATAACAGATATTAGTTCTAAAGTTGATTTCTAGATTCAAAGTTCTATAACTTAAAAGTTATGAAAAAGTGGCCATTACAAAAAAGACCACAAAAATACTTATATTTAGAATACTGTATCTTATTAATATCCTATCTACTAAAAGAGTAATATGAAAACTGTATCTCTGCAATACCCATAAGCCATGCCCACCAGGCAATCAGGAGAGAGTATGCAAATTAACCCAACCAATATGGCTACGGCCACAGAGAGAGCAGGAGGGAGGCCTGGGTTTCCCCCCTGATGGAGGAAGCCAAGCTTTCCATACACTTTGGCCAGCCCAGGTCTCCGCTTAAGGCTACAAAGTTTCAATTATAGAAGACAAATAAATTCCAACAGAAATGGCTGACATCTTGGCACGGGCAGAAGGCTTAGCTATGCTCCAGGCTACAAAGTTTCAATTGTAGAAAATAAATAAATCCCAGATACCAGGGCCTCTGCTTGGGTAACCAGGGGGCATGGCCAGCCAGTAAACCACCACAGGCCTGTCGGCCAGGCTGCCCCACACCCCAAGGGAATACCCACCCTTCAGGGCAAACGAGCTGGCCCCTACCCATTCACCAGGCCTCTATCCTATCTAATAAAAGATAATATGCAGATTGACCATCACTCCAACACATAAGATAACTGCCTCCATGTGGACATAAGATGGCCAATACAAGATGGCCAAGAGGGGAAGGCAGTTGGAAGGAACCAGGTCTGCAAGGGAGGGCAGTTGTGGGAAATCAGGCCAGCAGGAGAGGGCAATTAGGAAGGACCAGGCCTACAAGGGAGGGCAGTTGGTGGTGATCAAGCCTGCAGGGGAGGGCAGTTAGGGGTAACCAGGCCAGCAGAAGATGGAAGTTGGGGGCAAACAGGCTGGCAGGGGAGCAGTTAGGCATCAGTCAGGCTGGTAGGGGAGTGGTTAGGGGGTTATGAGGCTGGCAGGCAGAATCAGTTAGGGGCAATCAGGAAGGCAGGCGGATAAGCAGTTGGGAGCCATCAGTCCTGGACTGTGAGAGGGATGTACAACTAGGATCAGGCCTAAACAGGCAGTCGGACATCCCTCGAGGGGTCTCAGATTGGAGAGGGTGCAGGCTGGGCTGAAGGACATTCCTTCCCATGCATGAATTTCGTGCACCGGGGCCTCTAGTCTATATATATATGTAAAAGCTCAGCAACCAAACAGTGGAACAACCAGAATGACCAACCAGTCACTGTTGATATGCACTGACCACCAGGAGAGAGAGACACTCAATGCATGTACTGCCCCCTGGTGGTCAGTGCTCTCTCACAGTGGGAGCACCACGTGGCTGACTGGGAAGAGCAGCACTCCCACAGCAGGAGCAGCCACTCAAAAGGCAGGTCCACAGTCACTTGGTTGACTGGGATGAGCCACATTCCCATAGCGGGCCAATCCTCATAGGACATGCCCCATCAGTGCATGAACCCATGCAGTGGACCTCTAGTTGAAAAATAATAACCATTTAACCTTGCTGATGCTAGTTGTTCTTTATTTCAAATCTGACTTTCTGCTTGCCAGACTGTTTTATCCTTTTTTTGGTTAAGCAAATACATTTTACCATGAACAAAATCTATTAGTTTTATAAGCAGTCAGTCCTTATATTATTCTTATAAGACAATCTTGAGATTTTCAAAGGCCTGCTAAGTAACTTCCCACATCTGATAAAAGAAATAAACTTACAAGTCCAGGAAGCACACAGAACCCCATATAAAAGGAATCCAAAGAGGACTACACCAAGACACATCATCATTAAAATACCAAGAGCAAAAGACAAAGAGAGAATATTAAAAGCAGCAAGAGAAAAACAGTTCATTACCTACAAGGGAGCACCCATACGACTGTCAGCTGATTTCTCAACAGAAACGATGCAGGCCAGATGGGAGTGGCAAGAAATATTCAAAGTGATGAATAGCAAGAACCTACAATCAAGAATACTCTATCCAGCAAAACTATCATTCAGAATTGAAGGTCAGATAAAGAGCTTCACAGATAAGAAAAAGCTAAAGGAGTTCATCAACACCAAACCAGAATTATATGAAATGCTGAAAGGTACTCTTTAAGAAGGGAAGAAGAAAAAGGTAAAAGATAAAAATTTGTGAACAACAAATACGTATCCATCAACAAGTGAATCTATAAATTAAATGAATTAAAAATCTGATGAACAGAATAAACTGGTGAATAGAATCAGGAGCACAGAAAGGGAGTGGACTGATAATTCTCAGGGGGAAAGGGGTGACAGGGGTGAGAGGGGTTCAGGGAGAAACTGAAAAATCATACACCTATGGATGAGATCAATTGGGGGGATGTAAGGATAGAGGGAGGGATGGGACCCAAGTGGAGGGGAGCTATGGAGGGGAAAAAAGAGAAACAAATGTAATAATCTGAATAATAAAGATTTAATTAAAAATAAAAATAAAAATAAATTACTCGATTCAAAAACTAAAACTCTAATAGACTAAAAAAATCTGTAGAAGACTAATGAAATTAGTTGATTACTGGACCATGTTTAGAGCAAAGTATAAATTACATAGTTTCATATTAATCCCACCACAAATTTAATTGTTTAGCTTTCCCTACTTAAAATCACCCGCCGGAATCTTCAGTATGAAGAATATTAGAAAACAAGAACCTGAGAAAAGCCTTTCTGCTTCAAGAGACAACTGCAATTGTCATTGCTGTCCAGCCCTGTCCCACCCAGGACGTGAATCATCCCTTGGCCGAATGTATACAACTGTAGATCTACCCACCCATTAGTCACTTAGTTAGCTCTCTGGGTTACCAGATCCACTGTCACAGTATCACAATGCTTATGTTCACATAAACCCTGAACCACTTTTTGTCACATCAGTCTGCCCAGACAAATAACAAGTATATTTGTAAAGCAAGGGTGATTAAAGGTATAGGGAATCTAATCTAAGAATATTTTAAATAAAAACACAGTTAGTATTTAGTATATTAAGTATTATCAAGACAATTAAAGTTATTGTAATCTTATTGATACAGATAGAATTAAGGTACATTTTCAAAAGGCAGTTAATGTGATGGTGTCACTGCATTTTTAGTAGTATCATGATGAATCAAGGCTGTCTTTTAACAGATTAGAATTTAGAAGCAATAATGTTTTATGAAAACAAAGCATGGAATTAGTAACTGGAGAATTAAATTTTATTTATATCTACATCTCATAATATTTTAAAAAGCTTAGTCTTGAGTACAAAGAGATCTTGGCTATTTTAATTGTCCTTACAATTAAATGAGATTATTTATAAGCAGCTCTCATGAAGAGATAGTGATGCAGTGTCAGGCATATTCAACTGAGTTTTCTTTAGTGTATAGATCAAAAACTACAAGGCGGAGAGCTAGCAGCCAAAAGAACAAAGTTAATCAACTAATGCCAAATCAATTAAGTCACAATACTAAAAGGTATAAGAACCTTGCTATGTAAGTACTTGCTATATAATTATTAAGAAGGAAGACTTCACCCAGCTAACATGGGACAATGGTTGAGCATCAACCTAGGCACGAAGTCACCAGTTTGATTCCAGGTCAGAGCACATGCCTAGGTTTCAACTCTATCCCCAGTAGAGAGACTGTAAGAGGCAGCCGATCGATGTTTTTCTCTCATAATGTCTGTCTCTCTCTCTCTCTCTCTCTTTCTCACTCTCTCTTCTCATCAATTAAAAAAATTTTTTTAATTGTGGCCCAAATCAGGTGGCTTAGTTGATTGGAGTATCGTCCATACCCCAAAAGAATGCAGGTCCGAGGAGAACCAAGATGGCAACATAGGTAAACACCGGAACTTGCTGCCTTGCACAACCACTTCAAAACTACAACTAAAAGACAAAACAAACATCATCCCAGAGCCACAGGAAGGCTGGCTGGGTGGAAATTCTACAAATAGAAAGAAAGAGAAAAACACATGAGACTCAGAGGAGGTGCAGAAGTAAAGGCAGAGGTACGGAGTGGCACAAGGAAAGGGATGGCAACTGAGGACGCGGCTATCTTTTTCAATTGGGAGGGAGACACAAGTTCCCAACAGTTCTGAACTCTAGTTCTGGGCGAGACTCTGGGTACCCAGACTCATACGGGAAAAAACTGGACTGTCTGGCATTTGGTGGAACTAAGGGCAGCTTTCTCTAAGGGTTCCTTGCAGGGATAACCAGGGACACTGACACCCGAGGCCTCTTAGGGCACGGTTGACTGGAAGCTCCACCCTGAGACCCCACCCCATCCAAGCTGTGCGCAGAGGCTTTACATTTGAAATCTAAATTTACCATACCAGCAGTTGAGTCAGTGAGACCCAGAACATCCAAAAGAAGACCCAAGGCCCCCACAGCAGCTTGCATTGCTTCACAGCTGGGCCTCAACTGGGCACCTCCCAAACTCAAAAAAAAAAAAAAAAAAGATGTATCTGCAGATCTCTCCATATCTCCTGCTGGGTGGTCTCAGGCAGAGACTAAATAAGCACCTGGGAGATACAAGGGCCAGTGTGCCTAGTGGTCAGAGTGGAACCATCCAGATTACAACTCCTCAGAGCTATAAGGGACACACTCAGGAGGCAGACTCAGTGAGCACCAAAGCCCCACTGAAGCAAGTGTTGCCTCATAAGGGTGTTTCCAGCACAGAAGTTCTCCCAACGTAGACACAGTTGATCCTCACAGCCAGTTGGCCTGGAGGTCAATTCCTCCCAGTGATACCAACAACAATCAAAGCTTAACTACAACAAGGCAGTGCACATAGCCCACAAAGGGGTGCATGAAGAGTGTCCACATCCGGTAACTGGGAAGGCTGAGCCACTGGGCCATATAGGACACCTAGCACACAAAGCCAATCTATCAACTCAAGGAAGCAGGTAAAATGCGGAGACAAAGAAACAGATCACAAATGAAAGAAATGGAGGAAAGCAAAAGACTGGATATAGAGTTCAAAACCATGGTTATAAAGTTTTTCAAGAATTTTCTAGAAACCACCAATAAATTTAGTGAGACCTTTGAGGATATGAAAAAGGACCAACTAGAAATTAAGCATACACTGACTGATATAAAGAATAACGTACAGAGATCCAACAGCAGACTAGAGGATCACAAGAATCAAGTCAAAGATTTGAAATACAAAGAAGCAAAAGACACCCAATCAGAAAAGAAAAAGGAATCTAAAAATATGAAGATAGTGTAAGAAGCCTCTAGGACAACTTCAAGCATACCAACATCAGAATTGTGGGGGTGCCAGAAGAAGAGAGAGAGCAAGATACTGAAAACCTATTTGAAGAAATAATGACTGAAAACTTCCCCCACCTGGTGAAAGAAATAGACTTAAAGTCCAGGAAGCGCACAGAACCCCAAACAAAAGGAATTCAAAGAGGACCACACCAAGATACATCATAATTAAAATACCAAGAGCAAAAGACAAAGAGAGAATATTAAAAGCAGCAAGAGAAAAACAGTTCATTACCTAAAGGGAGCAACCATACAACTGTCAGCTGATTTCTCAACAGAAACTATGCAGGCCAGACGGAAGTGGCAAGAAATATTCAAAGTGATGAATAGCAAGAACCTACAACCAAGAGTACTCTACCCAGCAAAGCTCTCATTCAGAACTGAAGGGCAGATAAAGAGCTTCACAGATAAGAGAAAGCTAAAGGAGTTTATCACTGCCAAACCAGTATTATATGAAATGCTGAAAGGTATTCTTTAAGACAAGGAAGAAGAAAAAAAAGGTAAAGATAAAAATTAGGAACAGAAAATACATATCTATCAACAAATTAATATAAAAATCAAGAGAATAAAAAATCTGATAAACAGAATAAACTGGTGAATATAATAGAATTCCAGGGGCATAGAAAGGGGGTGGACTGACAATTCTCAGGAGGAAAGGGATATGGAGAGTGCAGGAAGAGATGGAAAAATCATATACCTATGGATTAGGACAGTGCGGGGGGAGGTAAGGATATGGGATGCGGTGGGAAATGGGTGGAGGGAATTTATGGGGGGAAAAAAGAGGAACAACTATAATAATATGAACAATAAAGATTTATTTAAAAAAAAAAAAAAGCTTGAGGTCCGATTCCTGGTCAGGGCCCATACCTAAGTTGCAGGTTCAATACCTGGTCAAGATGCTTATGGGAGGCAAGTGATCTATGTTTCTCTCTCTTTCTCTCTCTTCCTCTCATTCTAAAATCAATTTTTTAAAAAATATATGTCCTCGAATAAGGATTAAAAAAAATAATAAAATTGTGCTCTTTCAACCTTTAGACGTACATTATATTTGCTTACTTAGTTCACCATTATGACTATAAAGTTGAAAAAGTTCAACTTGTAATACATAAGTATATTAACACTTTAAAATTTAGTGAATTTAGAATTTCTTTCATTAAGTTATTTTTTTCCAGTTATAGAAACAGAAATTCCATATAAACAATTTATAAGTTTTATATTTCATGCCATTCTGAGTAATATAATAAAATTTCATGCTACCCAGCCCCATCCCACCCAGGACATGACTCATCTCTTGGCCCAATATATACAAGCTGTAGATCTACCCACCCATCACTTAGTAGCTCTCTGGGTTACCAGATCCACACTGTCAGGGTATCACAATGCTTGTGTTCAAGTAAACCTTATAGTAGTCAAGTGTTATATCACAATGCCTACGTCATTCACCTCACATCATCTCATCACATAAGCATTGTATCATCTCACATCATCATCATTAGAAGGGTGAGTATAGCACAATGAGATAGAAAGAAACCTCATTCACATAACTTTTATTATGTTTTCATAATTATTCTATTTTATTAGTTATTATTTTTAATCTTATTCTGTCTAATTTATAAATTAAACTTCACCATAAGAGGAGAGAGTGTATGTAGGTGCATGCGTGAGTGTATGTGCGTGAGTATGTGTATGAAAAAAAAATAGAATGTATAGCATTTGGTATTATCTGTGATTTCAGGCATCCATTTCAGGTCTAGTAATGTATTCCCCACAAAAAGGGTAGGACTGCAGTATTGTCAAGTGTGGTCCAATCTGTAGTTAGCCTCTAATTCCTCAAATTCTTAATTCTATACTATTATTTCATGTGAGGTAGTTGCATAACAAGATTGTCAAAACTTTCTTACAGCACAATGGAGGAAGCAGGGAGGCAGACAAGCTAGAAAATTGAAACATACGAAATATATTTAGCTTCCCTCAGTCTTATGATACTAAAAAGGTTGAGCTACGGTGAATTTAAAGAACTCCCAAATTAGTAGTAACTTTTAATTAAAAACTTCACAGTTCCTATGAAGTAATAATTTTTAAAATACCACTGTAGGACAGAAAAATAAGGATGGCGAAATTCCAGAATCACATATACAGTTATTTTTATCTGGAAGATTTAACCCTAAGAGCATTAAATAATTAAAAAGAAACAAAATTTTATTCATATTTCAAACCTTTTAAATTGCTTTTACCTATGCTAAATAAGGACTAGGCATTTTTTCATAAGGCAACAAAAGAAAAAATATATTTCTCTATCATAAGCATGAAGAGGGGAAGTCAATTTAAAAAGATCCAAAAATTAACAGTGGCAATTTAATATTTTATCTAGGGAAAGAAAATGAAATGACCTATTTCCTAATTATGGAATACAATACTAGATATTTTAATGTGCATACAAGAATAATTACTTTCTGTTAACCTTACATAGTATGAATATCCTAATCCTATGAGGATTAAAGTCCTGGTGTTAATTATATCTTTATATTTCATATAATTTTAAAAATCAGATTATTTATGTGCATCTACTCCATTGACAGGGTAAACTATGTACAATATCCAATTTAATGCACTTACAGTTCCTTGTGCTTGTCTTCAGCCAAGATTTGGTCATTTGCTTTAAGAGAATACCTATAACACAAAACAAAATATAGTGGTCATATAAACATACAAGTATGTTTGACTAACAGACATCTAACTATAGAACCAGTAATTGACACCTATCAAAAAAGTACTATCACACTGTTACAGATCTCTGTTTTAATCTGTAAAATATAAAAAATGTCCCAAGTCCTTTGCTGTTCAATTAGTCACGTCCACACATACCACAAGAATTGAAGAGATCAACTTGACCATGCTTTGACAACACAAGATATCTTCACTATTTTTCTGTAGTGAATCATCTGTAGTTACTCATCTAGCAGGTCAAATTCAAGAAGCTACTATAATAGGAAGTATTTAAGAGTTCATTAAAAATATGCAGTTATTTGCCCTGGCCAGTGTGGTTCTGTTGGCTGAACATCATCTCATGTACCAGGAGGCTGCTGGTTCAATAGCTTGTCAGGGCACATGCCCAGGGTGTGACCTCAATCCCCTGTACGGGGTGTGCAGGAGGCAGCTATCAATGTTTCTCTCTCATCGATGTTTCTTTCTCTCTCTCTCCCACTTCTTTTCTCTCTCTTTAAAAATTCAGTAGAACGTATTTTTAAATATGCAGTCATTTATTCATTAAACACATAGTAACATTTACTGTTAGCCAGACTAAGTACCAGGTAGTGTGATACAGGAGAAAAAGTAAGTTTTGAAGTTCCTGATTGAACCATTTAGTGGCTTAATGACTATAAGCAATTATTTCACCCCTTTACATCTCAAATTCCTTATCTATAAACTAGAGCCCGATGCATGAAATTTGTACAAGAGTAGGCCCTTCTTCCCCAGGCTGCCACTCTGGCATACTTCTGGCATCCAGGACAAGGGCTCCCCTCTGGCCACCAGCAGGCATCTGGGACCCGAGCTTCCCCCACAGCCCCAGCTTGGCCAGGAAGGTCGTCTGTAATATGTGGTCTAATTAGCATATTATTCTTTTATTATTATAGAGTCCCAGTGCACAAAATTCATGTAGGGTGGGGGAGGATGTCCCTCAGCCCAGCCTGCACCCTCTCCTATCTGGGTCCCCTGGAGGGATGTCCAACTGCCCATTTAGACCCAATCCCAGTAGGCTCGGGCCTAAAGGGGCAATCAGACATCCCTCTCACAATCCAAGACTGCTGGCTCCCAACTGCTTGCCTGCCTGCCTTCCTGATTGCCCCTAACTGCTTCTGCCTGCCAGCTTGATCATCCCCTAACCACTCACCTGATAGCCTGATTGATGCCTAACAGCTCCCCTGCCAGCCTGTTTTCCCCTAACTGCTCTCTCCTGCAGTCCTGGTCACCCCTAACTGCCGTCCCCTGCAGGCCTGGTCCCCCCAACTGCTCTCCCCTGCAGGCTTGGGTCCCCCCCAAATTGCCCTTCCCTATAAGTCCAGTCATCCCCAACTTCCCTTCTCTGCAGGCCTGGTCACCCCTCACTGCCCTCCCCTGCAGGCTTGATCACACCCAACTGCCCTCCTTTGCAGGCCTGGTCCCTCCCAATCACCCTCCCCTTCTGGCCATCTTGTGGCAGCCATTTTGTGTCCACATGGGGGCAGGATCTTTGACCACATGGGGGCAGCCATCTTGTGTGTTGGAGTGGTAGTCAATTTGCATTTTACTTTTATTAGATAGGATAGAGGTGTGGTACACAGGTGGGGGCCAGCTGATTTGCCCTGAAGGGTGTCCGGGATCAGGGTGGGGATTCCCTTGGGGGGTGGGGTGGCCTGGTGGAGGTCCTTTGGTGGTTTTCAGGCCGACTACACCTCCCAGTGATTCAAGCAGAGACCTTGATATCTGGGATTTATTTATCTTCTACAATTGAAACTTTGTAACCTTGAGTGGAGGCCTAGGCTGGCCAGGGTGTGTGAAAAGCTTGGCTTCCTCTATTACCAGAAAACCCAAGCCTCCTGCTCACTCTGTGGCCACAGCCATCTTGGTTGGGTTAATTTGCATGCTCACTTCTGATTGGCTGGTGGGCGTGGCTTGTGGATATAGCAAAATTATGGTTAATTTGCATATTATTCTTTTATTAGGTAGGATTAGAAGTTGCTATAAATATTAGAACAGGGATCTTTCAAATTACTGGTGAAGATAACAGAATTTCTAAGGAGCACACTACTGAAATAGATTAAAGAACAATGGACAGTAATTCCCAGGTGCTGAATTTCCACTTGTATTCTATCCTTTCCTAAAACTAATCTACCTGACAATGGATTAGAGGTCCAAGTGGAGTGACCATGTAGATTCTCCTTTCTTGCCTCCCCTTTCACAGTGCTTTTATCAATTAAATAAAAAGAATATCATATCTATAACCCACCCTGAATAGATCTATATTGCACTGTGTAGTATGTAAAAATCTCTTAAGTACTAAGTTAGGAATGATTCTTACTTTGTCCACAAAGCCTTCTTTAATACCACAAACTGATTCAAACTTCCTGTTTTATATATTGTCTCTATAAAGAATGAAGTCAGAAATTATAAATGGGGAACTGTGATAGTGTGTTCTATTTGCAGACACATAATGGAATGGGGCAGAAGTTGATTGCAATTTTCATTTAAACAGTTTCCCTCTTTCATCCCATATTCATCACCAGAGAATGTATTACTTTTCTTTCAGAAGGAGTCCTATTAAACAACAGTAAGACAGTTTCCAGTAAGAAACAAGAAAGACAGTGTCACCTTATTTCTTCCAGGAAACAAACTGAAAAAAGGCTCCTTGCTCTTCCACTTATCTATCGAGGATTAAATATCAAAAGATGGTTATCACAGAAACACAAATAAAGCCATCAATTTGAACTGAAAAATGAGGCTAGACCTTTTCTTTCATGAAAATAAATCTGATTGGTTTAACAATGAAGAACAATTTTGCCAATAAGGCTCCAAGGCCTTAAATTGAATGAATGGCTTTAACTAAAACAAATTTAAGGTACTTGATAAGAACATTTTATCCAAAAAAGAATCCTTTTTACAATGGCATATTGAAATGAACAACATTTAACTTTTACCATACTGTTAAGGTTATCATATAACTATAGGAAAAAAAACAATAGATATAATTACTAGTTATTTAAAAAGCCTTAAAAAAGCCAATTTTGGTATACTTCCCAGAACTGGTAGCCTCTAATGACTCTAATAAATGACCAAGTCAGGTGGTTTCTAATTCTTTGCTTCTAACAAAATTGAAGATGAACCTAATCAAATTACCAGCTGATAAATAAAAATAATTTTTATGATAAGAGTTCAAATAATTGAATGATAAAGCTGAAATAAAAATCTATTACCATCCAAATTATGTCAACTTTTTCTCAGCATTTACACCTCTAAATGAAAAAAGGGAAATAAAATGATGCTGAACAGTGTCTTATTGCAGCAATGTGTAGTATTTATCCACAAAAGGTTAACTAAAAATAAAGTTTAGCTTTACCCATGTCATCAAAAGACGCATTTCCCATAACTTCAATTTCTTCTGTTTCATAATTACAGTGGTACCTCGAGATACGAGTGCCCTAACATATGAGATTTTTGAGATACGAGCTATCGAGCAAGCGATTTTTGCTTTGAAATACGAGCAACAGTTGAGATACGAGTAATAGCACGGATTGGCCGGCTGCACACGACCCACCAGTTTACCGCGACTGGAGCGTCTCATAGTTTCCCATGCCTCAAGGTTACGGAAACTCGTATCTCGAGGTACCACTGTACTTAACATTTTAATACATTTATGTTGTTTTACTAACTACATGCTAATTATAATTGAATGACTAGGAGATATTTTTTAAATTCAATCTACATACCTATTTTTAGTAATGAGACTTGGCAGGGTGATCAATATGCATAAATGCTTTAATGCATATATTATTTTCATAATATACTACATGCAAAATATAATTCCTACATAAAAATGCATTACATAAGGATAAAATCTGGTGAGGAAAAGCATAACATAAATACAAATTTAAACAGAAAAAAATATAAAATTTTAAATGTTATAGAGCTTTTTTATTTAACACAGTGCAATGCACAGATATTATATCATAGAAATCTACACTTGAAACCTACATGATCCTGTTAACCAATGTCACCCCAATAATTTAAGAAAGGTTTTGTTAAACTTTAAAAAAAAAAGCTTATTCATGTATTTTTGGAAATGGATGGTGATAGGTATCACACCACTATGTTATTTAGAGTCCACTAAAAGAATGATTTGTCAATTTTACTTAACATTACAATAAAGTCATAACTGTTAATGAGAAAGTACTTCTTTATCAAAACATTTTTAATTAGTTAAAAAGTTTGAAACCAGTGGATTTGACAATATCTATGTTTCAGCAAAGTGGTTGGTACATATACAATAGGAATTCAATCAATATTTCTTTTTCTTTAGATGGCTAGTGAGAAATAGCAAACATGTCTGGCTTAAAGACCTCACAATTCAGTAAGTAAATCAGAATAAAATAACTGTTCGCAGTGTGATTAAGTGTTCCAAAAAAATGTTCATATAAAAGAGGAAGTAATGTCTCCTTCCTAAAAACAGTCAAGAAAAGGACATATTTTATCTGTTCCCCAACTTTCCTTTCCCCCACAATATCTCCCTTTGTTGCTCCTTCCCTATAAACAGCCTTCCAATTTAAAGTTTCAGGATAAGAAGTTGAAAGGAATAGTGAAAGGAGGCTGGACAAAGATCCACAGAGGCAAGAAGCAAGCAAGGATAGCCTGATTTTGATCAAATTACCGAAAGAAAGATTTAATTCTCCTAATTCACACAGTACATCTCCAAATCCTCAACAGTGAATTTTCAAGCTACATTTTGAACTATTCTCTAGGCCAGTGGTTCTCAACCTTTCTAATGCCACAACCCTTTAATACAGTTCCTCATGTTGTGGTGACCCCCAACCATACTTCATAACTGTAATTTTGCTATTGTTATGAATTATAATGTAAATACCTGTGTTTTCCGATGGTCTTAGGCGACCCCTGTGAAAGTGTCGTTCAACTCCCAAAGGGGTCACAACCCACAGGTTGAGAACCACTGCTCTAGGCAAATCAGTTCTTTAACCTCAAACAAGCAGTCACTCTTTCTATAGTATTTCTTTCTCTGATCTGATTTCCCCCTTCCCCAAACCAGGTAACCTTCCATCAGATCTCAATTACCTTTATTCTTCTTCATCTTTGCTGGGTTTTTCTCGATTTTATTTTCTTTATCTCTACCTTGACTCTTGCACACATAGAAATCTAGCCTATATATAAAATGGCAAGGTTTGAAGACACAGTACTCAGAACTGTTCTCACTTCTAACACCATCTACAAGTTCAGGTGCTTCCCAAAACCACCCTCAGGTTCAATAATAATTCACTGGAAAGGTTCACAGAACTCACTGAAAGCTGTTATACTCATGGTTACAGGTTACAAGAAAAGGATACAAATCAAAATCAGCCAAGGGAAGAGACTCATACAGGGCAGTGTGTGGGATGGTTCCAAATACAAAGCTTCAAGGATGCATTACTCTCTTGGCAACTAAAACAAGTACTTAAAGTTCATTTTGAAAGTAGGCAGACTATAAATTATAATTAAAATGTAAAGGTAAATAAATATACCATCAGGACTATAATCCTTACTAATGAAATAGAGTTGTTTTTCATTGAAATATAGATTTAAATGTTTAAATGTGGTTTATAATTATACATAGTTTTCATTTTCATTATGTATGTCCTATTATGCCAACCTTACTGTTATTGGTTGGCAGAACAGATATATAGAACCTTTTCAATCCCTTTATTCCTTTAACTTATTCTCTGATCATTCGATGTTTTATATTCATAAACTTCAAAGAAAAAATTAAACTCAGTAGAAAGTAGAAAGATATACCTCAATTTTCTGTCATGTCTTTCCCAGAACGAAACAAAGCATACCTTATTTTTAAGTTGAGCCTTGTTTCCTAAACACATGATTAGATAGATGTTCTGTTTTTATATCCATTTGTTTGATTCAAACATAAACAGTTCCTAAAAAAAACAGAGACAGCCCTAACCAGTTTGGCGCAGTGGCTAGAGCTTCCGCCTGTGGACTCAAGGGTCCCAGGTTCGATTCCAGTCAAGGGCATGTACCTTCGTTGCAGCCACATACCCAGTGGGGAGTGTTCAGGAGGCAAGTGATCAGTGTTTCTCTCTCATGGATGTTTCTAACTCTCTATCCCTCACCCTTCCTCTCTGTAAAAAAAATCAATAAAATATATTTTTAAAAAGAGAGAGAGCGAAACAAAAGGAGAACAGTAGTTCTCAAACTTTTTTCTGACTGAATTTACCAGAAGGAAAACGCATACACTCCTCATCAGCAGATACTCATCTGGGTATAGTTTTCACTTAAATTTATCAATGAATATATAAGCCTTTAAAGATTAATTCAAAACTTTCCTTGTATAAAAGTTTTAAATAAATTTAATTTAAATGCATTATTAAATAAACTAGAGGCCTAATGCACGAAATTTGTGCAAGAGTAGGCCTTCCTTCCCCTAGCTGCCGGCACTAGCTTCCTTCTGGCACCCGGGACCCAGGCATCTCTCACAGCTCCAGCTTTGCCTGGAAGGTCGTCCAGTCTAATTAGCATATTACGCTTTTATTATTATAGATATTGACAGCAACAGGTGACAAGTTATGTAAGGAAAAGAGAGAGAAGGAAGGAGGGGAAGCGAGAGGAGAAGAAAGGAGATGACAAAGAGGAGTACCTTCCTTAACGCTGCCTGGCCTGTTAGTGGAAGACATACTTAAAATAAAAAAGAATAAAATCCAGTAATGGCATTCCCACCACATGCAATGGGAAAATGCTGTTGTTATTTAGGTTTACAAGGTAATATTAGAAAATATATATAAAATGTATTAATGCATTATAATTAACTATTATGATATGCCAGGACATCAGTAGTATAATAAAATAAATTTTGGGCTTTTTATAAGAAACTGAAACAAACACTACTTTTATTCAAATGTGTTTTTTGCCTGGAGAATAATGTAATAGAATTTCAGGCCTGGAGATCCTTATAGAGATTATAAAGTCCAGAAACAGCCCAGTCGTAAGTAAAATGCCCTACCCAATGTCACACAGGTAGTTAATGCTTTTATAGAACTTGCTATACAATAGGGTGAAAAAAATTATTCCATAAATACCTGCAAGTAAGACTGCCTTCAGAGACTTAAACAAAAATTCCTAGAAACCTACAAACATTAACACGTAGTCCCAAGAATCCTAATAGTGTTCTGCAAAATTGTATAGAATTGGCAGAATCAATTAGGTAGACAGCATATATATGGTAAAATTTTAAACATGTCTAATTGGCTTTTGCAATTAAGAAATAAAAGTTGTTTAAAACATAAAGAGGAAGAAAAGGGAATCCAAAAGTGTTAATCACCACAACAATGTTTCCAACGAAAGCTAAAATTTAAGAGGCTTATAAAGAAACAGATTAAGAATGAAAATTATAACAAAAGTAAAAGAATTATGAAAATAATATTTTAAATTCTCATTAGTAAACTTTATGAGGATTAAAATGCAATTAGAGAAAGCTGGGAATAAAAAGAATTAAACTAGATTAAACCTAAACAAATAAGAGTTATACTCCTTGTACTCTTAAATTCTTCTTCTCCTATGGTTTTATTTTTTTAAAGTTGATAATTACTCCAAATGACTAGCCACATATTTTCATTAAAGACATTTTTTAAAACTTGGTAGATATGATATGTCACTGTTTGGCTCTGGGACTACATCAAGAGAATTAGTACATTTTATATGACACTTGCCATTTATTTCTAAATACACTTTTAATTTAATTTATTGGAGTAACATTGGTTAATATGATCATAGAAGTTTTAGGTGTGGGTTTCTATGTTACAAAATATGTATATTGCACCTTGTGCCCACCACCCAAAGTCAAATCTTCTCTTGTCACCATATATTAAGACCTCCTTTTTCCCCAACCCCTTTCCTCTGGCAACCACACTGCTATTTGTGTTCACAAGTTTCTGTTTTATATCCCTCATATGAGGGAATCATATGGTTCTTAGTTTTTCTGACTGATTTATTTCACTTAGCATAGTACTCTCAAGGTCCATCCATGTTGTTGCCAATGGCAGTATTTCATCCTTTCTTATGGCTGAGTAGCATTCCATTGTGTATATGTACATCTTCTTTATCCAGTCCTCTATCGCAGGACACTTGGGTTATTTTCATGTTCTGGCTACCAGGAATAATGCTGCAATGAACACAGGGGTGCATATATCTGCAAATACAGGTTTTTGAGTTTTTAGGGTATAAACCCAGGAGAAGAATTGCTAATCATATGGTAGCTCTAGTCTTTTTTCAGGAATTGCCAGACTGTTGTTCCATAGTGGTTGTACCTATCTACATTCCCACCAGCAGTGAATGAGGGTTTCCTTTCTTTCTTTCTTTCTTTTTTTTTTTCATTTTATTGACTCACAGAGAGGAAGGGAGAGGGAGAGAGAGTTAGAAACATCGATGAGAGAGAACCATCGATCAGTTGCCTCCTGCACACCCTCTACTGGGAATGTGCCCACAACCAAGGGACATGCCCTTGACCGGAATCGAACCTGGGACCCTTCAGTCCACAGGCCAACGCTCTATCCACTGAGCCAAACCGGCCAGGGCAAGGGTTCCCTTTCTACACAACCTCTCCAACACTTGATATTACTTGTCTTGTTTATAACAGGTGTGGGGTGGTATCTTGTAATTTCCTTTTGCAATACAACCAAAAGAATAAATTTAACAAAGAATGTGAATGAACCTATGTACAAAAAATAAGAAAGCATTATTAAAAGAGATTGAAAAAGACACAACAAAATAGAAAAATATCCCATATTTATGGATTGGAAGATTCAACATAATTAAAATGGCCATATTACCCAAAGAAATATAAAGACTTAATGCAATGCCCATCAAAATCCCAATGCCATTTTTTAAAGAAATAGAACAAAAAATCATCAAATTTGTATGGAAGCACAAAAGACCCCAACAACCAAAGCAATCCTGAGGGGAAAACAATGAAACTAGAGGTATCACACTACCTGACGTCAAATTATACTACAGAGCTACGATAATCAAAACAGCCTGGTACTGGCACAGAAACAGACGTGGTTCAGTGGAACAGAATAGAGAATGCGTGTATATGGGCAGATAATTTTTGACAAAGGATCCAAAAACACACAATGAAGTAAAGATAGTCTCTTCAATAAATGTAGCTGGGAAAACTGGAAAGCCACATGCAAAAGAAAGAAACTGGATTACAATTTGTTCCCAGATACAAACATTCAAAATATAAGTATAAGACCCGAAACAAGAAGTCAAATAGGAGAAAACATAGGTACCAAACTTATGGACCTTGGTGGTAGAGAACATTTTATGAGCTTGACCCCAAAGACAAGGGAAATAAAGGCAAAAATAAATGAATGGGACTATATCAAACTAAAAAGCTTCTGCACAGTGAAACTGACAACAAAACAAAGGCAGCCAATCCAACAGATGATATTTGTAAACAAGTAGCTCTGACAAAGGTTTAATATCTGAAATATATAAAGAAGTCATAAAACTCAACACCAAACAACCAACCAAATCAGAAAATGGGCAGAGGACCTGAACAGACACCTCTCCCAAGAAGACATGAGAACAGCCAATAGATGTAGGAAAAGATGTTCAACTGCACTAGCAATTAGGGAAATGCAAATTTAAATACATTTTAATCTGGCTTCTGTCCCTATCATTTCACTGTGATTTACATAGCTGAGGTCAATATTGACATCCTATTGTCAAATCCATTGGTTTTGTTCTATTTTTAACTTAGTTTATTTGATTTTTAATTAGTTGACATTCAATGTCATTTTACATTAGTTTCAGGTATACAACATAGTGGCTAGATAATTGTATAATTTAATTAATCAGTGATTTCCCTGATAATTCATGTAAACACCTGGTACCATATATAGTTATTATATTACTGACTGTATTCCCTATGCTGTACTTTACATCCCTGTGACTATTTTGTAAGTGCCAAGTTGTTCATCTTTATCCTTTCACTGTTTTTACCCTGACCACCCCAATACATCTCCCAACTGGCAACCCTGTTTGTTCTCTGTACCTATGAGTCAATATTTATGTTTTGTTCATTTATTTTGTTCTTTCCAGTCCACATATAAGTGCAATCATATGGTATTTGTTTTTCTCTGTTTGACTTATTTCATTTAGCAAAATGCTCTCCAGGTCCATCCAGGCTGTCACAAATGATAAGATTTCATTCCTTTTTATAGTGGAGTAATATCCCATTGTATGTACCACATCTTTACCCACTCGTCTATTGATGGGCACTTTGCTTCCATGTCTTTGCTATTGTAAATAATGCTGCAATGCACACAGGGATGTATTTACCTTTTCAAATTATTGTTTTAGATTTCCTTGGATATATACTCAGAAGTGAATAGTTCTATTTTTTAATTTTGAGGAACTTCCATACTGTTTTACATAATATCTGCACCAATTTGCTCTTCTACCAACAGTACACAAGGGTTCTCTTTTCTCTATTTCCTCAACACTTGTTTGTTGATTTATTTCTACTGGACTTTTATAGTCCTTCAATTATGAATCGTATTACATCTGATACTATTAACTACTCTTGTCATATTCACTATACTTCGTGAGACCCTGTCTTAGTTTTGCTGATAGCTCACTATTTCTCCTCCAATTCCTCCTATAGTTCTTCATCATCTCTATACATCTACTGAATATTCTATCTTTCAGTCTAGTTCTCCTTTTAGTTCATACCCTTTCTCCAGAAAAGCTCTCTGTTGGTTGCTTTCAATTATATGATGATGATGATGATGATGATGATGATGATGATAATAATAATAGCTAATATTATTGAATGGCATTGTGTAAACATACAAATATAATGTTTATTTATTGTCTATTTCTCCAGCCACAAATCATCTATCTGAAATATAAATCAAAAATCTAAATATGCCCACCTACATATCACATATTCATTTCATGCATGAACAAAATTGACCTCAACTTCTCTATCTCCTTTAACATGTCCTCCATCCTTATTCCCTCAGTTGTAAGTATAACCATCTATTCAGACACTAAAAGCCAAAGATGGAATATCATCCCTAGTTCCTTTGCTCGCATCATTAAATCAATCATTAAGTCTTATCTTTATAACACTAAAATATTACTGAACTTTCTCCCAACCATTCTATTCTACAGGTATATCACTACAGCTTCATTTAATCTATCTCCTCAAATCCACCGACCTATTACAGACACAATGATTTATATAATTCTAAATGTAAATCCAACCATGTCATTCCTACTTAAACCTACTGCCCATAACAAGGACATGAGAAACATTCCAACTCCTTAGTAGCCAAATAATATTAGCTAACATATGGCAAATCCATAGATTATCTCATTCATTCCTCAAATTATAATATTCCTATTTTAATATTCTTGTCATAATATTCCTAATTTACTCAAAAGGAAATTGAGCTTCCACATATTAAGAAACTTAGCCAACGTCCCACTCATAATTAACTTCTATAATGCCACAGTAATAAAGTGACTTCTTTCTACTTTTGTCTCCTCAATTAGATTACTACATGCTAAAGGCAAGAAATTTACTCAACACTGTATTTCCAATATTTAGGAACATGCAGATCACAAAGCAGGTGCTCCAAAAAACCTGTATTAAGCTTGAATGAACTGTTAAAAATGAACCCTTGTTCTCTGGGTGATGTGGCTTAGTTGGTTGGAGCGTTGTCTGTTGCACCAGAAGGTCTCAGTTTCGATTCCTGGTCAGAGCACATACCTAGTTCATGCCCGGTCTGGTTGCATACAGGAGGAGGCAACCGATCGATGCATTTCTCTCTCCCTCTCTCTTTTTCTCCTCCCTCTTCTTTTTCCTCCCTCTCTAAAATCAGTATAAAATTTTTTAAAAAAAGAATCCATGTTTAGGTAAGCCTTATGAATAGCATTTTTCTTAATATTCAAATTTAGGTCTGAATAACAAAAAATCTACAATGACCCCCATCTAATTATACCTAGGGCAAAGCAAAGACTTCATAAATGATTCTATGATCATTTAGTATCCATAATTTAAGTCTTACTGGAGGATGCCTCAGAGCAACTCAAGACCAATCATTTAATACGTGAAATAATGTAAAGATTCAAAATCAATATCAGTTTATTTCAAATTGTAAGACTCTAGTATTCTAAATGAGAGAATCATAATAGCCCACAACCATCTTTCTTTTAATGCAGGTCACAAGTAAGTTAAAGTAAATATTCAAAATTCAGTATTATTTCCAAATATCAGCAATAATCTAAAAAATATTAACAAATATTATACTAATAATACCAACAATTTTATTTTTATAGTATAATACCTAGAATAAATCAATCAAAAATGTATATCTATGAAGAAAACAATAAAATTATACAATAAGACCTAAGCTACCCTGTTTAATCTTGTACTCACTAATCTCATATGACTATTTAAATTTAAAATTTAAATTTAAATTCAATTCATCACTTGCAAAACCATACTTCAAATGTTCAAAGCTAAATGTGACTACTAGTTAAGTTACCATATTGGACAGTAAAATACATATTTCTATCATCACAGAAAGTTCTAGTGTACAAAACTAGAGCTGATAAAGTAACCTCAGATTTTGTTTTTACTTTAATCACTTCTATGTGATTTTAATTTTTCTCAAATAAACATGTTTTTATAATTTTTGAAGCTAACAAGTTTCGTAGTAATCACTAGAGAAGATATATAAGTATTTAAAAAACTAACCATTTTGTTTAATGTACTTAGCACCTATGTGTTAATGAGATATATACACCCCTAAAATAATGAAGAAATATATATATACATACATTTTGAAAACTCATTATAAAAATCATATTTTTCTAAATTAATCTACAAATGCAGTACAATTCTAAACAAAATTATAGAAAGAATTTTTGTAGAATTTGACAAGGTCAAACAAGAAACCATTAAAGAAGATATGAGACACAGGAAACAAGAGATCCAAACAGGAGAAAGTCAAAATAAAGTTCCAGGAAGACTGATATAAGTCTAACAGCACAAACAGTTCAATTCAGAGCACAAAAATAAAAGGGAGGTCACCTGAGGAAAAGAGGATGACAGGCTTGGTGATTTCGAGGAACAGAGAATGGGGATGAAGAAGAAAGGCAGATAATATAAAGAGTGGCTTGAAAATTTGAAACCATATAGAAAATGGTGCAAATGAACAGAGGATGCAATAAGTAACTGTAAGGAAAACAAAAATCTATATAAGCAATTGCAGTCCACAATTTCATTCACAAGTGATTAATGAATTGTTTTAATGTAATAAGTAATACTAGTGACCTGGTGCACAGATTCATGCACAGTGAAAGGAAATCAATTAGTGGCCAGCGAGGCGGGACGGGATGAGATGGCCCAGACACACCCTGGAGACAACCTCTCTCGGTCCCTTCCTGGCATCTGCGGAGTGGGGTCCCTCTGGCAGGTGGGGTCCCTCGACCTGTCTTACAGGGATTGGGCCAAAAATGGCTCTCTGCAAAGTTGCTGTCATACAGGGTGTGGAATGCCAATGCAAGTGTGCAGTAAACCAGATTCAGGGCCAACAGTGCCCCAGCAACAACATAACACACAGTCAAAGATAGAATCACATGGCCCCATGAGGAATCGGGCTCTAGCTTCTCTGATTTCAGGATGTGTCACCCAAGAACCACCACTGCCAACTCACTGCAGCTCAGCAGCTCCTATGTTGAGCGTCTGGCCCCTGGTGGTCAGTGTGCATCATAGCAACCAGTCAGACAATTGGGCACAGCATATGAGCTTTTTTTATATATACTAGAGGCCCGGTGCACAAAATTCGTGCACAGGGGGAGGGGGATTGTCCCTCAGCCCAGCCTGCACCCTCTCCACTATGGGACCCCTCAAGGAATGTCTAACTGCCCGTTTAGGCCTGATCCCAGCTTCTGCTTGCTAGCCTGATCACCCTCTATAATCGCAATCCACAATTTCATTCACAAGTGATTAATGAATTATTTTAATGACAGCCTGATTGATGCCTAACTGCTCCCCTGCCAGCGTTTTTGGCCCTAACTGCCCTCCCCTGCAGGCCTGGTCCCGCCCAACAATTCTCCCCTGCAGGCCTGGGTCTCCCCCAACTGCCCTTCCTGCAGGCCCGGTTACCCCCAACTTCCCTCCTCTGCCAGCCTGTTCATCCCTAACCACCCTCCCCTGCAGGCTTGATAGACCCCAATTGCCCTCCCTTGCAGGCCTGGTCCCTCCCAACTGCCCTCTCCCATTAGTCTGATCACCTACAACTGTCTCCCTTGCAGGCCATCTTGTGGTGGCCATCTTGTAACCACCTGGGGGCAGCTATCTTGTGTGTTGGAGTGATGGTCAATCTGCATATTACTCTTTTATTAGATAGGATAGAGGCCTGCTGAATGGGTGGGAGCCAGCTGATTTGCCCTGAAGGATGTCCCGGATCGGGGTGGGGGTTTCCTTGGGTTTGGGGCAGCCTGGGTGAGGGGCCTGTTGTGGTTTGCAGGCCACAACCCCCAGCAACCTCAGTAGAAGCCCTGGTATCTGGGATTTATTTATCTTCTACAAATCAAACTTTGTAGCCTTAAGTGAAGCTAAGCCTCCTGCTCGCTCTATGGCCACAGCCATTTTTGTTGAGATTTATTTATCTTCTATAATTGAAACTTTGTAGCCTGAAGTGGAGGCCAAGCCAGGCCAGGGCTGCGGAATGCTTGGCTTCCCTCCATCACTGGGGGCAACCTTAGCTTCCTGCTCTCTCCAGCTCCGTGGCTGCTGCCATTTTTGTTGGAACTTATTTATCTTCTATAATTAAAACTTTGTATCACTGAGTGGAGGCCTGGGCCAGCCAGGGTGTGTGGGAAGCTTGGCTTCCTCCATCGCCAGGGAAACGCAAGCCTCCCTCCTGCTCTCTCCGTGGCCACAGACATCTGAGTTGGCCTTAATTTGCATACTCACTCCCGAATGGCTGGTGGGTGTGGCTTGTGGTATAGCCAAGGTATGGTCAATTTGCATATTACTTTTTTATTAGATAGGATGGGAAAGAGGAAGAAGAGGAGGTGGTGGTAGATGAAAGAGAGCTAAATCTTTAGGTATCAAAATAGGCAGTCAATATATGTATAAAATAGACAAGCCAAGAAAAAGCTACATAGAGTACTCAGACTGCCCCTGAGTTTAAGAATGTGAGATAGCTGGTAGACATGGAAAATTAACCTTCAATTCACCTAATCTCACAGCAAACATTCAGGAATGATTGGGGGGAGTGGGGGGGTTACCTGTTACTAGAATCTGGTCAGTAAGAAGGCAATAATCAGAAACTCAAAAACCATCAAGAGAATACAAAAATCCTCATATGAATGGCAAAAGCAAAGTACTCAGGAGGTCAGAGGAAATTATCTCTACCATCACCCAGTTTAGGTGATCTCATCACATAGGGACTTGAAGATCAAGTATTAAGTGCTATTTTGTCCTCTCATCTGAAAGTCATCCTAATGGAATCATGTATTTGTATCCTTTCCTTACATTAAAGGAACTCTATCTTTTGCCTCTCCAATCAATCACCTTTATGAAAATCACACCATAGCAATATGTCTAAGTATATTATTTAGAGATAGATAGATACCAGAAAAAAAAACAGCTAATAGAAATTTAAAATGGTTTCTTCTGGAAAAACAGCACTTATGGGGAATGGAATAAATGCAAGGGCAGAGGAAGAAGATGCAGCAAAGGACCAACAATTTTCCTTTAAAAACCTTTAGTACTAGTTTACTTTTTAACTAGTAATAGTGTTATATTAATAATTTTCTATCAGAAATGCCTAATACATTTTTTTGAAAGAATCAAAACAATAAATATTTTATCAGAAGAATTTTGATAGTTAACTCATTCTCACAGTGTAAGTATATATTTAATTCATTTTTTATAGAACCTAGCAAACCATTCCTGGATAATTCACAGAGTTCAAACGCAAAACAGTTATCTAAACATGGGCTGGAGTATAAGGTATATATGATTTATTGAAATAATAGGAAACATTTTCAAGCATATTCTGGAAGAAATGTTAGAAATTTAAGGAAAGTATCTACCTTTTATGAATAGGATGCAAAAGCTTGCTGTTTAATCTCCAAGTAATAAATGTAAAAATCAAGGTTAAAAGTTAAACCCTCCTCCCCCCAAAAAATAGAATTTCAATTGGCCATTTCAAGATCAGCAGCTAATAAAACAAAGAAACTATTTAAGTGGATAGTAGTGTTAGCACACAGCTGCCAGATCATAGTCATTCTAATCACATTTGCATGAACTTTAAAAAAACAAATATCCAAAACATAGTGTACAGTGAAAACCAAGTATCTAAGACTAAACATAGTATTATCCCATAAACACAGACATATATCTCTAGGTTACATAAGCTAAGATATGCCTGCAGGCATATCTTATCAAAATAGTAACACTAGTTACACATCATAATATTTTATCAAAATAGTAACAGTAGTTACATAGCATAATATTTCAAATTTTGTACATCCTTTTTGTATTTTTATATGGTATTTGATTTTTAAAGTTTAATATCCAAAATATATAAAGAACTCATAAAACTCAACACCAAACAACCCAATTAAAATGGACAGAGGACCTGAACAGATATGTCTCCCAAAAAGACATACAAATGGCCAACAGATACATAAAGGGGTAATCAATTTCATTAACTATTAGGGAAATGCCAATCAAAACTACAATGAGATACTACTTCACACCTGTTTTTAGAATAGCTATTATCAATAAGGCAAGTAATAACAAGTGTTACAGAAGTTGTGGAGAAGAGAGAACCCTCATTCACTGCTGGTAGGAATGTAAACTGGTACAGCCACTATGGGAAAAAGTCTGGTGGTTCCTCAAAAAATTAATAGTTACTTTATGACCCAGCAACCCTTCTTCTGAATATCTACTGAAAAACACAAAATCATGGCCCTGCCCAGGTGGCTCAGTTGGTTGGAGTGTCATTCTGTTCACCAAAAGATTGCGGGTTTAATCCTCTGTCCAGGTGCGTATGGGAGGCAACCAATTGATGTTTTTGTCTCTCTTCCTTCCTCTCTCTCTAAAAATCAATAAAAACAAAGCCCTCAGGTGAAGTTAAAAAAAAAACCTCAAAAATATGTATTCACAAAGATATATGCACCCCTAAGTTCATTGCAGCATTAGCCATGGAGGCCAAGATGTGGAGACAACCAAATTATTCTTCAATAGAGGGTTGGATCTAGAAAATGTGGTATAGTCTCAGCCAATTTGGCTCAATAAATAGTCTCGGTCCTGGAATTGAAGGGTCCCAGGTTCGATTCCGGTCAAAAGGGCACATACTTCAGTTGCAGGCTTGATCCCCAGCCCTGCTCATGTGGGAGGCAACCAATGGATGTCTTTCTCACATCAATGTTTCTCTCTGTGTGTCTCTCCCCTTCCTTACACTCTCTAAAATCAATGGGAAAATATTCTCAGGTGAGGAATAACAACAACAAAAAATGTGATAATAGAGTATTACTCAGCCATAAGAAGACGAAATACTGACATTTGCAACAACATGGATGGATCTTGAGAATATTATGCTAAGTGAAATCAGTCAGAAAAACTAAAAACCATATGATTTCACTCATATGTGGAATATAAAACTGAAACTCTGGCAGTTCCATTTTTAAATTTTTGAGGAACTCTCATTCTGTTTTTTATAGTGTTTGCACCAATCTATATTATCTCAACACTTGTTTGTTGAATTATTGATAATAACCATTCTGACAAGTGCAAGGTTGTTTTAATTTGTATTTCTTTGATGATTCATGATGTTGAGCATCTTCTCTTATGTCTATTGGCTATCTCTATGTCATCTTTGGAGAAGTGTCTATTCAGGTCCTTTACCTATTTCTTAATTGGATTGTTTGGGGTTTTGGGGTTGAGTTTTTAAATTCTTTATAGTTTTTAGATATGAACCACTTATCACATATATCATCGGTGAACATGTTCTCCTATTCAGTGTGTTCTTTTAGTTGTTTTCTTTGCTGTGTAAAAACTCTTTATTCTGATACAGTCCCATTTATTATTTCTTTTCCCGTGCCTGCGGAAGTATTTCAGAAAAAAATATTGCTATGAAAAACATCTAAGATTTTACTGCCTTTGCTGTCTTCTAGGATTTTTATGGTTTTGAGTCTTACATTTAACTCTTTAATCCATTTTGAGTTTATTCTTGTGCATGGTGTAAGAAGAAGTTCTAATTTCATTTCTTATATCTACCTGTCCAATTTTTTCAACATCATTTATTGAATAGACTGTTTACCCCATTTTATGTTCTTACCTCCTTTGTCAAATAGTAATTGACCATAAGGTTTATTTCTATATTCTCTATTCTGTTTTATTAATCTACTAGAAGCCTGGTGCATGGATTCATGCACATTGGAAGGAAATTAATTTGAAGGTGGCCAGTGGGGCAGGACTAAGCGAGATGGGTTAGAAACACCTGGGGTGATGCCAGGGCTCAAAGGGCATCTGTGGAGTGAGCAGGGATTCCTCTGGCAGGTGGGGTCCTTCAGCCTGGCCTGCGGGGATTGGGCTGAAATCTGCAGTCTGACATCCCCCAAGGATCCCGGGGTGCAAGAAGGCATTGTGCAAAGTTGCTGTCACTTAGCATTTCCTGCATTAAGCATCTGCCCCTTGATGGTCAGTTTACATCATACCTACCAATCAGTCTTAGCCTTTTATGTATATAGATATGTCTGTTTTTATGTAAGTACTATGCTATTTTGATTCCTATGGCCTTGTAGTATAGTTGGATTTCAGGTAGTGTGATTCCTCCAGCTTTTTCCTTTCTCAGGATTGCTGTAGTTATTTGGGGTCTTTTGTAGTTCCATATAATTTATGGAATACAATGGTACCTCGAGATACGAGTTTAATTTGTTCCGTAACCTTGAGGCTTGGGAAACGATGCGACGCTCGAGTCGCTGTAAACTGGTGGGTCGTGTGCCGCTGGCCGATCCGCGCAATTACTCGTATCTCAACTGTTGCTCGTATTTCAAAGCAAAAATCGCTCGCTCAACGGCTTGTATCTCAAAAATCTCGTATGTTAGGGCACTCGTATCTTGAAGTACCACTGTATTTGTTCTAATTCTGTAAAATACGCCATTAGTATTTTGAGAGGAATTGCGTTGAGTCTATAGATTGCTTTAGGAAGTATGGACATTTTAATGATGTTAATTCTTTTTATCCATGAACACGGTATGTGCTTCCACTTATTTGTATCATCTTCAATTTCTTTCTTCAGTGTCTTATAAGTTTCTGAAAATGGGTCTTTTATATTCTTGGTTAAATTTATTGCTAGGCTTGTTTTAATTATACAACTAGGGGCCCAGTGCATGAAGATTCATGCATGGGAGATGGGTCTCTCAGCCCAACCTGCACCCTCTCCAATCTGAGAGTTTCTGTCTTTGCAATCATATGAGCAAATTGTCTGAGATCCCAACCCAGTTTGGTTTGTTGCTCAGAGAATTTGCTTCATTGGTAGAGATTTCCTGGAAGTTTTAGGAGATCTTCCCTTTAATTCTTCCTAGACACTCTGATTTTACTTATGTCTCTCACCTTTACTTTCCCTCCATCTCTCACCACAATAGTAACTTGCTCTAGGCTCATTTTGCTCTAGTGTCTAAGAAATACGTCTGCCACCAGAACTATGATTCCCAGGATTCCTGGTGCTCCCCATGCACATGGTTTTCCCTTCCTGCTCTTTCTCCATCCCACAGCCTCCTACTCTGCCAAGTCCTCCAAGCCATCAGCTGACCCTCTCTGCTCTCCATCTGGCTGCGTGGGGAGCCAAGTTCCCCAAGCCGCTCCACTCTCTGGCAGCTCTTCCACTCTGTTCTTTGCCTCGCACCTGGGTATGCAAATTAACCCATCTTTGTCGGGTTAATCTGCATACTCACTCCTAATTGGCTGGTGAGCATAGCAGAGGTACAGTCAATTTACATGTTTCTCTTTTACTATATAGGACTGTGATAGAATTCTTAGTTTCTCTTTCTGATAGGTTCATTATTGGTATATAAAAATGCAAACAATTTCTGGATATTTATTTTGTATTAAAGTCCCGATGCAAAAACAGTCTTGCAAGAATGGGCCTTACTTCCCCTGGCTGCCGGCAACACCCTTCTCTCTGGCCCAGAGCCACCTTTCCACTCCAGCTCATAGTCGCATTTCTGTTCCGGCTCAGAGCCGATTTTCCGCCTTCCTACAATGCCCAGAGGCCCAGAGCGGCTGGAGCGGTGCAGAATGTTTGCATCATCACCATGGTGATGACATAAGTATCACATTCTGCCCCTGGCTGCTCAGCACCCGTGTGTGCAAATTAACTCATGTTTGTTGGGATTAATTTGCATACTCGCTTCTGATTGGTTCTGGGTGGCACAAAGGTATGGTCAATTTGCATCTTACTCTTTTCTTAGTGTAGATTCTGTTACTTTACTGATTTCGCTTATCAGTTGAATAAGAGTGGCGTCCCTATCTTGTTCCTCATCTTAAAGAAAATGCTTTTAGTTTTTGCCAATTGAGAATGATGTATGTTCCTTTTATGTCCTGTATGCCGAACGTTCTTGTTGTTGTTGTTTTTAATATTTTTATTGGTTTTAGTGAGGGAAAGAGAGAGAGACAGAAACATCAATGATGAAAGAGAATCACTGATCGGCTGCCTCCTACATGAGGATTGAGCCCGAAACCCCAGGCATGTGCCCTTGGCCGGAATCAAACCTGGGACCCTTCAGTCTGCAGGCTGACACTCTATCCACTGAGCCGAACTGGCTAGGGCAGCGCCAAGGGTTATCAAAAATGGGTGCAGGATTTTGTCAAATACTTTTTCTACATCTATTGATATGATCATGTGATTTTTATCCTCCATTTGTTTATGTGATATATCATCTTTATTGATTTACAGATATTATAACAACCTTGCACCCCCCAGAATAAATTCCACTTGATCGTGGTATATGATCTTTTTAATGTATTGCTGGATCTGGTTTGTTAGCATTTTGTTTAGGATTTTAGAATTTGTGTTCATCAGGAATATTGGTCTATAATTTTTTTGTCATATCTTTATCTGGTTTTGAAATTAAGATAATGCTGGCCTCCTAAAAGGAGCTTAAGGGTCTTCCCTCCTTTCAAATTTTCTGGAGAGGAATTACTTCTTTGAATGTTTGGTAAAATCTGCCTGTGAAACCATCCACTCTAAGGCTTTTCATTTGTTGGGAGTTGTTTTTTTATTACTGCTTCAATTTCACTAGTTGTAATCTGTCTATTCAGATTCTTTTATTCTTCCTAATTCGGTTTTGGAAGATTGTATGCTTCTAGGAATTTATCCTTTTCATTCAGATTGTCCAATTTTTTGGCATATAGATGTTTGTAGTTATTTTCTTACAATCCTTTGTATTTCTGTGGTTTGAGTTTTACTGCTACTCTTTCATTTATGATTTTATTTATTTGAGTACTCACTCAATTTTTCTTGATGACTCTGGTTAAAGGTTTGCCAATTTTGTTTCTTTTCAAAGAACCAGTTCTTAGTTTCATTGCTCTTTTGAATTGTTTCTTTGGAGTCTATTTCATTTATTTCTACTCTATTCTTTATTATTTCCTTCCTTCTACTCACTTTGGAATTTGTTTGTTCTTTTTCTAGTTTCTTTAAAAGTGTAAGGTTAAGTTGTTTATTTGAGATTTTTCTTGTTCTTTGAGGTAGGCCTGTAATGGTATGAATTTTCCTCTTAAAAATGTTTTCACTATGTCCCAGAGGTTTGGGGTTGTGTTCTGATTTTCATATTTCAAAATAGCTTTTGATTTCTTCCTTGATCTCGTTATTATCCCATTCATTGTTTAGTAACATGTTATTTAGTCTCCATGTCTTTGTATTTTTCAGTTTTTTCCTTTTGACTGATTTCTAATTTCAGAGAAGATGCTTGATTTGATTTCAATCTTCTTAAATTTATTGAGACTTGTTTTGTATCCTAACATGTGATCTATCCTAGAAAATTTTCAATGTGCACTTAAAAAGAATGTATATTCTGCTGTTTTGGGGTGAAATGCTCCACTGACAATTTAAATTTGGGGAATTATTTAATTTTAAAAATTGGGAATTAAATCATTAAATAAATCATATATATTTCTTCCTTGCAAAGAATAAATAAGTTTAAATGAAAATAGCAATAGGAATGAACAAATGTACCAAGTTTTCCCAGGGAAAACTGTGGTCAAGTACTCAATAAATAATGATAGTACACCTGCAAACACGTTTAAATTATCTGAGTTTTTCTTCAATTGAAAGTGTGACACAGTAAATTCAATTTTATAGAGTTTTCATCAGTTTCTCTTTAGGTATGTTTCACATAACACATATGAAGAGTTTGATACTTACTTATCAAGGAAATCCTTATCCACTACAGCAGTGATGTCAAGAAGAGGATTTCCCATCCCAAAGAGAATATTTTCACTAAAAAACAAAATATAAGCACAAGTTAGAAATAATTCTGAAAGGTGATGTGTAAAATGCACACAAATATAAATATCTTTACCTCATCATGGAAAATAAACCTAACATATTAGTTTATTAAACCTTTTCTTTTCCTATTACATGTAGAACAACAACTAGAGGTAGCACAAATCCATTTATAACGCATTATGACTAAAATTGGATGAAATAAAATATAACAAGAAACCAAATCATGTGATTTTTTTTCCTAATACTCAACAGTCAATGGTTCAATCTAATTAATTTTAATAATTTTTTAAAGATCTGTTACAACAAAGTTTTACACTCAATAGACATAATTAACTCAATCTAATAAGACACCCAACTACTGAAAGTTATTAGAGAGCATGGAGCAAGTCCTGGAGGAGTCAAGGACATGGAAGCTTATGTCCCCATGTAACCTCCTACCTTGTTGCAATATTATAATTTACAATAAGAAATATATATTGTTAGGTGATTACTGCTCAATCTTTTCAGCAAACCATATGAAACATGATTCAGAGCTTCTTGTTTAAAGGATAAAAGGAGAGGACTTACACATTAATTACTGTCCTGCATTGCAAGAGAGATGCTGTCAAGCTGTAATGGTTCAAAGTTTCTGTACAACCTATTGCAGCAACAGTGGCTGTCTAAGAGGTGTAAACTTAAAGTAGCACATAAAAGGTGTCTTCATACAGTCAGTTAAGTAAAAAACTACTCAGTAATTTATCAAAACAAATTACTTTAAACTACTCATGTAATGTTTTCCTCCCTATCATTGTACATAGTTAAGAAACTACTATATATGACTTCACTGTAATATGACAAATGAACTCTACTAAAAATACTAGTTCTTTAAAATGCTTAGCTACACTTAAATGCAAGCACATATAAACTAGAGTCCAGGCCAGTAATTGATGAAGGCACTATATATGCAAGCATTTATTTTTTTCTTGTTTTACTAGATGTGAATAACAGGGGGTCTACTATGGCCAAAAACTATGACTGATCCATACTGGATTTACTATTTTTGTTGCAAATCTTAGTAGTGCCTTTTTCCTGGAATATATAGTAGCATAAAAGATTCTCAATAACTTTGTTTGTTTGTTTTTGCAGAGAGGAAGTGTAATTTTTTAAAGTCTCATAATTCAGGGATCCAGCCAACATTAATCTATATTGTATTACTTTTTTGGACACCTAACAAATTTGTGCACTGACATAAATATTAGAGTAAAAGTCCTGGAAAAAAAATGCTTATGTATTGATATATTAATGTTGATTGGCCCTCTGAACAATATAAATGTTTACTTATACTTATGGTGCTAGAATAAATAATACAATGAGTATTCTTAACTCTTATAACTAATCATTCTCTTTTTGGTTCGAAGTTTCTGTAGAACCTATTGCAGCAACTTTCATCTTCTCTCTCATCAACAACCATCTTACTAACAACTCCATCTTCTTGGTTGGGGATGTGAGATGGCCATAAAAGGTTTTGAAAAGTTCTGCATATTCCTGATTATCTAGAATGCCATGTACATGTGTTCAGGACTATGGGCATGATCAAGCCCAGAAAAAGCCCTAGTCAATAACTTCTGAGCAGGAGGCCCTGCACAAGCAGGAAATGCAGGCTAAGAAAGAGTTGTAAGCCAGAATGAGTATTGAAGATATGTCTCAACATGCATAGAGTGTCTCAGCAAAGAATGGCAGACAATAACAAGTATAGGCAAAAATGTATTCCTAACACACTGCTATTAGAAATGTAAAATGATGCAGTACCAGTTCCTAAAAAAAGGAAGCATGAGATTACCATTTAACCCAGTAATTCCAGTCCTAAGCATATATCCAGGAGAAATGAAGACATGTGACAAGACAATAAGATGGTGAAGGCCTAGGGTAGGGAGAGAAAATAGGGGAAGGGCTAGAAAAGGTCAATGGAAGATAAAGGGGGACATATATAATAGTTTCAACAATAAAGATTTTTTTAAAAAAGAAAAGAAAATGGTTGCCCGGTGGAACAGGGAGTGGGATGAATTAAAAAGAGACAGGAGAGAATTTTCTGGAGAGATGAACATGTTTTGTGTGCTAATCTAGATGGTATCTTCACAAAAATTTCAAAATTTAGTGAAGTTGGAATCCATGATTTCACTACTACACATAAAAAATAAAAAATTTAAAAAGTCAATAGCATAATTTAAGTGAAAAGACTAGGGACATATTTGTGTTCCTTAAATTATACAAGGCCAATCTTTCTATTTGTATTCTAGATCCTATGCCTTCTTGCATGCTCAAAGAAATGATCTCATTCCTCTAACCAGCATCATCTACATTTTTGCTTTCTATGTTGAAATTCAGCCCCTCTTAACTCTACATATATCTCCAGCTACTATTACCTCTGCTCCTCATTACAGTAAAACACTTCTAAAATACTGTCTATTCTCTGTTAAATAGCAAGTTCCCCTTAACTAGATAAAATTATTCATTTTAAATTCAATTTTCAGGAGCACAAGTATGGCATAAAAATGACTCACAATTACATAGGAATTAGCAATCTAAAACATTTTTATATGTGTTATCACCTTTAAATCTTTACAATAATTCTATTGGTTAAGTATTGCTATTATCTCCATTTAACAGAAATAAAAAGTTCAGAAAAGTTTTATAACCTGCCAAAGGTCAGAAGACAAATAAATGATTCCTAACTTCAAAGCACGTGCTTTCTTATTCAATACTAGTGGCCTGGTGCACAAAATCTGTGCAAAGGGGGTGGGGGGGGGTTCCCCCCTCAGCCCAGCCTGCACTCTCTCCAATTGGGGATCCCTTGGGGGATTTCTGACTGCCGGTTGATCTGACCTAAACCAGCAGTCGGACATCCCTCTTGCAATCTGGAACTACTAGCTCCTTACTGCTCACCTGCCTGCCTGCCTGACTGCCCCTAACTGCCCTCCCTTCCCAACTGCCTCTGCCTGCCTAATCATCCGTAATCTCCCTCCCTTGCCGGCCAGATCTCACCCGCAACTGCCCTCCCCTGCTGGCTTGATCTTGCCCCCCAATTGCTCCCCCTGCCAGCCAATTTAGTTCTGATTGGTCAGTTTCTATGCCAATCAGCATCAAAAGCCCCATCTCCTAGGTAACCATTGGCTCCTCACAGTTCACCCAGATTTGGTTTGACTGGTCCATTTCTATGCCAGTCAGCATCTCTGGACCTATCTCTGGGCCTGATCAGCAGCCCCGGGAGGCCTGGAAAGAAACAGATGCACGGCTACTGGCGAAACCCAGAGAGAAAGAGAGAGGCAATGGCTAATCAACAGCTGCCACGGAGGCTGCAAATCAGACCCTGCCTCTCTCTTCAGGTCTCTCTACAGGCTTGATCCACAGACCCTTTGGCAGTCAGTGCTGGGTCGCCACAGGAACTCAGCACTGATGGCAGGACTGACTTCCGGTGTTCAGTTGAGCCTTCGGTTGGTCGCTACGGACCCAGAGTTTTTATATATTAGAATACTACATTTAGACATTCAGAACTTTCTTAATAAAATAAAATGACCAATCCTATCTAATAAAAGAATAATATGCAAATTAATCATCACTCCATCACACCCATCAGCCACACCCATGAACCAATCAGGAGCAAGTATGCAAATTAATCCAACCAAGATGGCTTCAGCCAGGGAGAGAGCAGGAGGGAGGCTTAGGTTTCCACGGCAAAGGAGGAAGCTAACCTTTCCATGCCCCCTGGCAGGCCCAGGCCTCCACTCCAGGCTACAAAGTTTCAATTATAGAAGATAAATAAATCACAACAAAAAATGGTGGCAGCCACAGAGCTGGAGAGAACAGAAAGCTAGGGTTGCCCCCGGTGATAGAGGAAGCCAAGCTTTCCACACACCCTGGCTGGCTCAGGCCTCCACTCCTGGCTACAAAATTTCAGTTACAGAAGATAAACAAATCCCAACAAAAATGGCAGCAGCCACAAAGCTGGAGAGAGCAGAGGTTGGATTGCTCCCCGTGATGGAGGAAGCCAAGCTTTTGCAGCCCTGGCCTGCCTTCGCCTCCCCTAAGGCTACAAAATTTCCGTTACAAAAAATAAATAAATCTCAACAGAAATGGCTGCTACCACAGCGTGAGCAGAAGGCTTGGCTTTGCTCAAGGCTACAAAGTTTCAATTGTAGAAGATAAATAAATCCCAGATACCAGGGCCTCCGCTTGGGTCACCCGGGGCATGGCCAGCTTGCAAAGCACCACAGGCCCCTCCCCCAGGTTGCCCCATTCCCCAAGGGAACCCCCACCTTGATCCCGGACACCCTTCAGGGCAAGCCAGCTGGCTCCCACCCATGCTCCGAGCCTCTATCCTATCAATATACAGATTGACCATCACTCCAACACACAAGATGGCTGTCCCCATATGGTCAAAAGATCCTGCCCCCATGTGGACACAAGATGGCCATCACAAAATGGCCAGCAGGGGAGGGCAGTTGGGAGGGTCTAGACCTGTGACAGAGGGCAGTTGTGGGCATTGAGGCCAGCAGTGGAGGGCAGTTAAGGGTGACCAGGCCTGCAGGGGAGGGCAATTAGGGGTGACCAGGCTTGCAGGGAAGGGCAGTTAGTGGCAAATAGTCTGGCAGGGGAGTGGTTAGGGTGTGATAAGGCTGGCAGGCAGAAGCAGTTAGAGGCAATCAGGAAGACAGACAAGCAAGGAGTTGGAAGCCAGCAGTCCTGAATTGTGATAAAGATCCCAGATTGGAGAGGGTGCAGGGTGGTCAGAGAGACACCCTCCCTGCATAAAACTTGTGCACCAAGCCTCTAGTTATATATATAATTAAATCTATGTATGTGCATTTTATATAAATTCATATACATATATACTAGTATATATTTGTCTATGGTCCTATTTCAAATAATATTCCAACAACAAAAATCTACTATAACAAAATGATTATAGTATATACTAGTAAATATGTGACTAGATAACTTATTATCCAAACAGGACATTTTTTAGAGTAAAGGAAAAGCCATTTATAATTATGCCAGGGTAAAAGGTATGATTCAGGATTGTCCTGGGTAAACTGGGACATGTGGTCATCCTATTTATAAGCTAGCTTTGCTATTTGAAAATAAGAATCCACACTTAAGGTTTATTATGGTATTTTTTTTTATTATTAGTGAACACTTCCTCTGATACCATGCCAGTCTTCACATTTTGGGAGGAGATTAAAGGCAGAAAATTATCAGGAGAGACCCAATTCTGAATCTCGTCAGATACACTTGGATATCAGAGCTGCTAAAATTGATAGTTAGAATATTAGTAACTGATCACTGGACCGGTAAGCTAAATAAATACCTGATACCACCAGAGTGTTCCATTAACTAAGCAATGTTATAAGTTATAGAATTTGACAAGAGGAAAGAAAAGTCATTCCACAGAGTAAAGACCAGATATTATGCAGTGACTCATACTAGAAAAATATCTAAATAAATATGGCCATAAAAATGTTTAAATTAAAGAGGAGAAAAAGTGATAAACATACCATTGCTAGTAAAAAATTAAAAAATCAAAAGACAGTATTTTTTCTTCAGCATTTCAAATAATAAAAGTTACGTGATAGTCAATTATAATAATCAATTACTTTAAATAAATATTTCTAATGCATGCCACCTCCAATCCAAACACAGTCTGTTCAGTGAGTCTGCCATTCACAGGCACAGAAATAATTTTCCATAAGGTAATCAGGTATATAGTTACTAGTATAAGCGTCATGGGGTACATAGAAAGTATCATCAATGATTTAAACTATTCACTACCTAGAAGGGTTTTACAATACTTTTAATAACAATTTAAAACAAGTATGAAGAGGTAAAGAGATATTATTATTAACTAATGTTACAGGAAAGAGTTAACATTCAGTCTAGACAATCATTTTGATTCTGTTTTATCTTTGACAGTTCTACTTAATGTAGCAATGCTGTGGCTGGGAAGATTTGGAGTTAGAAAACCCTGTATGCTTTTCAAACAAAGATGACCTATTTATAAATATGAGCATTAACAGTGACAACATTGCACAATTCTGTAAGAGGATTCCTGTTTTTGTTGTTCAAAATACAGTATTTCAAAAATAAAACAATTTCATTTGATTTTAAAAGTTCATTTCTCTCACTAAGAAGTCTCATACATAGAAGTGCAGCAATTGAAATTTTCATTTCTTATAAAAGACACAAGTCCTGATAAGAGTTTGAAAATTCTGTTCTAAAGGCACTAAATAAACAGCTCAACAAAGTAAGGTGGTTTCTATCTTAGCCAAATTTTAGTCTTCATATGAATGTTCTCCATCTCAGTGGCTTGGCAGATCTTATTGGGTACACCTCAAAGCCTTGAGTGTTAGGAGAAAAATACCCCAGGACCCCACCCACATCCCACAGAAATTTTCCAAGATACGCCAACCCACAGAAATGGTTCCGGAATCATCTTGTAGGACACAGTAATGTCGAGTCCCAGAATAGTCTTTGACCAAATCTGACCTGTCTGGGTAGTCAAAGAATAGGGCTCCTCAGCTCTAGAGCAAACACTCTCCCTGTCTCTCTACCTCATTTTCCGAGTCTTGCCTGGCACAAATTCAAGCTGTAAGCAATGCCCAAACCCAGACTAGACACCGACGTTAGTGGGGAAGGGGAGGGGTGGGAGGGAGGGGCGCAATATTCATAGGGGTGTTTTGAAATAATGTTGCTCAGTGAAAAGTGCATAAAGTAGGAATCAGAAGAGCTAAGATTTGTTTTTAACCTTTATTGTTGAGAATATTACAGAAGTTCCCCCTAATTTCCCCATGGCCTCCCTCCACCTGGTTTCCCACCCCATCCCAGGCCTTCACCACCCTATTGTCTGTGTCCATTAGTAATACATGTATGCATATAAATTCTTTGGTTAATCTCTTCCTGGTTCCCCTCCCCCTTCCCCCTTAGATTCCATGTTCCATGTTCCATGTTTCTGTGCCCCTGGTTTTATTTTATTCACCAGTTTATTTTGTTCATTAGATTCCTTATTATTTTTATTTTTAGATTCAATTGTTGGTAGATATGCATGCATTGCCATTTTGTTGTTCATATTTTTGTTCTTTTATTTCTTCTTCAACATTTCATGTAATAATGGTTTGGTGGTAGCTTTTCCTTGTTTGGGAAGCTCTTATCTGACCTTCAATTCTAAATGGCCTAAATTCTATCTTAAGCTCTACCACTGCCTAACTAGGAAATATTAAGGTCCAGTACAACGAGTAAAATGATTGCTAAAATTCTCTTCTATCCTCTCATTCTATGTTTTCCTGTCTCCTGAATTTAACTCAAATATCAACTTTCCTACTGGGCCAATTAAAAATGACAAAAGCATCAATTTATCAAATATGTTCTATCATTCCCCAAATTAAGACCAGTGGGAGTCTGATAACAAAGGATAAAAATTATTATTCAATAATTGGTTTTAAAGACTATAAATTTTGACTATTCATCAGTAATGAAGTAGAATACAAATAAAAGTTCAAAGAAATAGTGTCTCCAGCGAAATTCATTCAAAGATCTAAGTTAAAAAAAAAAAATCTCTTTTGCTTTAAATCATTTTTTAGGACTTCCTAATAGTTGAGTGCTACCCTAGAAAGGGCACTGAACCAGGTGTCTAGATATCTGGGTTCTAATTAGATATATGCAATTATTTTGTATAAACATAAACAAATTTTGGCTTCAGTTTCTTCAATTGTAAAGTTCAGGGAATTAGGTAAGTGTCCTTCATGTTTAAAAACTTAAGATTTAAACATTTATTTTCAGATGACACCATTTCTAAGAGCTCAAATTGCTTTTAACAAGGAGGCATTGATAAAATGCCTTAAAATTTAAAAGCACTTGCATGCCTACTCAAGAACACTGTGGAATACATATGAATGTCACCATCACTGAGTGTATCATTAAACAAATGTCCAAAGAATAAGAAAAAGAAAGAAAAAATAGTAATTCAAGAAAAGGCTCTCAATCAGAACCCAGGTATGTTGAACACTGGTCTCAATGGTTTCCAATTCTATATTCTGTCACATATTTAGCAACAATTATTTTTAAGTGTGATGTAAAAAAGAATACTGAACGTGAAGTTAGATTTGATAACTTGTGACCTAGTTCACTCTCCTTACCAGTAAAAGCAGGTCGATAATATATATCTTTTAGGCTATTTAAACTGGACATAAAATGGGAACATGCCTAACATGGTGTGAAAACTAAGGTATGACATAACTGCATTAAATGCAGTTCTCACTGGGAACTGGCAGGGATTATCAATTCATTCAAAACTGTCACCACATACATAGTTGCTTCAATTTCAGTAATCTCCCTGCCTACTCCTGAACTTAAATCATCAAGCTCCTTAGAAGACTAGAGGAGAGAAAAGAGGTATTACAATTGTCTCACACAATACTTTATAATTTTTCTCCATCGAACCAGCTTTTTCAGAAAATGTAAATAATATATTGTTTCTATAAAGGCATCATGAGGAGCACTAGATCCTAGATATTTGGATTCAATTTCTAACTCTGCCACTAACTGATTTTGCACATGGCACTCAACTATTCTTGGTCTGTTTCCTCAGTTGTAAAATGTGGCAGCTGTTTTGGATAACATTTAAAAATCTTTAAGTCAGGTCACTATAGATCAACACTATGTAAAATGCAGACAAACATCTGAAGAAAGAGCATAAATGTAACGTTATTAGCAGTTGCCTATCCTTTCATAAGTCAAATAAGGCTGGTATCAACCTTTAAATCAGCCTTTTGAACACAACCACCATTAAACCCTTCATTAAAAGATGCAGCCTCTTGCCCCTTGCCAAGCAGAGGAAGCTTTATATTTGGGAGTTTCTCCAATTAAGAGTAGCCAGGAAGACAATAGTCAATTGAAACTGAGTCCACATAAGAAATGATTCCTAATACAGAAAGTAACTGACCCACAACCTAAGTAAGAGCAGTTTCTGATACTGAGAGTGGCAGTGGAAAGGGGAAATTAATCTGCTTTGACAGCACTTTCTTAATTCATCCTAAAATGCTATTAGCATTGTAACCTGGACTTATATGTTCTCTAAAACCTTTCCCCCAGATTCTCCATGTTTCAGCACCTGAATTTCTCCTCCTGCATAATGAAGTACTCTTTGCCTATGTTAGTTCCAAATTATGCGATTTAAGAGAGAGAAAATGTATCTGAGTTCAGCACAATTGCACGTTACCCTTTTTTTACCTGAGGGTTAGGTTCTCAAGTCATCTCTTAAATTTGTGTAGTCAAAATAAGCAATGAGAAACTGTTAAATCACCAGGACTTGAGTCTCTGGAAGCTCAGACAAAAACTTATTCTCTGCATTTTTGTGCTAGGGACTCCTTCCCTGTCTCTGCGACAGTGAAGGCCAGGGTTTACTTTAAAAGAGGGAGGTCAGACACTGAGTAAATAACGTAATTTATCTCTTTTTAGAAAGAGTTGCATTCGCATGAGTTAAATATTCAAAGATACACGCAGGCTCATTATCCCATCGCCATTAACACAGACCCTCAGAACGCTGGCAGAGCGCCCGGGGGAGTTGAGTGTCCCACTCTCATTGCATGCCGACCTGACAAGACGCGTTTCACCTGTGACTCGCAGCAAGCAGGTAAACAGATGGTGCCTTCCCCAGAGTTCTAATTCCAGTCGTGAGCAAACGTTTCAGGGACGCACAATTTCATCACTTGGGGGCAATCTACCTGCGCTAGAGAAGGGCCAACTTTGCAGGTCTGCTCAAGGCCATGATGAAGTTCTGTCGGAGGCATGACATGCACGAATGGACGGACACACAGGAGCACGCCACACTTCCTGGGGGCAGCCACGTTTTTCCAAGGAAAAGTCACCACACACACAGGCAAGCCTCGAACCTTGTTATCTGGGCGGGGGTCAGCCAGGGGACGGCTGTTTACAGATCCCGCCAAGTGCCACCGACCCCCAAAACTTCTGAGGAAAGCAGAATTGCTCAAATGAAAAGTGCAGAGAACCTCCCACCGAAGGGGACCAGTGGCCCCGGCAGGCTCGGGACCACCGAGCGAAGAGGCGGCAGTCGGGGTCCTAACACCCAGCAGGCGAGCGGCTCGGGCTGCGCCCTCTCCGTACCTGACCGACGTCATGGCTTCACCTCCCAGCCCCACGCGCAGCGCCCGCGTCCGATGCTCCGCGTCCGCGCCAGCAGCGGCAGCAGGTACCACAGCAACTGCTCCTGCTCAGGCACTCAGCGACCGCGGCGCGTCCTCACACACCCCGGCGCCGGCCCCCGCCCGCCGGGCCCTCGCGCTGATTGGCCGCGCCCGCAGGGGACGCCCCGCCCCTAACCCGCGGCCGCAGAGGGGCCAGGCGCCCGGGCTGCCCGCGCGTCCGGAACTCGCCCGCCGGCGCTCGGTTGGCACGCGGGCTGGCACGCGGGCGCCGTGGCCATCTTGAGCCCCGGGAACAGCATTTCCCCCACACACACACACTCCTAGCTAACGGGACGTGAGGTCGGGTGCCCGCCTCAAAAATGGCTGCCCGAAAGGCCACCGGTGTTATCAGTCACATGGCTGCGGTCTACCTAGGCGGGCGCAGGTCGCTTTAGCGGACCTGAGCCGGAGACGCCGTGGGGCCGGCCGGCCGTCTTCGGGGGTGGCCAGCACCGCAGGCCCATCTGCAGGGAATCGCAGCAGCCGCGGAAAGCTCGGCCGGGGACCCCAAGCAGGCAGCCGCACCATAGGTTAAATTCGAACTCGCAGCCTTTGAGTGTCCGCTGCTGAATCCGATGGCCCCCAAACGTTCTTGGACTTAAACAATTAGAACTGCTCGTTTAATATGTATGTAAGTGCCCAGGAGTCCAAACTTTGTGATTAGAATCTAGGAGGGTGAAGCCCGGACACTGGTATTTTTAGCAAACGTCCCCTGGTGATCCAGGTATATACCTGAAGTTTAAAACCTTTTGTCCAAACAAACCTATTCAGACCATCCAGCTTGCCACACTTAATTGTCAGATTACCTCACTTTTCTGAATAGTGTGCAGCCCTCGATGCCAAAGCAAAAGTTGAAAGACCCTAAATACTGGCCCTAATCTTACAATTAGTGGGGATAAAGGGAAGAAACTGATTCTGAACCACAAATAAAAGACAGGTTAAATTAATTCCAACTGTGGGAAAGACAGGGAGGGGTAGGGGGCAGGTGGTATCAATAAACACTTTATGACCTAAAGAGCCTTTAAAAATACACACACACACACACACACACACATATATAGTTTAAAGTATTACAAATAGTAGTACATATGTCTCCTTTCCCCACCCTCTATTCCCCCAGACCTTCCTCACCCTCCCAGTATATGCCCTCACCTGTTCCCCCCCGCACCTTGATTCCCTCTTTATTCTCCAATAATATTCATATTAACAGACTCCAACCCCCAATGGCATTCATTCATTGATGGTGATCAATTCCATAGGTCTGAAATTAGTTACATTAGAAATACAACATGTGATATTGAAATGTGCCTTATATATAACCAGAAGAACCGAATTTTTAATTCTATTTAATTTTAATTAGTTTACATTTTAGAACCAAAGCAATGTAAAATATTTTCCTATTAAACACAATTTGATTTTCACGGACTACATTTCACTTTTCAACTTGAAAATTTCTCAAATTTAGACAATATAAATATAAAATACCATATTTTTTCATGACAATACAAAAACGTAAAATATCTCAGTAATTTTTATATTGATATGATATTTTCCTATGTTGGGTTAAATAAAATATATTACTAAGATTAAACAGTTTCTTTTTACTTTTTTAGTGTGGCTATTAGAAAATTTAAAATTATATGCATCTTGCATTATATTTCTACTGTAAAGCACTGTTCTACTGTCTAAATTAGCCATGCTTTTTTTTTAACTTATCATTGCCCCTGTGGCCAAATAATTAAGTTCTTAAAATTAGTAGAGACATTAGTTTATAGATGGTTTGCTAATCATCTAATATATGAAACATTCCAAAAGATTTTAAGTTTCTTTCAAAAATGCTTTCTTTTAAACATTTCTCTTTAATTTTGGAAATGCCTACCCAGAATGAAGCCATGGACAATAAATCTGCCATGTTGGGCCCATGAGGAATAGCTGTTAAAAACAGAGCTATATTTGGCTGATGAGACTTTGACCAAATGTCCACAAACAGAATTAGTCAATTGTTCCTCTGGATTTCCACAGGGTCTGAATCCAAAAAAAAAAAAAATGGATAGCAATTTGTAGTGGTGGAGACACTGACTAATTCAATTTCCCTCTCCCTTAGTGTGGAAAATGTTGATAACCCATGGAACTAAAAGTAAAAACAAGAATAATCCTTAGAAAGGATTTCAAAACTTAAACATACTTTTAATAGGAGATATAGTATGGTGCTTCTCAAACTTTATCATGCATACACATCACATTCGGGATCTTGTTATAATAAGGGTTTGACGCAGAGGTCTCTGTGGCCAAGATTTTGCAATTCTTTATATACACAAGATTTTGCAATCCTTTATGTACCCAGATCTCATCATTTGCTTCTTTTCTGTGGACCCTGCTAAGTAACAAGGTTGTAAAGGTAGCAAGATATGTTAATCATTTCAACATTAATCCCTGCTTGACTCCCTACCAGCTGTAGGATCTTAGACTGGTTTTGGAACTTTGTCTTCAGTCTACCCATGCTTTTCAGGGCATTTCGAAGATAAAAACTTAATTCTAATAAAGTGTCTAATAGAGTCCTTGGCACATGGTGTGATTATGTTCTTATTATCATACTAGTTAAAATTACATCTCGGGGAAGCATGACATGAAAGCTAACACGCACTTGGCCCTGTGAAAAATAAAATGCACTTTGCTTGTATCTAACATACTTTATAACTCCCACTTTTAATTTTTAACAATAAAGTTTTTTTGTACCAAAACAAACTTAAAACTTTATTTTTTAACGAACATATTAAATTCTATGTCATTAAGAGAAAAGGGCCTGCAGTATTCAAATATTTAATGAGATTAAAGCCATGTCACATTCAAAGTTTTAAAAAACAACTTTTTTCAACTTGTTTTTTGTGTTTTTTTTTTTATTTAATCCTCACCTAAGGAAATGCTTAAAGAGAGGAAGAGATGAGAGAGAGAGAGAGGGGGGGGGGGGGGGAGAGAGAATCATCTATCTGTTGCCTCTGCACATGCCTCAACCAGGAATCCAACCCAGTATATGCTCTGACCCGGATTAGAATGGGCAATCTTTCAGGGTATAGCATGCGGCACAAACAACTGAGCCACTCCAGCTGGCCAAAGAAAACAACTTATTTTTGTTAAGTTTCACTTACCATTTAACTTAAAACTATAAGTGATTTTTTTAAAATATATTTTATTGATTTTTTACAGAGAGGAAGGGAGAGGGATAGAGAGTCAGAAACATCGATGAGAGAGACATCGATCAGCTGCCTCCTGCACGCCCCACACTGGAGATGTGCTCTTGACCGGAATCGAACCCGGGACCTTTCAGTCCCCAGGCCGACGCTCTATCCACTGAGCCAAACCGGTTTTGGCATATAAGTGATTTTTTACATAATCAACACAACTTGCAAAATATTTATTTAAAAATGTATTTCGGTACTAGTTCATTTTGACAAGTACAGGCATAAAAGTGTTATATCAGGAAACAGGCTCATGTGTAATTAATTGTTCTTTCAGAGTCAATCACATACAGTATAGGCAAAAGTAAAGACATTTTTTTCCAGATAAAGACAGAAGTTCTTTTTATTCACAGCATTTTTATTATGGAGTTATTATAAAATCTTTCCTCAGTCATGTTCTTTTTCTAATCTTTCCCTATTCTTTCTACCAACCAGTCTTTCTCAAAACACACACACACACACACACACACACACACACAGCTACTGAGCAACTACTATTTAAACGCTTTTGATCAATTTTTTAAGTAATTTATTTCAACCCTATTCTCTATACTTTAGGGAAAAGCAATGAATTGGAATTTTTATCCATCATTAACTTTTTTACAATTTAAATAATTGAACCAAGATAAATGTGACTCAAAGAGAATAGTTTGCTCTTGGGAAGATAAGTAAATATTCTATCTACTTTATCTAATTGTGTGGTTAGTCTGCCACTATAAAAATAAATAGATTGCTAATTTCAACAGTTAAGTGCCCCAAGCCCAGACAGTGTGGCTCAGTATTGAGCGTCGACCTATGAACTAGATCATGGTTCGATTCTCAGTCAAGACACTTGCCTGGGTTGTGGCTTCATCCCAAGTGTGGAGCATGCAGGAGGCAGCAAATCAATGATTTTCTTTCATCATTGATGTTTCTCTCTTTCTCTCTCTCTCCCTCCCTCTCTCTTCCTCTCTGAAATCAATTAAAAAATACTTCAAAAAATAAAAATTTAAGTGCCTCTGGATAGCATAACAAATATGTGGACCCACCATTCTAGTTTTTTCAACAAATGCTTCAAGCCCCCAAATAATAACAAAGTCCTGTTCAAATACAGCCAATTTGTTGTTAAGGGTGCAATAAACAGCATCTATAATAATAAAAGGGCAATATACTAATTAGACTGGATGTTCTTCTGGAGGAAGCCAGGACTGCCAAGGAAGCCCAGGTCCCAGGTGCCAGAGGAAAGCCAATGCTGGCTGCTGGGGGAAGAAAGGCCTACTCTTACATGAATTTCATGCATCAGGCCTCTGGTTTTCATATATTATTACTGGGAGTTTAAATTAGTGCATTTCTAAAAAGCTTCTCAGCGGTATGTCACCAATTCCATTTTAGGCAACTATTATAATTAAGATAGAACAATGTGAAGATATGTAACACCAGTTAATCATTTCAACATTAACAGTAAAAAATTTATTACCTAAATAACCAAAAATAGAACAATGGTTAAATAAATTAATAAGCATGTTATGGAACTACTATGAAATCTTTCCATAAACTCTTTAAGAATGTACAAAAAAGCTTATGATATAATGTTAAGTGCAAAAAAAAAACAAAAGGAATATAGAGAATGGTCTTGACTTTGTTAAAAGAAAAAAATACATACCATAATTGCACACAAAAAGATTGGTAAGAAACACAACAAAATGTTGGTTTCTCCAGAAACTGACATTATTTCTAATTTTTACTTTATCTATATTGATCTAGCTTATAAATTTTCCACAATATATTGGTTTTATTAGCATAAATTTTTGTGATTACTATTAAACTTTAATTATCTATGAAATGATTTAAAACTATAAAAATTATTCCTGCTCTTTATTAAAACACTTTTTTTAATCAAAACTATCATTTTAGAGTAATTACACTTACTTTATAAATGTCTCATCTTTTCATGTTTAAAGATTCTTTAAGATAGGAATAACAAAAGTAAAATATCAATTATTTTGTTGGTTAATTTTAAATCTTAACTTGATAAAAGTTAAAAGCATAAATACCACTTTTAGAGTTTCACACAGCCTTTCAGAGGCCAGCTGTCACAACACTGAAAATGGAATGCCTTCCCTGCATGGTATTTAAAAATATATCTCATTTCATGTGAATTAAAATACTGATTGAAATAATACTTTAAAACAAAGAGAGAAATTTCTTAAGACTTATCTCCCTAAAATAAGTAGTATGTTACAATGTGCATTTCAGGACCCTGGGAATAAGTAGATAGAAATTCTAATCCTGAAACTACCAAAAATATTATGCCCTTTGACCATTGGTCTCCTTATCTGAAACACAGGGAGTTTGTAAAGGTGACATCCCTGGTCCCTTTCAGTTTTACTGGACAATGAAAGAAAAAAAAAATGTTTACTCATATCTTAAAATAAATTAGGTTCTTTTTAAAGTTGATCAGTTCTAAGATAATAAAATATATGCAATTTTAGTTAGCTTTTATTATGGATAAGGTTATTCACAGAAACACTGCTCAATGTATTAACTCTTTTCCACAAAAGACATTATTAGAAGTCTACTATTTTTACTTCCTTTAATTAGTATCTGTGGATACTTATGTCACACTTCACTTTAACATTACATATTCAAATAGAATATAATCTTTAAATAGAACCTGACTATTTATTTCCCAGGAGAATTTGAAGAATATAACATTTGATTGACTGAACTTTATATTTAATAAGAATTCTTAGCAAAACTCTCTCCCAGGAACACCTACACAGTATTTCTTTATTTGCAGTGAACTACAAATCAAAGACCTACTGAAATTCAAAGACCTCGATCTAAAAGTACAGGATAACAATGCTTCCCAATTATTCATGTTGCCACGAACATATTTTTAAATTATAAATTGACTATCACTATCATTTTTAAAAAAGGATATTTTAACATAAAAAAATGTATGAAGGGCCCTGGCCACTGTGGCTCAGTTGGGTATCATCATATGCAATAGAAAGGTTGCTGGTTCCATCCCTGGTAGGTAGTATAGGTGAGGTAAGCAATAGATGTTCTGTTCTCACATCGATGTTTCTCTCGCTCTCGCTCTCGCTCTCACTCTCTCTCCCCCCCTCCCCCCCCTTGCTTTTGCTCTCTTCTTCTCCTTATCCCTTCCCAAAATACTGTTGGTAATCTCATGAAGTATGTTTTCTATACAAAAGCTTTGCTTCTTTTTAATTCACCATAGGGCTGATCTATGGTACTTCACAAACAAGCTTTTAGGAATCATTTACTCATTATCTCAATAAATATTTAATGAACATCTGTCCTACTACTGAAGACACTAGATATTCAACGACAATCAAGAACATGTACTCCTGGCTGGGTGGCTCAGTTGGTTGGAATATCTTCCTTTGTACCAAAAGGTTTCAGGATGGATCCCCCTGGTAGGGGTGCATACAAGAGGCAAACAATTGATGTTTCTCTCACACATCAATGTTTCTTTCCTTCTCTCTCTCTTCTCTCTCTCTCTCTTCGCCCCCTTCCTCTTTCTAAAAATCAATAAAAACATAACCTCAGGTGAGGATTTAAAAAATAAAAAACACCCATAACTGGTTTGGCTCAGTGGATAGAGTGTTGGCCTGCAGACTGAGGAGTCCCAGGTTCGATTTCAGTCAAGGACATGTACCTTAGTTGCGGGCACATACTCAGTAGGGAGAGTGCAGGAGGCAGCTGATCGATGTTTCTCTCTCATGGATGTTTCTAACTCTCTATGCCTCTCCCTTCCTCTCTGTAAAAAACTCAATAAAATGTATTTTAAAAAATAAAAATAATAAAATAAAAAACAGCCCAGCTGGTGTGGCTTAGTGGTTGAGTGTCGGCCTCTGAACCAATCTGGGACATGCCTCTCATAATCCAGGACTGCTGGCTTGCAACTGCTCACCTGCCTGCCCCTAGCCGCTTCTGCCTGCCAGTCTGATCACCCCCTAGCCACTCCCCTGCCAGCCTGATTGATGCCTAACTGCTCCCCTGCCAGCCTGTTTGCCCATAACTACCCTCCCCTGTAGGCCTGGTCACCCCTAACTACCCTCCCCTGCAGGCCTGGTTCCCCCAACTGCTCTTCCCTGTAGGCCCAGTCACCCCCAACTATCCTCCTCTGCCAGCCAGGTCATTCCTAACGACCCTCCCCTGCAGGCTTGATTACCCCCAACTTCCCTCCCTTGCAGGCCTGGTCCCTGACAACTGCCTTCCCCTCCTGGCTATCTTGTGGTAGCCATCAGGTGTCCACATGGGGCAGTCATCTTGTGTGTTGGAGTGATGATCAATCTGCATATCACTTTTATTAGATAGGATAGAGGCCTGGTGCACAGGTGGAGGCCAGCTGGTTTGCCCTAAAGGGTGTCCTGGATCAGGGTGGGTGTTTCCTTGGGGTGTGGGGTGTCCTGGGTGAGGGGCCTGTGGTGGTTTGCAGGCTGGCCACGCCCCCCACCGACTCAAGTGGACGCCCTGGTATCTGGGTTTTATTTATCTTCTACAACTGAAACTTTGTAGCCTGGAGCGGAGCCAAGCCTTCTGCTCGAAAAGCCATTGAAACTTTGTTGCCTTAAGCAGAGGCCTGGGCCAACCAGGATGTGCGGAAAGCGTGGCTCCCTCCATTGTCAAGGGCAAACCAAGCCTCCCTCCTGTTCTCTCTGTGGCCACAGCCATCTTGGTTGGGATAATTTGCATATTTGGTCTGATTGGCTGGTGGGCGTGGCTGGTGGGTGTAGCAGAGGTATGGTCAATTTGCATTTTACTCTTTTATTAGATAGGCTAGGATATCCTCATTCACAGATTAAATCTGATCAGCCAATGAATCTGCCATTTTTGTCTTTAATTTAGCTAAAACTCCTATGATCTAAAACCACTTTTTGAACACCTTATTTTTTAAAATTTCAACCATGTCATTCCTGTCAAAATCAGAAAAAGTGATTGTTTTTTTAAAAAATAAAACACATCTTTTTTACCACTGTGCAAGACAGGAGCACAGAATAAGTAGGTAGCTAAATGTACTGTCATGTTCAGTAGATTTTCCTCCACACCACAGCCATTCAACTTGTGTGAATCAAATTTAGGATTCAGTAAAATTACAATTTATTGAGACCTTTCAAAACTCAGAAGTTGAAACCACAGATATTCACAAAAGATTCAATTGAAAAATCCTATCTAACAAAGAGGAAATATGCTAATTGACCATCACTCCATCACAAAGATGAATGCAACCACAACTGAGACCAAATTCCCATAAGAAGCCTTAAAAGTAATCAGCAGGGACCTGAGGCTACACCCTCCCCCACCCCTGTGGTGCTTGACAGGGGACCTCAGGCCACACCCCCACTCAGGAGAGCTTGACAGGGGACCTCAAGGTGCACTGCCCATCCTGGTGCTGGGCTAGGGGACCTCAGGTTGTTCCCTCCCCGACCCCCCAGCACCAAGCTGGGGGACCTCACGACACACTCCCATTTGGCAGGTCTTGAAAGGGGACCTCAGGCCATGCCCCCCACCCAGCAGGGCTTGATGGGGGACCTCAAGGTGCACTTCCTGTCCTGGTGTTGGGCTAGGGGACCTCAGGCCGCACTCCCACCAGGTGGGGCTTGATGGGGACCTCAGGCCATGACCCCCACCTTGGCATTAGCCCAGGGGACCTCAGTCCACACCCCTACTAGGTGGGGCTTGACAGGGGACCTCAGGCCGCAACCCCTACCCCGGCACCGGGCCAGGAAACTTGAGGCTGCACCCCCCTGCCTGGTGGGGCTTGACAGGGGATCTCAGACTGTGTCCCATGCCTGGTGGGGCTTGACAGAGGACCTCAAGGCACGTTATCTGCCCCCGTCTGGGCTGGGGGACATCAGGCCATGCCCCCAACCTGGTGCCAGGCTTGGGGATTTTACATGGATGGGACTAGCCGGGTGTGGATATAGCCCAATGGAGAGGGGCCAGTCGGGTCGGCATCTCATGCGATTTTGAGGAACATGTGGATGGACAGGGACTTGACTCTGGGTCCCGTGGTGAGCCCCAGATTCTAACAAGAAGAAAGTTTTCATATACATTTTACTAATTTTATTTCATCTCTGACACTTCTATTATAGAGAAAGGGCAAATAGCAATATTAAATTATTTCCTCTAATTAATCGTTTTAATGTGCATGAATTTTGTGCACTGGGCCACGTGTGTGTTTGTGTGTGTGTGTGTGTGTGTGTGTAAAACAAATTACTTATATAGTCTTCAAGCATATCCCTTTTCTAACTCCTAGTACATATCATTTTCTAAATAGAAGTAAAAATAAATACGCTCTCAAATTGAATATAGTTTTATCTGAAAAATGTCCTAAGAAATATTCATTTCTTTTTGGTTGTTTTATAAACAATGGGATTTATTTCTAAAAAAGTTTTTACTCAATGTTTTTATTTTGGTTTTTACTCTAAGAGTGTAACAATAGGAACCAACAATCCCATAGTCTGCACTTACAAAGATCAACCTAGATTTGAAGGTCCCATTTCACTCGACTACATTGGCTCATCTTCTCTCAAAATCTGTGGGACAGGACCAAGATTGGTATTGATTCATCTGCTCAAAGATTGACCTTAAATTGGATGCAGTACAAATTAGAATGACATTTTTAGAGCAAAGCCCCTACCTATGGAAATAGGGTAGAACGTTTTTCTGCAATGACTAGATATTTAAAATTGAAAGACTAGGATGTTTATGTAGTGGGGATAGTAGTGGAGCTGGTAGTGATAGTAGTCTCTCTGTTACTGGGAAACATAAAGGGAAAGAAGTGCAAAGAGCCTACGAAAACTGTAGTATATGAGATAATGTGTCTTTGAAGTATCTTTCCTTAGATAGTACAAAAGACATCCAAATCAAGTAGAATTAAAATTATGGAGTAGTGTCCATGGAGATTATTTTACACCGTGGTTACTTGATGAGATCATGTAGTCTCTAGTGAAAACAGAAAGATTATTAGCTTTGGAGTGGGTCAAAATGCAGAATTCCTAATGATTCATTACATATGTGAGAGAATTAGGCATGAAGACATTAATGACAAAAATTTTTATTGCTTCAATGGTATGAAAGGTTATCATTGAAAAGTGCAATGTGATAAAACCATCAATATCATGGTTTGGTATATATTCATACTGCATACACACTGTATGTATGCATGTATGTATGTCCATATGTAACATTATTCCAAAAATTGTTATTTTGGTATAACTAAGCATCTATAACTTAACATCATTTTGCTAGGAGTTGGGATATTTACCTTCACAATACCTATTTATAAATTGAAAACATACTTATGTTCTCCCATTCCCATTTTACTTTGGGTAAGTTTTATTATTTATTTTTAAATGCTAGTATTTAAATCTAAGGAATTTCATTCTAAGTTCTTATCATTTGTTCACATTCCTCCTTAAATATTTTGAAAGTAATCTTGACTATCTTCATTCCTAGGCAAGGGGGGATGGGGGGGACCTTGAGATAGAGGAACATTTAAGATGAATGTGGTTTATCTAACAAACAGAACATTTGCTGCAAACATAGGCAAAGGAGAATTATTCAGCAGCACAGCTGGTCAAACAAACAACCCAACAATAGTCAAAAGGTAAACTGAGATACTGCTTTAAGTTTTGGGATTCTAAATAGCCAAAGTGTGTGACAAGATACATCTTTTTTGCTTGTATCTTAAGAGATTGCTGTTAATATTCAAAATTTGAGCAGATATTCTGAAATGGGCATTGTTTTTTTAATTCTTATAGTTCTATCACAGGGAATAACCAGCTTCTGAAAAGCATGTGCATGTCAGCTAAGGTACAATGCATTGCAAAACATACGTTTTCTAAGAATGTATGAATTCTTTATTTCAACTGAGGTAAATCAACATATCACATTATGTATTTTCAGATGTACAATGTAATGAATCAATATTTGCATACTTTGCAAAATGATCACCACAGTAAGTCTATTAACATCTGTCACCATACATAGTTACAAAACTTTTTCTTGTGATGAGAAAGAACTTTTAACAAAAACTTACGGGATGGGAGGTGGGAGCAGATTTCTTACTCTTTCAGATTTCAACATACACATAACAGTCTCAGCTTGCTTATATGTGAAGAGAGCAATATATCCAAATGTAATTTTGATACATCATAAGAAGGTAGCTTATGCTAAATAAACTTTCTAGGTAACATTAGGTAGTGAACTTAACACTCCACAGAATACTCAATAGAAATTTTTAAACCTGAAATTAAACTCTTAACTTTGAAACCAGAAATAGACATTTCATAGATGATATGTTATAAAACTGTGCACCTAAATGAAACCTATATATTTTTGTTAATGCAATTAAAAAAAAAAGGATACTTTTCCAATGAGAGAAGAATTATTAAAAGTAATCATCTTTCTCTCTGGCTGGTATGGCTCAGACCCATGCACCAAAAGGTTGCAGGTTCAATTACCAGTCAGGGCACATACCTAGATTGTGGGTTTGATCCCCCCACTGGGGATGCAGGCACATAAGGGAGGCAACCAATAGATGTTTGTCTCCTGTATCTATGTTTCTTCTCCTCCCCTTCCTTCCCCTCCCCTCTCTTCCCTTCTCCTTCTCTCTTCCTTCCCCTCTCTCTAGAGTTAGTAAAGCATATCCTTGAGTATTGTAAAAAAAGTAATCATCTTTCAAAGACAATTAAAGAATTAAATGTTTGATATATAATTCATTCATCTCTTACAAAATTATTTTGCCATAATTGTGGAATTAAAATATGGTCACAATTTCTTAGAGACAAGAGTCCATGTCCCCTCCCCTTAATCTAGGCTAGCCCCTATCACTCCTTTGACCAGTAAGGTATAGAAGTGATGCTGAGCCAGGTTGCAGGCTAGCATTAAAGAGTTCGGCCAATTCCTGTATTGGTCTCTTGGCACCTTGGGCTGCCATATAAGAAGCCCATCTACCAGCAACCATGTGGAAAGGCCCTCAAACTATATGGCAAGTTGAGCCAAGCTTTTAGCCATCTTCCCCAAAGCACCAGACAAGTGAGTAAACACAACTTGACCCCTCCAGAACAACCTGTTGTTAGCTAAATACCTCCAAGTGATCCTAGTCAACATCACATAGAGCAGAAGATTAAGCTAGTCAAGTCATGTCTGAATTTCTACTCCACAAATTATGACCTCTAATAAAATGGTTATTTGAAGCCACTAAATTTTGGGATAGAAAACCAAAATTACAGAGAAACCAAGATGGCGGCACAGGTGAACACCTAAGCTGCTGCCTCACACAACAATTACAACTAAAAGACAGAACGGACACCATGCAGAACCACAGGAAAGCTGGCTGAGTGAAAATTCTACAACTAGAACTAAAGAGAGGGGCTCACGAAGACTCAGAGGAGCTGTAAAAAGCTGAGGAATGGAGACACACTCATGGAGAGGATGGGCGGAGGAGGGTCTTGCTGGCTTCCTCTAGAGGGAGGGAGACGAAAACTCCGGATGGCACTGAATCCCACAGGACTGAACCCCAATTCCAGGCGAGACTCATATGGGGGAGTCTGGACTGTTGTGAAAAGAAAGGAGTATAGGGAAACATAGGGGAGCCGCGAAAGATACAGGTCTGGGGTGCACAAAAGTGTGTGCAAAAGTGGGCACAGAGAGCACTGACTGCTGATTGTGCCACTGGCTTTCTCTAACGGGAGGAAAACAGAACCTCACAACAGCACTGAAATCCGGGTCCAACTGCACTGAATACCAGTTTCAGGCGAGACCCTGGGGACCCATATAGGTCCCTAGAGTGCACGGAAACTCAGAGGAACTAGAAAGGCAGAGGTCTGGAAGCTTGCACTCGCAGACACAGCTGATCCTCACAACCAATTGGCTTGGAGGTCAATTCCCCCCAGTAATACCAACAACAATCAAGAATTAACTACAACAAGACTGTACACACAGTTCACAAAGGGGTGCACCAAGAGTGTCCATCTCAGGTAACTGGGGAGGCAGAGCTAATGGACCACCACTCTACCAACTCAGGGAAGCAGTGAAATATGCGGAGACAAAAGAACAGATCACAAATGAAAGAAATGGAGGAAAACAAATGACTGGATATAGAGTTCAAAACCATGGTTATAGTTTTTTTAAGAATTTCCTAGAAAAAAATTGATAAATTTAGTGAGACCCAAGAAGAGATGAAAAAGGACCAATTAAAAATTAAACATACACTGACTGAAATAAAATTATACAGAAACCTAAAAGCAGACTAGAGGACCACAAGAATCAAGTCAAAGATTTGAAATACAAAGAAGCAGAAAACACTCAACTGGAAAAGAAAAAAGAAAAAAGGGGAAAAAAAGTGAAGATAGTGTAAGAAGCCTCTGGGACAACTTCAAGCGTACCAACATCAGAATTATGGGGGTGCTAGAAGAAGAGAGAGAGCAAGATACTAAAAACCTATTTGAAGAAATAATGACCGAAAACTTCCCCCCTGGTAAAAGAAATAGACTTACAAGTCCAAGAAGCACACAAAACCCCAAACAAAAGGAATCCAAAGAGGACCACACCAAGACACATCATCATTAAAATACCAAGAGCAAAAGACAAAGAGAGAATATTAAAAGCAGCAAGAAAAAAACAGTTCATTACCTACAAGGGAGCACCCATACAACTGTCAGCTGATTTCTCAACAGAAACTATGCAGGCCAGACAGCAGTGGCCAGAAATATTCAACGTGATGAATAGCAAGAACCTACAACCAAGATTACTCTACCCAGCAAAGCTATCATTCCGAACTAAAGGTCAGATAAAGAGCTTCACAGATAAGAAAAAACTAAAGGAGTTCATCAACACCAAACCAGCATTTCATATAATACCAAACCAGTATTATATGAAATGCTGAAAGGTATTCTTTAAGAAGAGGAAGAAGAAAACGGTAAAGGTAAAAATTAGGAACAACAGATACATATCTATCCACAAGTGAATCTAAAAATCAAGTGAATTGAAAATCTGATGAACAGAATAAACTGGTGAATATAATATAATTAGGGACATAGAAAAGGAGTGGACTGATAATTCTCAGGGGAAAAGAGGTGAGGGGGCGTGCAGGGAGAGACTGGACAAAAATCATACACCTATTATGGATGAGGACAATGGGGGGGGAGGTAAGGGTAGAGGGTGGGGTGGGAGCCAGGTGGAGGGGAGATACAGGGGGAAAAAAGAGGAACAATTATAATAATCTGAACAATAAAGATTTATTTTTAAGTAAAAGAAAAATTGCTATGAAAAATACCTTTTCATTGTAATCCAATAGTCTATACATTACATAACTGAAACAATGTTTCACAAAGCAATTCTTGCCCTCACCATTTGTAATGCACGGGTATTTCCTATTATATTTTCTTTTTACAAAATACCAGTTGTGCCACACCAAAAACTGATGCATGGTATAGTTTGGAAAGCATTTTAGTCTGTACTGATCACAAGTGCATACGTATATCTAGACAGAAAACTTACAAGGACACACATCTTGCTAAAGGATGTACAAAATAAATCAAGAAAAAGTACAGATGCTCACAGACAGGATTCAAAGCTATGGTGGCTTGATGCTGAGATGCTAAGTGTAGTTTCTGGGAAGGAGACTGATAGGGCCATGCTCACTGCTCAGAGAGTATGCTGCTTCTATAACAGCTCACTGCAAAACAAACTCTGAATGCCATTTTTGTTTTTCACCCTTTTTTGTAAAAGTAAAATCCTCTGAATTTCCTTCAGTTAGCAAAAATCAGACACTAATGTGATCTTTCATAAAAGTAAAGTGGTACAAAGCAAACTTTTAAAAAGCAGGGGATACCTATATTAACTGAATTTAATAAAATGTTGTAGTCCTATTTCTTAAGAGTTGGCTAACTGAATATTTCATCATTTCTTTTTAAAAAGGTTACTTTTACAACACTTTAGGCCCTAGCCAGTTTGGCTCAATGGATAGAGGGACTCAAGGGTCCCGAGTTTGATTCTGGTCAAGGACATATACCTTGGTTGTGGGCACATACCCAGTGGGAAGTGTGCAGGAGGCAGCAGAGCAATGTTTCTCTCTCATCGATGTTTCTAACTCTCTCTCTTCCTTCCTCTCTGTAAAAAAATCAGTAAAATATATTTTTTAAAAACTGTTATATGAGGCCCAAGGGTAATTATGACTGTAGGTCATTTTTAATTAAAAAAATTCATTTCTGCCATCTCAGATCTGGCAGAACATTTTTATAAGATTTTCAATTACTAGTAGTATAGAAGATCATTAGTAATATTATGTATAACATAGGAATGTTTTTTGAAATAAAAGGCCTACTTAAATTTTTTAATCATACAAATCACTGTTGATTCCTATTGCTGTTGTTTTTATACAGTACCTGAGCAATGCAGCTAATTACTACAAACCTTAAAATAAGACAGATTCAGGTTTGACTTCTATCTGTGTCCCTTAACTGTGTAATTTTGGGCACATTAAACTCCCTGAACAGTAATGGTTATCTCATATAATTATTATAATGCTAAAGTCATAAGGTTCAAGATATTAAACCTTAAAAGGTATAAAATCTCTAAAGTAAATTAAAGCTAATTAGAAATTATCTCTTAACTGGAATATTTTAACTTTTATTTATAAGCAAAATCGGTTGCCCAAGGCTTTCTTTTAATTTTAATCCTCACCCAAGGATTTTCAGAGAGTGTAGAAGAGAGAGAGAAAGACAGAAAGAAATACCAATGTGAGAGAAACACATGGATTGGTTGCCTCCTGCACACGCCCTGAGGAGCCTGTAACCGATGTACTACCCTTGACTGGAATCGAACCAGGGATCCTTCTGTCCACAGGCCAACTTTATCCAATGAGCCAAACCAGCCTAGGTCAGTTGCCCAAGGCTTTTAATTAGAAAACACAATCTGCTCAAAGTTCAAGTTGAATGAATTAACCTATTTGCCAAACATACCATCAAATATATTTCACAAGGAAATATTTATTCTTGGGAGAGAAAACTATATGTGTGTGAATAAAAGAATATGAAAGAAAAAACTCTAAACATGACTACTAAACACATTCCCACAGATTTTCTTTAAATAGTACGCTTATCTAACATGTACAAAATTCACTTCAACAAGTTCTCAATTTGTATCTTCATAGTGTAATATAAACAGCAAGAAATGTGAGTCAGAGGTCCAGAGTGTGAAATGGGAGCTGTCTACTTAGGGACTCAACCTCCCTGGGTATATTTCCTTTGGTAAAGCTGGCCTGTGAGGATCAATAAGAAAAAGTAATTAAAGTGCTTGACATATTCATTAAATACGTTATTCTTATCGATATATATAAAAACCTAAGCAACTAGACGACTGGACAGTAGCTATGAGGCGCACTGACTACCCGGGGGTAGACGCTCAATGCAGGAGCTACCCCCAGGTGGTCAGTGCACTCCCACAGCAGGAGCACTGCTCAATTGACCAATGGGTGCCAGACACTGGGCTCACAGCTGGCAAGTACAGCTGCAGTGGTGTAAATCTCTCGCTCCCCCTATTTGCCCCTCCCATTTGGACTGGGACCGGGACTAACTGGGCCAAAGCCCACAGTAGAGTAGCAGCAGTGGCCTCAACAGAGCCAGGATGAGTGGGAGCAGCACAGTGCCTAGGACTCAGGCTCCTTGCCAGCAGAAGGCTTCATGCACTATTTTGTGCTGTGTGGGATCCACTCGGACAGCCGTCCAGAGCACAGAGGCCAACAAGCTGGTGGGTAAGGTTGGGCTGCTACGGCGTGGAGGTCCACTGATTCCCACAGGCCAGGCTGAGGGACTCTACTGTGCACTGGGCCTCTAGTCCTATCTAATAAAAAAGTAATATACAAATTGACCATACCTCCGCTATAATCACCAGCCACACCCACCAGCCCATCAGAGTATGCAAATTAACCCAACCAAGATGGCTACAGCCACAGAGAGAGGAGGAGAGAGGCTTGGGTTGCCCCTGGCGAGGGAGGAAGCCAACCTTTCCACAAACTCTAGCCAGCCAAGGCTCCGCACTAAGGCAACAAAGATTCAATGGCTGTTCCAGCACAAGGCTTGGCTCCACTCCAGGCTACAAAGTTTCAATTGTAGAAGACAAATAAATCCCAGGTCCAGGACCTTCATTTGGGTGGCTGGGGGGTGTGGCCAGCCTGCAAACCACCACAGGCCCCTCACCCAGGCTACTCCATCCCCCAAGGGAACACCCACCCTGATCCAGGACACCCTTCAGGGCAAACCAGCTGGCTCCCACTTGTGCACCAGGCCTCTATCCTACCTAATAAAAGAGTAATATGCAGATTGACCATCACTCCAACACACAAGATGACTGCTCCCATGTGGTCAAAAGATCCTGCCCCCATGTGGATACAAGATGGCCACCACAAGATGGCCAGCAGGGGAGGGCAGTTGGCAGGGACCAGGCCTACAAGAGAGGGCAGTTGGAGGTGATCAAGCCTGTAGGGGAAGGCAATTAGGGGTAAACAGGCTGGCAGGGGAGCAGTTAGGCATCAATCAGGCTGGCAAGGGAGTAGATAGAAGGTGATCAGGCTGGCAGGCAGAAGCAATTAGTGGCAATCAAGAAGGCAGGCAGGTGAGCAGTTGGGAGCCAGCAGTCCTGGACTGTGAGAGGGATGTCCGACTGCCCATTTAAGACCGATCCTGCCTGGACATCCCTCAAGGGGTTCCAGATTGGAGAGGGAGCAAGCTGGGCTGAAGGACATTCCTTCTCTCCCCACTTCGCCCCCCGTGCACGAATTTCGTGCACCAGGCCTCTAATCTTTAATTAAAAAAATAAAACTGACACTTCATTTCTCATTCCAGAGCATAGTACAATGGGAACTTATATACTTGAGACCAAATCTCACCTCAGATATCTAATAGCTTTAAATAACTGTGTTATCTTACTGGTATCACTTAACCTCAATGGCCTTCACATCTCTCAATTGTACAATGTAAATATTAGACTCTGATTTTTAGTATCCAATCAAGCTTTAATCCAATCTAAAGAATCTAAAACATGTTCAAAGAGTTTTCAAAACTCACATGAAATTATAAAATTATGAACTACCATTTGAAAACCACATCTGGCTGATACTGAGATTTGCTGTTGTTTTCATACCCCTAACTCCATGATTTGCAGGACACCTCAGCTCTGGGAAGTCCCACCCTATCTGTGAATTTACACTCTTAGCCATCTCCTCCCATCTCTGCTCCTACCCCCACTTCTCACCAGCATTCACAAAATAGCTTCTCAAAGGGAACAGCTAGGAGAGAATACTTTAACCTGTTTTATAAATATAAAGAACAACATCTTGGCCAACAAGAAATTATTTAAAAAGCTCTGAATTTTACTAACAAGTCTAATATTTTAGCAGGATAGAAACAATTCTCTCAGGAATGTAGTTTATTTAAGCTTCACATAGAAATGAGATCAAAGGTCTTAGATATGTGTGTGGGGAATGTAGGGTTTTTTCCCATTAATGAAAAAAGGTACTCTTCCTCCCTTATTTGTGCTGATTCTAGAGGAAGAATGCTACACAAATTGGGGAAGAGTACTAAAGGAATCCCTGTATAATATAGGAGGCTAAGCAAAGGTAACTTAAGATCCCTCCCAATTCTAAGATCTGCAAGCATAAGTCTAGAAATTTATGTATTTCTCTACAAAGTATCCTTATGATATTCAAACAAAGGAATGAATACACCCAAAGAAGTCAAACCTACCATGTAGAGAAGAACCTATCCTCCCCACCAAAAAAAGACAAATTGTTTTTTCTAAAATACTATTTTTAATACAATAATTTAGTACTACTTATTGAATTTCATAATGTAACTATGTTTTATTGTAATATTTCAAAACTAAACAATCCAGTTCTATACATTTGGATAAGTAAGCGCTAAGTAAAACAAACAAGACAAAGTAGAATTTTGTCAGCATACTTTAATGTGTATCAACATGCTATCACATGCTAAAATGTAATATAATCAGTTCACATTGAGTATGTGAAAACAGAGACAGAATCAAGGGTGTAAACCTGCATCACTTCTACAGCTTAACAGCTGTATGTAATCCTCAACAAAACTAAGAACTCAAAATGATAACTAAATCTCAGCTCTGTCCAGGAAAAACAATTTCTGAAAAACCCTATTTTAGGAGGAATCTAAGACTTTCTCAGTCTTGGCTATAAAATAAGAAAATGTTCAAATCTCTTATGTGGTTAACTTCAAAGACAAAACATTTTAACTGTTTATTTTTAAAGGAGATAATTTTCTTGTATTTCAATTTGTTGAGTCAAAAATTACATGGTTTTTCAAAGTTCAGCTCTAGGACTCAGAGAAAAAAACACAGTTTATTTTGCTATATCAAACTTAAGGGAATTCAAGAAAACCTAACCCATCTGAATTTTATTCTTTTCTATATTTTGTTCTCAAGTGACCTCTCTTGGGTGAGTAGACAGAAATACCTTTAAAGACTATTTTGTAGCATTACCGGTTAGTTACATAGTACACTGTATTACACAGTATACTACAAAATTAAGATCAGTAATACTAACTTTCAATGCTTTTGGAGTTCTAATATCAAATAGCCTCACTAATTAAAAACTTGCTAACTCAAAGGAAAAAGATTCATTATTCTGATATATCACATAGATCTTTGTAAACTCACTCATTAAGAAAATTTCCCCACCAAATAAGCAATTCTATTATTATATTTTTATAAAGAAGGAAAAATACTGACCACAGGCCTTAATAAAATATTACTGTTCATGTATATTTATCCTGATGGAACTTTCCCATAGAAAAATCAAACCAAGGATCCTTATAACTTTGATTAAATTTAGCTTTAAAACCTAGCAATAGAAATCATCTCTCTGTATATTGCCCTCCGAGACCTAGCCTTTCCCCTGGATAATCAGCAACCCCCAACGCAGCAGCAAACAGTGCCCTGGACCAGACCAAGGGTCACAAAGTCTGGACTTCTATGGAAGGCTAAAGATAACATATTGACCTAAGTTGTTTCGCCTCTAGAGCCCTAACATGGAATGAACCCCTGGCTATCTTCCCATGAAACCAGACGGGACACTGGAGCAGACCTCAAAACTGTCAAGACCTGAAGAAAACCTTACCACTGATCAATCAGCTCCCAGTAGGACCCCGAAAGTCTTAATCTACAGTGTCTTGTGATGTGCCCTATATAGCCTATAACCTACACGGGGGAGTTTGGGCTTTTCAGCATAAGGCTCCAGTTCTCCTATGTATCACCATTCATGATAAAAGAGCTAACATTTCTCCACTGCAATTCTTGGTGTTTAGTGTTTGGCTTGCTGGTGCCAGGTGGTTGAACTCTTGCTGTTGGAGAACACAAATGCAAGAAATGGTTATTATAGGCAATGCTTACTATAGTATAAAGTACTAAAACAGAGAAGAAGCCATTTCACAAGAACAGAAATGTAATCTAGAAGTGTATCTTTTGCCTCTACCATCCTCCAGTATTGGATTTATTTTGCACACACACTCTACATAACAAGAAAAATGTAAGGTCCAAAAACCATGAAGTATTTTCAGGTAAGATTCTATCACATCTTATGAATTGATAAGAATTTACAGCTAGGCTCTGGCTGGGTAGCTCAGTTGGTTAGAGCAGCATCCAGATACACTAAGGTTGCAGGTTTGATACCCAGTCAGAGCACATACAAAAATCAACCAATAAATGCATGAATAAATGGAACAACAAATTTATGTTTCTTCCTTACTCTCTCTAAAATCAATTAATAAAAATGTAAATAAATTCACAGCTAATACATGAAATCTTTTTGTACCAATGAGTACTACAAACAACCTTAAAACATCTTTTTTTTTCCCTTTAAAACATCTTTAAAAAGTTAAGAATTCATTCTTGTAACAAAATTTCAGAGCCTGTGTTATGTCGCAATACAATAATTACTTGAGGCACTAAGAGTTATTCAGCTGTTTTCCTGGCTGTAAGCAACTGTAATTGAGATAAAAACATGCAAATATTGTATGTAGCTATAATGCAAAATATAAAATACAAACAGTCAGAGAAGAAGCCATTTCCAGACTAGATGATAAGGGGTGTTTTATAGGCTGGACCTTAAGGAATGAGGGTTTAAGTGGGAAAATTGTTTGTTTTCATAAACATTTCCTATACATGCTATAATGGACTTTTCTCTTGCTGAGGGAATGACACCACGTCCCTCACTCTGTAAAGTCCTGGTGTCAGTGGAGTTGGTGATTAGAGTGCCCCCCTCAACATCTATCCACTCCCCCACATATATAATAACCACTGGCTCAAACATACACCAACACTCACACCCACACACAGGCAATGCATACACACACATGGTGGAGCAATGCCAATATATCTAAGTCTGACTGAAATCCCTCCCCCTGACACAGTAATTGGTTCAATGGTGGGTATGTGGGACCAGAGTATTTTCAAACTGATACCTGGACATAGAAAGTCTCTTCCATTGAGCTCATCAGAGTTTTGGCCTGGGGTTGAGAAATGCCATCTCCCTTGTTACTTTGGGATGGCCTGTGTGTTAAATAAATCCAATGCCAGAGGGCAATAGAGGTAATATATGTACTTCTAGAATGAGTCATATGTGGCTAGACTTCCCAGTTATGCTAATAATTGAGTCTCTTAGAAACTCAAAAACAGTTCTACTAGTAATGCACCATCTCCACCTCTAGAAAGCAAGTAGCCAAACAACCACTTCAGTAATAATCCCTAATTTTACAAGTAATTAATAATCACATGGGCTACCTTAACATCTATTATCCTATATATACAAATAACATTGCAAAATAACAGGGCTTACTAGAACCTAAATGTGGCTTGCTGTTTGTACCTTGAGCAGGTAAGAATTTCTTACATGATAATTGTTGTACATATATTTTCTTATTCTATTCTAGAAAATATGCTGAAATTGTAATGTAGGCAATCAATAAAAACAAAAATGTAAATAGAAACTCAGATGTTTTTATGTTGAAAGCTAATTACAGTGCTTTCTAGCAACACTTTTTAGAGGAACTGTGTGATGCTACAAGTATAAAAAGGTACAAACAAAAACATCAGAAATAAAACATCTGTGGGCAACAACTTTAAATCTGCCTTGGAAAATATTTAAAATGTATCTCAAATACTATGTGAAACTTCAGTTTATGAGATCACTTCAGTGAAGTAAGCCTTCCAAATCTTCAAGTCCAAAAGTTAAAGAGAACTTTCTACCTTAGTCAGTTACCATTATAGAGGAAGATAACCCTAATAACTCAATGACATAACCACTACAAGTACTGTGATAAAGTTAGCCAAAAGAGCTCTTTGAAATAAGCATCTATTTAGTATTCAGAATTGTATAATGGGAACTGAGGAAAAATCCAGCAGCTGACTCTGATGAAAAATTGTTGTTCCTGCATAATAGCAAACTTTTAAAAGCTATTTAAATTTTTAATAAAGGTCCACATTCCTATTGTTGAATTATTGGGACAAGATATGTTTGGGGGCTGGAATTTTATGGGATTCAGAAATTTACTGATTTTAAGAAGGTAATACACTGCACATACTGAATTTTTTGTAAACTTCCCAGGTGGGTTTCATGCTGCATGCCATTAACAGACTAATATTTCTATAGCAAAACATATACATTTGTCTCAAATATTACAAAGAGCCTTGTATCAGTTCAAATTTTGCTACCAAATAGATTCATCTCACACTTTTTTAAAAACTTCCAGTTTTCAGAGCTTTTGGAATTTCAGACATATAAATGAAAAGATTACAACCTATAACAAAATCATAATACTGATTTTACAAAGTTCCAGATTTACTTAGTATCTCAGAGGTACCTTCTTTAACCGTGATATTTAGCCACTCAATATGCAGTCAAATTATGTATTCATTGCATCATCAAGTTTCTCCAGCTTAAAATCAAAAATCCAAATATATAATGTATTTTCCGGCATATAAGACGACCCCCAACTCTTCCAGTTAAAATACAGAGTTTGGGATATACTTGTCCTACAGGATGACACCCAGCGTATAAGACGACCCCCGACTTTTGAGAAGATTTTCCTGGGTTAAAAAGTCACCTTATACGCTGGAAACTATAGTACGTTCAGTGTAGAAAAATTGGATAACACAAAAAAAGAATAAAGAAAACAAAAATAACCACAATCTTTCCATCTAGAGCAACTATTATTAAATTTTTGGTGTCTAAATTTTCAGATTCTTTTTATAGACATTAATATAATAATTATTGAAATCCCTATAGTTTTAGTGTGGATTTTTTGTTTTTATCTTCCTATATAGAAATACCCTTTCAACATGAGGGCTTTGTTCATTACTTTTGAAAAATTCTGTCATCATCTCTTCTGATATGACCACCATTCATACTATTTCCTCTTTTTGAAACCCAGTTAAATTAAGTTGGAACCTCTCAATTTACATTCACATCTTTTTTTCTTTTAATTGATTTTTTTTACAGAGAGGAAGGGAGAGGGATAGAGTTAGAAACATCGATGAGAGAAAAACATCGATCAGCTGCCTCTTGCACACCTCCCACTGGGATGTTCCCGCAACCAAGGTACGTGCCCTTGACTGGAATCGAACCTGGAACCCTTCAGTCCGAAGGCCAACGCTCCATCCACTGAGCCAAACCGGTTTTGACTACATTCACATCTCTTTTTTTTTAAGAAAAATATATATTTTATTGATTTTTTACAGAGAGGAAGGGGGAGGGATAGAGAGTTAGAAACATTGATGAGAGAGAAACATCAATCAGCCGCCTCCTGCACGCCCCTTACTGGGGATGTGCCCGCAACCAGGATACATGCCCTTGACCGGAATTGAACCCGGGACCCTTCAGTCCGCAGGCTGACGCTCTATCCACTGAGCCACACCCATTTCGGCTACATTCACATCTCTTAATTTTTCTTTATTCCTTTGTGCTACATCTGAATGAATTATTAAGTACTATCTTTCAATTTGCTAACTTTCCCTTCAAATATATTTGGTCTGAAGTTCAATCACCTTACTTTTTTTTTATTTCGGTAAGTTTTTTTTTCTTTTACATCACCATTTACTTCATATCTACCTATTCTTTATTCATAACATGTTTTTTAATGGCTATTACTTCTTTTATCTTTTTAAAGATATTTAAAATACTTAAAGTTATTTTGAAATTGCTCTAGTAATTCAGTTAGATTTTGAGTGAATTTATCTTCTGGGGTTTGTGTTTATTGTCTAAATAATGGTCTTCCTCATATGTTTGCAAGCTCAAACTTGCCCTTCCTTTTTCCTGAAGTAAGCTATCCCTCCCTCTTCCAGAGCCCGCTATCTCTAAGCTCAGTGCTATTGTACTAGGTGACAGTGGAGATATTACAGTTCCCAACTCAGAGCTCTCTGGAAGCTCAGCCACTGTGTCACCACCTCAGGTCCACAGTTTAAAGCAATAGCTGGAAGCAGAAGACTTCAGCCTTCTTTTCATTCAGCCACAGCCCAGCTCCCAGTTTCATCCAGAATATCTAACTCCAGTTCCCCTGCACAGAGTTATTTCTACCAGCCTCTGAACCCAGAGTCTAACTGTAAACTTCCTTTCCATTTCAGTCTCTGAAGATATTTATCTGTTCTTGAGAATATCCTCATTTTTTCATTTTCCTTTTGAGTTTGTAATTACTGTATTTGGAGCAGAGTGAGAAGCCAAAAGCAGAATAAACAGTACCATAATAATAACAGCTAACAGGAAAGTGGAAGAAGTCTCCTGAAGTATGTTGTATGAAGTCTTACTATGTACCAATTTTATAAACATTTTTCTCATGAAATCCTCTCAATAATCTTTTGAGGTAGGTACTATTATTATATCCCTTTCAGAGGTGAGAAAACAGAGGCATGGGGTTAGTAAGCAAGCTTCCTAAAATTACCAGTTAATAAGAACCAAGAGTCAAACCAGGTATCAGATTCCAAAGACATGCTCTAAACCTCTGCTCTGCTGGTTTCCATCCTGACCAGAATTGTCTTTATAACTTTGATTCTTTTTTTTCCTACTTAACTGTGAACCATTTGCACACAGATAGGATTTTAATTGATGAAAAGGGAAGTAAAGCCATATTCCAGGTAAAAGGGAGCATATCAGCCTCATGTTTTATTTAGCCTAGGCCTAGACCTAAAATCAGAAAAAGTTTTCTTTTCTTTTTTTTTTTTTTTAATATTCTTATTGATTTCAGAAAGGAAGGGAGACAGAGAGACAGAAACATCTATAATGAAAGAGAATCATTGATTGGCTGCCTCCTGAATGCTCCCTACTAGGGATCGAACCCGAAACAGGGTCATGTGCCCTTGACTGGAATCAACCTAAGACCCGTCAGTCTGCAAGCCGACTAAGCCAAACCAGCCAGGGCAGAAACACAATTTCCAATGTCTCTCTTTTTCCTAGAGGCTTTCCCATTTTCCTTGGGCTCCAAGCACTTCATGCTTGTCCTTAGACATCCAGGGCCATCCTTGCAGGCTTTCCTCTGGCTCTCCAGCACCCATCATAATGTAGCATATAATGGCCAGGAAAAAATCCTTTAATGAGATTAAATAAAAGTCCATGGAAGTGAAATGATTAACAAGCAATAATTTGAAAACAGCTCGATATTTGCAGATTAGAGAATTATAATCTGATTCCTTATTAATATCATCAAAAGTCATGACCTAGAATAATCTTTGTTAATATCAGAGAAAGTTATGATGTGGGCTCCTACAATTGAATCCTCCCTAACATCATCTTCAGAGCTTACAAAACTTGCTATGATGAATAAGTAAAGCTATGCCTGAAAAAGATTAGGGAGAACTTGAGATTGGAAGTAGAGAGACTAGTTAAGAAGCCAATACAAGTATTACAAGCAAGATAAAGTCTAAACTTCTGTTGTGGCAGCAGAAATTGAAAAGGAAAGGCATTTATGAGACACTAGAGGACTGGTGCATGAAAATTCATGCAATGGAGGCGGGGGTGTCCCTCAACCCAGCCTCTCCCCTCTCACAGTCCGGGAGCCCTCAGGGGCAGGAGGCAATCCAGGGATCAGGGGAAGGCAACACCCCATCACACCTTTGCCTTGCTGCCACTGCTGGCAGTGAAAGCCTCGGGTGGCCCTGGGTGGCTGGGCAGCCGCCATCCAAGTCTTGCCTGTGCCTGGGACTGGCCCTGGAAGAAGAACGGAGGGGCTCCAGAGGCAGGTGTGCAGCAGGGCTGAGCGGACTGGGTGCTGCCATCTTGTGCTGTAGGCGCCTACATCTTTGAGGGCATGACAGTCAATTAGCATATTTCCTGCTTATTAGATAGGATTATTAGATAGGATTACTGAAGAAGACTAATTTAGATAGTTCTGTGTGACTAGAAAATGAATCAAGTATCTAGGTTCCAAACTTTAGAGAAAGACAAGTTAGTGGTGCCATTAACAGTTGCAGGAACCATGGATGAAGGTGCAGATATAGGACAATAGATTAATTTAGTTTGAGTATATGACTTTGAAGTGTCAGCAAGACAGTCAAAAAAAAGATATTCAGCAAATAGTAAAGTGGTCTGAGAGCTAACTGCTATTCACACAGGTGAAAGCATCCAGTACACCTTCAGCTATAAATTAGACCAAATTATCTGTAATTCCCCAAGGAGCAGCTCTCTCCCATTTCTACCTCTAAACAAACTTTCCTACAAAGCCAGCCACCCTACTTCACACCTGTTAACTCTTTGTCATCCTTCAGAATCCTCAGGTACCATTTTCCCAAACCCCACTCATTTCCACCAGGAGAATGGAACCTGGGTCTTACCTCTCTAAATATAGATCCCTAATGTTTAGTGCCATGATAAAAATAGCAGTCACTTGAAATACTGATTCAAAGAACAGACTTGGCATGTGCTGAACAAGCCTTGAAAGAAACTGTATCCTCTTAGAGGTGACCGCTAAAGAAGTGAACTTGGAAGAGATTTCCAACGTAGAGAGAAGAAAACTAAGAGGACCTAAATATAGGTACTATTGGTGGAACACCTTCATCTAAAGAGCAAGTCTCAAAAATGTTTCTCAACTTCTTTTAGCCCTAAATACCTCAGCTGTAATATGGGGATCGTTACTCCTACCTCACAGGTTGCTGGAACAATTAAACGAGATAGTATAAAGTATCTTGTATACTCTCTGGCATTTGATTAATGTTCACATTTTTTCCCCAAACACAACATGAAATCATGTTAAAATGCTTATTTCTTTGCAACATCATAGTTGCTACAACCTGAAAAGCAACCCACCTTAAAAAAATAAAGGTTACACTTGTCAGATGTTCTCCCTAGAGCAGCTTTTTTTTTTTCCCTATTTCAACACTAATGTCAAATTGGGCTAGATAATTCTTTATTATAGGGAGCTTTCTGTGCACTATAGGATGTTTAACAGAATCCTGGAACTTCACTCACTAGGTGCCAGTAGCGTCTCCCATAAAAAATTACTCCATACATTGTCAAATGTCCTCTGGTTGAAAAATCCCTATTCCAGAGCTAATTGAAATTTTCACAAAGGCCTAAATCCTTTTTCCCTGATTTCCACAAATATATCTCATAAATTTATTTGTTCCCCAATGACTGATCTACACATTAAACTATGCTTAAACTTTATAAATCATTCTACTTAAAAGTCCACCGAAACTGGTAGCCCCTGAACTGACGAACATCTCATCATAGATAATCCATGCAGTCTAGTCAATGCTTTATCACACTCTGACACTTAAAGCCAAACTAATATAATGAAAGTAGGAACAGCCGATCCCAAAAGTTCTTCATACAAAATTAGATTTGTCCCAATACTCAAGTGTCTAATATTTTAACTTCAAGTCTACAAGTGGCACTAAGTACAGTGTACAAAATGAGCTTTATTTTTTTAATTAAATCTTTATTATTCACATTATTACATTTGTTTCCCTTTTTTCCCCTCCATAGCACCCGTCGACGTAGCTCCCACCCTTTCCTCTACCCTTAGCTCCCTCCCATTGATCTCATCCATAGCTGTATGATTTTTGTCCAGTCTCTCCCTGTACACCCCTTATCCCTTTCCCCCCTGAGAATTATCAATCCACTCCCTTTCTGTGCTCCTGATTCTATTATATTCACAAGTTTATTCTGTTGATCAAATTTTCAATTCACTTAATTTTTAGATTCACTTGTTGATCTGTATTTGTTGTTCATAATTTTTAAGCTTTTACCTTTTTTTTCTTCCTCTTCTAAAAGAGTACCTTTCAGCATTTCATATAATACTGGTTTGGAGTTGATGAACTCCTTTAGCTTTTTCTTCTCTGTAAAGCTCTTTATCTGCCCTTCAATTCTGAATGTTAGCTTTGCTGGATAGATTATTCTTGGTTGTAGGTTCTTGCTATTCATCACGTTGAATATTTCTTGCCACTCCCGTCTGGCCTGCATCATTTCTGTTGAGAAATCAGCTGACAGTCGTATGGGTGCTCCCTTGTAGGTAATGAACTGTTTTTCTCTTGCTGCTTTTAATATTCTCTCTTTGTCTTTTGCTCTTGGTATTTTAATTATGATGTGTCTTGGTGTGGTCCTCTTTGGGTTCCTTTTATATGAGGTTCTGTGTGCTTCCTGGCCTTGTAAGTCTATTTCTTTTACCAGATGTGGGAAGTTCTCAGTCATTATTTCTTTAAATAGGTTTTCAGTATCTCGCTCTCACTCTTCTGGCACCCCCACAATTCTGATGTTAGTACGCTTGAAGCTGTCCCAGAGGCTCTTTACATTATCTTCACATTTTTGGATTCTTTTCTCTTCTTGCATTTCCAATTGAGTGTTTTCTGATTCTTTATATTTCAAATTTTTTACTTGATTCTTGCCTTCCGCTAGTCTGCTATTAGGTCTCTGTATAATATTTGTTATTTCAGTCAGTGTATGTTTAATTTCTGTTTGGTCCTTTATCATCTCTAGTTGGATCTTTTGCATCTCTAGTTGGTCCTTTTTCATCTTCTCTTGGCTCTCGCTAAGTTTATCCAACTTTTCTAGCATATTCTTGAAAAACCTTATAAGCGTGGTTTTGAACTCTATATCCAGTCGTTTTTTTTCCTCCATTTCTTTTGTTTGTGATCCCTTCCCTTGTCTCGGCATTTTCACTATGCAGGGGAAACTTCTGTGTTGAATTCAGCCTTATGATACCAGACTTGCAAAACCGAAGAAGCCTCTGTTGAGCTTGGAATGGGTGGAGTCTCAGGGCTTAAGGGGACCACCTTGCCTTCCAGTCGGCCCCACCCACCACGGCCCCTGAGTCTCACGTGACTGGGTAATCGCTGGAGCGGTCCTTGTGCATGCGCGCGCCCGCAGTGCCTCTAGACCGCTGCCTTTCCAGCTCCCCTGTGCACCAGGACCACACAAGTCTAGGTCTCCAGGGTTTCGCCCCAAACAGGGGCTTAGTGGACTCAGAAGTGGCACAGTTGGGAGGGTCTGTCTCCCGCCCACTCAAGAAAGCCAGCGGCACAATCAGCAATATGTCCTCCGCGCAGTGCCCTGCGCGACCAGACCTCTGATCTTTTGCAACTCCCCTAAATTTCCGTGCACCTCTCCCTTTTCACAGTCCAAACTCACCCCGTATGAGTTTCGGCTGGATCTGGGGTTTAGTGTCGTAAGATAAGGGGTTCAATGCCATTGGGAGTCTCCGTTTCCCTCCCGCCAGAGAAAGCCAGCCAGGTACTCCGGCACCCGCTCTCTCAGCACGCATATCTCCATACCTCAGCTTTTTGCAGCTCCTCTGGGTTTCTGTGAGCCCCTCTCTTTCCTTCTAGCTGTACAACTTCCACTCAGCCAGCTTTCCTGTGGTTCTGGATGATGTCCGTTCTCTTTTAGTTGTAGTTTTGAAATTGTTGTGCGAGGCAGCTGTGCAGGTGTTTACCTGTGCAGCCAACTTACACCATGCACAAAAATAAACTCAAAATGGATACAGGATTTAAACATAAGACGAAAAACCATAAAAATACTAGAGGAATCCACAGGAAGCAAAATCTCAGACATACAAGGAAGGAACTTCTTCACTGATACTGCTCCTAGGGCAATCAATGGAACCTAAAGAGAAAATAAACAAATAGGACTACATCAAAATAAAAAGCTCTGCACAGCAAAAGAAACCATCAACAAAACAACAAGAAAGCCCACTGTATGGGAGAACGTATTTGTAAGTATTATCACTGATAAAGGTTTAATCTCCAAAATCTAGAGGCAATTCATTCAACTTAATAAAAGAAAGATAAATAGAAAGATAAATAATACATTAAAAAAATGGGCAACAAACCTAAATAGAATCTTTTCAAAAGAAGACAGAAGGATGGCCAGAGATACATGAAAACATGCTCAAAGTCACTAATTATCTGAGAGATGCAAATCAAAACGACAATGAGATACCATCTCACAAATGTCAGAATGGCAATCATCAACAAACCAACAAATGACAAGTGTTGGAGAGGATGCGGAGAAAAAGGAATCCTCGTGCACTGCTGGTGGGAATGCAGACTGGTGCAGCCACTGTGGAGAATAGTATGGAGTTTCCTCAAAAAACTAAAAATGGAACTCCCATTTGACCCAGTCATCCCACTCCTAGGAATATATCCCAAGAAACTAGAAACACCAATCAGAAAAGATATATGCACCCCTATGTTCATAGCAGCACAATTTACAATAGCTACAATTTGGAAACAGCCCATCAGCAGATGACTAGATCAGAAAACCATGGTACATCTACACAATGGAATTCTATGCTGCCATAAAAAAGAAGGAATTCTGGAGAAATCCAAGATGGCGGCATAGGTAAACACCTATACTGCTGCCTCGCACAACAATTTCAAAACTACAACTAAAAGACAGAACAGACATCATCCAGAACCACAGGAAAGCTGGCTGAGTGGAAGTTCTAGAACTAGAGGGAAAGAGAGGGGCTCACAGAAACCCAGAGGAGCTGCAAAAAGCTGAGGTATGGAGAGGAGACGCGCGCTGAGAGAGCGGGTGCCGGAGTACCTGGCTGGCTTTCTCTGGCGGGAGGGAAACAGAGACTCCCAACGGCATTGAACCCCTTATCTTACGACACTAAACCCCAGATCCAGCCGAAACTCATACGGGGGGAGTTTGGACTGTGAAAAGGGAGAAGTGCACGGAAATTTAGGGGAGTTCCAAAGGATCGGAGGTCTGGTCGCGCACGGCACCACGCGGAGGACAGATTGCTGATTGTGCCGCTGGCTTTCGCGAGTGGGCGGGAGTCAGACCCTCCCAACTGCGCCACTTCTGAGTCCACTGGGCCCCTGTTTTGGGCGAAACCCTGGGGACCTAGACTCGTGTGGTCCTGGTTCGCAGGGGAGCCGGAAAGGCAGCGGATAGAGGCGTTGCAGGTGTGCGCGCGCACAGGGACCGCTCCAGCCATTACCCAGTCACGTGAGACTCAGGGGCCGTGGAGGGCGGGACCGACTGGAAGGCAAGGCGGTCCCCTTAAGCCCTGAGACTCCACCCCTCCCAAGCTCAGCAGAGGCTTCCAAGGCTGATTCCAGCACAGAAGTTTCCCCGGCACAGTGAAAATGCCGAGACAAGGGAAGGGATTACAAGCAAAAGAAATGGAGGAAAAAAAACGACTGGATATAGAGTTCAAAACCACGCTTATAAGGTTTTTCAAGAATATGCTAGAAAAGATGGATAAATTTAGTGAGACCCAAGAGAAGATGATAAATACACTGACTGAAATGAAAACTATTATGCAGAGTACTAACAGCAGACTAGAGAGAGGCAAGGATGAAGTCAAAAATTTGAAATATAAAGAAGCAGAAAACATTCAACTGGAAAAGCAAGAAGAGAAAAGAATCCAAAAATGTGAAGATAATGTAAGGAGCCTCTGGGACAGCTTCAAGCGTACCAACATCAGAATTGTGGGGGTGCCAGAAGAGAGAGAGCAAGATACTGAAAACCTGTTTAAAGAAATAATGACTGAAAACTTCCCACATCTGGTAAAAGAAATAGACTTACAAGCCGAGGAAGCACACAGAACCCCAAAGAAAAGGAACCCAAAGAGGACTATACCAAGACACATCATAATTAAAATGCCAAGAGCAAAAGAGAAAGAGAGAATATTAAAAGCAGCAAGAGAAAAACAGTTTATTACCTACAAGGGAGCACCCATACGACTGTCAGCTGATTTCTCAACAGAAACGATGCAGGCCAGACGGGAGTGGCAAGAAATATTCAACGTGATGAACAACAAGAACCTACAACCAAGAATAATCTATCCAGCAAAGCTATCATTCAGAATTGAAGGGCAGATAAAGACCTTCACAGAGAAGAAAAAGCTAAAGGAGTTCATCAACTCCAAACCAGTATTATATGAAATGCTGAAAGGTACCCTTTTAGAAGAAGAAGAAGAAAAAGGTAAAAGACAAAAAATTATGAACAACAAATACACATCTGTCAACAAGTGAATCTAAAAATTAAGTTAATTAAAAATCTGATCAACAGAATAAACTGGTGAATATAATAAAATCAGGAGCACAGAAAGGGAGTAGACTGATAATTCTCAGGAGGACAAAAATCATAAAGCATCAAACAGACTGTGAAATTATAGCAGAAAGATTAAAGTTAGGTGAGGTAAAGAAGTGATCAATCAAAGGACTTGTATGCATGCTTATAAACATAACCAATGATCACAGACACTGGGGGGTCGGGGTACGCCTGGGAGGGAGGGGGGGCAATGGGGAGATATGTATAAAAAATTAATAAAAATTAAAAAAAAAAGAAAAAAGAAAAAAAAAAAAGAAGGAATTCTTTGCAGCAACCTGAATGGAACTGGAGAGCATTATGCTAAGTAAAATAATACAGTCAATGAAAGAAAAATACCACATGATCTCACTCATTTATGGATAATAAAGAACATTATAAACTGACAAAAGATAGATACAGAGGCAGCAAAGCATCAAACAAACTGTCAAATTATAGCAGGAAGTTTAAGGATAGGTGGGGTAGATAAGAGATCAACCAAAGGACTTGTATGCATGCATATAAGCATAACCAATGGAAACAAGACACTGGGGGTGAAGGGCATGTATGAAAGTGGAGTGCAGGAGGGGAGGGTGCGATGGAAAGATATGTATACATGTAATACATTAATTTATAAAATGGGGAAAAAAGAATGTGGGTGATGTTCAAAGATAGATAGATAGATAGATAGATAAATGAAATGAGCTTTAGTTGCCTAAGGACTTTTACAAATTTGAAAAAGACAATAATGACATAAAAATATTATATATATATATATATATATATATATATATATATATTTAAGAATTATTTTATATCATATGCCCAGCTATTTCAACAGAAAGTTATGTTCGCTAACAACATAAAGGAGCAAAAATAATAGAAAAACAAAAACTTAGTTAACAATTTAGGTTTTTTGGATAAATTGCTTGAAATTAGTAAGTATAGCATGCTAATTAGGAAATATAGCATGGAATCAGACTACTGGGATTAAAATCACAACCCCATCACTTATTAAATAAGTGACTTGATAAATTACTTAACCTCTATGCTTGCTTCTTTCTCAGTAAAATGGGATTAGTTATCTACCTTGTAGTGTTGTTGAGGTCTGAATGAGTAAAAGTAGGTAAAATGCTGAAACAGTGCCTAGCACAAATATACTTAAGTATTAAACATTGTATATCATTAGTTTTAATGATACATAAGCGCTTTGGGTGGCTCATAAAAGTAGGTACAAGTAGAGTCAATAACAATAAACTTGCACCTACATGCTCTGGGTTCATATTTCAGTTTCTTAACTACTTCATTTGGCATCAATTTCCTCAACTTTAAAATAGGAAAGCACTTTGAAAATGATGCACATAAGGGAAAATCTAAGGGCAGTATGTTTAGTAGGATAGTATAGAAAAGTTGCATCTTACTTCCACTTTGAAAAACGGAAACTTTGTGGAGGAGGTGCCTTTTAAGACAATGCTGAGTAATAGACCACATAGAGAAAGCACATGCCTTGAACCAAGGTAGGTCTGATTCAAAAGCCCTTGCTTTCTTTATTCCAGATACTTTCAATCTTTTTTTCATCTCATGGCATACATAAACTACTAAAATTCTGCAGCACACCAAAAAATATATATAAATTTGATTCATTCACATCTAGATGGCTGTTGTTGTGTTGGCTGTTGTCATTTTTTAATTTGACAGTGTAAGGTGTGGATGAAAGGGGCCTTCATGCAGACCTGACAAGGTCAGGGGAGGCCTGCATGGCAGTCTTGCAAACTCAGTGACCTAATGGAACCACAAATCTATAATCATTAACTAAAAGCAGTTGTGGTGAGCAGTTACATTGTAGGCAGGTGTCTTCAATGACAAGGTCAACCTTTACCTTAACTCAGTGGTCAGCAAACCCAGCTAGAGAGCCACATGCAGCTCTTTGGCCCCTTGAGTGTGGCTCTTCCACAAAATACCATGTGCGGGCAGGCACATACAGTGTGAATGAAACTTCCTAACCCATGCAAAGAAATCGGTTTTCTGCTCTCAAAAGAAAATTCAATGGTTGTACTGTTCATATTTGGCTCTGTTGTCTAATGAGTTTGCCCACCACTGCCTTAACTGAGCCTGTCTTTTTGCATCCATGATAACATACCCTTGAAATGTCTGATAACTTGTAACTTCCCTTTTTCTGGAGCCCCTGCGGCACAACCAAATGCCATACTACAAATTCCTTCATTATCATGTTGATTGTTCCTGCACCCACCTAAGTATGTGTTCATCATTTTACTTTCTGTCCAATCCCAGGGGATTCCCCACTTCCTCAACCCTCCCACCTTCACTCGCTTGCTTTATCCCACCTCCTTAATCTGTCACCAATGAATTTCATGTAACCCACCTAAATTCCTCCTTTGATTACAATGTATAAATACAAATGTAACCCGCCATTCTCAGGAGCATTTTCTCATTTTCTTGAGGTTCTGCTTCCCAGCATATGTTGACAGTTCGGCTCAAATAAACACACAAAAATTCTTTACAGGTTTCAATTTTTTTTTTTTAACCTTAACATATGGAAAAGAGATGGGAGCCCCTGACTAAATAGTCAGGTATTGCATGTTTTAAATTCTTGGAGCACATCAATTGAAAATCGCTGCTTTACGTTGTAGTTTGAAAGCTTCAAAAAAGATTATCTTGATTTTTTTTTAAGTTTCTTTTCTTCATATAAGGTAGGAACTAACCCTTTGAAGGTAGTAGGAAGACATTAAAGGCACTGGCAGCGATTTGGGCCAGTACGCGACCTTTTTTTCAATTACGAATCATCCGTTCTTTTGGAAGTAAATGATGTTGATTCGTCTTGTATAATGAGGAGTGTCCCAATAGTTTTAAATCAATTTGATATGTTTGTTTTTAGTTAGTAAAATCACTGTCTTCCAATGAACATTTCAAAATCATCAAGGACTGTGCACACTGCACTTTATACGAAGGAACATTTAACAAACAACTTTTTATAAGTTGCAACATCTATCACATGTGAAGCAGGTGTTAGGCCCAGTATTGTCCTCACTGAAGCTAACAAATGCAAAGAAAAAAAAAAAAAGGAAGGAAAACCAACCTTTTCTATCCGTTCACCTCATTGCCGCTCCGACCCCCAACCCTCATCCCGCAACCAAGCCTCAGAGGCTGGATCTGGGTCCCTGGACCCAATCTTGTCTGCGAAAGTGCCAGCATCCAGAGGGTGTAAGAAAAGGAAAGGGAAGTCTCCCTTTTATGAGAAATCCCCAATTCTGACTTTGCCCCAAGGCAGAGCACTCGCTGGGACTCCTCCACGTCACACCCCGGGGGGAAAGGGGGTGATGGCAGGTGACTGCTCTGGTCCGGTTCGGTCCTCCCGACTTTCAGCAGCCCAGCCGGGAGGATCCCACGTGGCGCCCGCAGCCAGCTCGGCCCCCGCTGCTGGCGCTCTGATTGGCCAAGGGCGGCTGGAGCCGCTCCCAGACAGGAGGCGACGCCGCCAAACGGGGCGGGCTCCCGGAGAGAGGTCGCGGCCATGCGGGCTGCACCCCGAAGAACGGCATCTACGCGTTGGCCCCATGCCGGCAGCAAGGCCACTACCCAGTGCCACCACCCGTCGGCCCCGGTTTGAGGCGGGCGCTGTCACCCTCCACCCTACACCAGGAGCGCTCACCTCAGCGCTCGCGGCGCTTCCACCTTCAGCTTTTTGGGCTTCGGCTCCTCCTCTGCCGCGGCCATCTTCGCGCTCCCACCCCACTTAGGATCCAGCGTGTGCCCCACCCCTTCTGCGCACCAGTGCCTCCCCCGTCTCGTAGCACCGCCTCCGTTTTTACAAACCCCTCCTTCCCGACTCCTCCCAGTTCACGCCTCTCCCACCCGCCATCCTGGGCTCTGCCCCCTCAGCTCCGCCCATTGGCTAAACCCGCCTCTTCCTGGTCCCGCCCCGCCTCGTAGGGGAGGTTGTGCTAGGTTGCGGGTGAGCGCCTGAGTCCGGGAACGCGAAACCCCCTCACTCTTCTGAATTCTCGGGGATCTAAAATATTTGAGCCCTACAACTCAAGGGAGATATTTCTTCTCATTCAGCGTCTTCCCGCTTATGTCACCTTTCCAAATCTGTAGGCCTGGTTGGTTCTTTGAAGTTGTTAGTCAGGCAATCTGCGGGGCACTCCAACGGCGGGGTCTTCACGGCCTCCTCCGCGGCCTCAGTCCCCGTGCGGAGAGGAGCCGGCGCCGAGTCCCTGACAGGCCCAGGGGTCGGGGTGAGTGTGAGGGGCGGGGAGTCTGCGTTCTGGGGACAAGTGGGAAACTGGGGAACAGGCTGAATATCCTGGGCTGCGGGAGCGTCGTCTCCCGCGCTGTGGACCTGGGCCTCCATCTCCTTCCTGGCCTTCCGAGCGTTCTTGCCAGCCGGGCCGCCCGGAAGGGAGCGGTGCACCTGCAGCCCTGGGTTCTCAGGCTCCAGGCCCCGGAGGTTCAGGCTCACTGGGGTCCCTCTCCGCCCTCTGGCGCGGGAAGAAGGTCTTGTCATCCACAGTGAACCGGAGTACCGACGACTTGGACCTCAGCCCCAGGCTAGGAGAACCAAACCCGTGGCTGAGCTGAGCGCCCATCCTGTTAGGATAGAGGGTGGCGGCGCCTGGAGGAGCCTGGTGCGGGCGATGCAGGGAGGAGAGGGTTGCCGTTCCGAAGAGAGGTGGTGGGAGCCTAAACTGAGGAGGTGGCAATGAGGATGGAAGAGTGGTGGCTAATGTGGCTGGTGGCACTGGGTAGATTTGGCTTGAAGCTGAACCTTAGAGCGTACATGATTAAGAAGGTGGCGCCACGATAAAATCAGGAGCCCTCACATGAGGAGGAGGAATTTTGTGGAGCTTGGGATATATCGTGTTTGAAACAGTGGTTTAGGTAGAGATGGTAGAAGGATAACAAGAAGAAAGCGTGGGAAGTAAGCCGCAAGGAAACGTTCAAAGGGAGAACAGAACAGGTGAAGTTTCATATAACAGGGTAAGAAGTACTTGTTTTGTTTTGAGGAAGGTTATCAGTGACATGAGATGCTACAAGGGTTAAAGGAGTACGTGGGCGTCTGAGACCATGTTGTTGGATTTGATGACTAGGAAGTTATTGGACTGTTTGGTAGAGCTGCTTTAATAGAGCCCGCTACCAAGTGGGGACTGCGGAGTGGCGGTAAACCTTCTCCACTTGGAGCCGGAAGCGAACGCTTATTGAGGTTGGCAAGGTTCCTGAAAAGCTTGAGGTTGGTTTGTTTTTAGGAATACGTCCAAATATTCTTCTTTTAGGCACCATTTTCTTGACCCAACTGACCCGTTATCTTTGGTGCAGGACGCCAGTAACCAATGGATAACATTAAAGATTCAAAATTATTAATGCAAGGATTCGTTCTGGAAAGAAGGGAGGACACTTTCCATTGAAACCATAGGAAAAGTGGAGAAATTAGGTGAATGAAGAATTACCCAAAACTTAACATATCTTTAGTAGGAAAGCTCTTTGCAATAAGATTAGCTTTTCATATTGAATCTTGGGATTTTTACAGTGTTTCTATTCATTCAACATACAGTGGAGTTCCCTGCAGATTAAATGCTTGTAAGGTGCTCAGTAGTATCTCAGTTCATGGGTAGGAAATGGTATTTGTAAAGATAAGGCATCCTCTCTCCCTCTCCAAATTACCTTCCTTCCTGTTACAGAGAGAAAATAAAAGCCATTGTCTTCCTGCAACCAAATATGTAAACCTCCTTCCCTTTTGTTTAAAGAGGGGAAAAAATGTCCCTTCTCCTTACAGAAAACAAATCCTTTCACCTAGTTAATCAATACCATCCTCTCCTACCTTTACAGTGTCTTCTTTTTTAGTTATTCTCTCCCCTACATCATCATCCCCCTCTGCTCAGACTTTTTTTCTTTCCTATTTAAAAATATTCTTCCTTAACTTTATGAACTACACCCATTTATTTTCCTGTCTTTTCATTTCCTTCAAGAACTAAAGTTCTTGAATGTATCTTTTACTCTCCTTATCTGTGTTTTTCTCACTTCTTGCTACTTATTTCTCATTTCTCAGCCCCCTACAGTATATCTCGTTTCCAGTTTTCCATTAAATTATCACTGAAGCTGCTTTTAATAAGATCATCAACGTCCTCTCTGTGTTAAATTATATATTCTCAGTAGGGACAAGAAAAAAATCATATTTCTTCTATAAAGCACAGATATACTAACAGCACATAAGTAAATATACAGTATATACTTGTGGTTTTGAAATTTTCTAGGGAAGGGGCATGATAGAAGGGGAGTCTGAAAAGGCTCCTTTAGCGGGTAATAATGAAAAGAATGTTGAGAAACTTAAATCAACACTTTCAGTTCTTATAACTTGAACTGTTTGTGCCATTTACAGTGTTTAAAACACCATTCTTCTGAAAACACGCTAACACATTTTAGTTTAAAAAATCCATTACCTTCTCTGCTTTTTTCTTACCCTTTTTTAGCCAAATCTTTTTTTTTTTTTTTAGAGTATGTTTATTAAAATGGGACAATGAAGCAAGGAGGGTCTTAGGATAGAAGAATTGACAGGAGAGAGGCTAGAAGTCTGCTTTGGCTGTTATGGGAAAGAAGTGAGCCAAGGCGGGACTGATGTCAGCTCACAGGAAAGTCAGGTAGGAGGGCCTTGGAGACAGGTTCAGGGGGTTAGCCCAGGGTGAGGTGCCACTGCCGATTGCTCTCTTGGTTGCAAGTCTCATGTGGACCCTTAGAGTTTAGGAGATGAATGCCTTTGGGGGGAAGAAGTAGAAGAGGGAGGAAAAAGTGCTGGCTTACTCCCAGGAGGGAGAGCACATCCAAATACTCTTTTTTTAGGCACATTTCCTTGACCCAGCTGCTACTCGGATGTTGGAGTTCCTTCCACAGGTTCTCTCCAATTCACACTCTCTCTTTGTAGTTTTATTCTCCTTATAATTATAATTCCCATTAACAAAAATAATGATTATTAAACAAATCTATTTCCAACTTGGCTTCTTCTGGGAGCATGAGACCCATATACCTTTTGTATCTATTTGATTCAAATATAACCAAAATTGAGTCTGATCACACAGAACTAGGGTTAAATGACTCATTTTCCCTCTCACACTCCTCTTCCCTCCCCAGTCTTTGCTCAAACCAAAATGTTTCTCTTATCTTTTTATTTTACTCAGTCCCTACTGTCAACATTCTAGTTCAGGCCACCACCATAACTCATCTCTCAACTGGTCTCACACTGTCCAGTTTCCCTTTTATGCAGTTGCCACAGTGCAATCTTCCTAAAACTGTAAATGGGCTTGTATGAGTCCCCTGCATAAAACAATCAAAATGATTTTACAGGCCCTGAGAACAAAGTGAATCCATCTCTGCATATTTCATCTCACCATTCCCCTCACCTTCTAAAGTTGCTAAATTTTACTGGATTTCTTTATCTTGTGTTCTCTCTCACCATAAACCCTTGCAAATTTCTATAAGACACTGTATTTTCGCTGTCATAATAGGATTTACATCTTATTGTATTGAGTTTTTTACCTTCTTTGTTGAACTCTAGACTCAAGTTCAGAGACTGTATTTTGTTCACCCCTGTTTCCCCATTGTTTAATATAGAAAACATTCAAAACTACTTGTTGAGTGTATAAATGGTCAAAATATTGGCTGAGAATCAGGTGAGCCAGATTATTCTGGATATGCCTCTTTGCCTTCCATGCCTTTATTCTGTTCTATACAGAGGGAATACATTTTCTTTTTTCTCTTCCGAGGATATTTTGACTATTGTAATTGCACTGCTTATGTATCATCAAGATGAGTATGTTCAACATTTGGTAAAGGGGATTTATGAAGTATTTAAGCTATAGTCAGAGCTCTGATGGAACTGCCTCTGAAGACAGTTACTCAAGTGGCTTTAAAATAACTGGTAGAGAGAATCCAAGATGGCGGCATAGGTAAACACCTACACTGCTGCCTCGCACAACAATTTCAAAACTACAACTAAAAGACAGAACGGACATCATCCAGAACCACAGGAAAGCTGGCTGAGTGGAAGTTCTACAACTAGAAGGAAAGAGAGAGGCTCACAGAGACCCAGAGGAGCTGCAATAAGCTGAGGTCCGGAGACGCGCGCGTGGAGAGAGCGGGTGCCGGAATACCTGGCTGGCTTTCTCTGGCGGGAGGGAAACGGAGACTCCCAACAGCATTGAACCCTTTATCATACGACACTAAACCCCAGATCCAGCCAAAACTCTTACGGGGTGAGTTTGGACTGTGAAGAGCGAGAGGTGCACGGAAATTTAGGGGAGATGAAAAAGATCAGAGACCTGGTCGTGCACGGCACCACGCGGAGGACAGACTGGTGATTGTGCTGCTGGCTTTCTCGAGAGGGCGGGAGACAGACCCTCCCAACTGTGCCACTTCTGAGTCCACTAAGCCCCTGTTTCCGGCAAATCCCTGGAGACCTAGACTCGTGTGGTCCTGGTGCGCAGGGGAGCCGGAGGGGCAGCAGAGTAGAGGGGCGCTCGGGCACAAGGACCGCTCCAGCGATTACCCAGTCACGTGAGACTCAGGGGCCGTGGAGGGCGGGGCCGACTGGAAGGCAAGGCGGTCCCTTAAGCCCTGAGACTCCACCCATCCCAAGCTCAACAGAGGCTTCTGCGGCTTTGCACATCTGGTATCATAAGGCTGAATTCAACACAGAAGTTGCCCCGGCATAGTGAAAATGCCGAGACAAGGGAAGGGATCACAAACAAAAGAAATGTAGGGAAAAAAACGACTGGATATAGAGTTCAAAACCACGCTTATAAGGTTTTTCAAGAATATGCTAGAAAAGTTGGATAAACTTAGCGAGAGCCAAGAGGAGATGAAAAAGGACCAACTAGAGATGCTAAAGAGACAACTAGAGATGCAAAAGGTCCAACTAAAGATGAAAAAGGACCAACTAGAAATTAAACATACACTGACTGAAATAAAAAATATTATACAGAGTCCTAACAGCAGACTAGAGAAAGGCAAGAATCAAGTCAACAATTTGAAATATAAAGAAGCAGAAAACACTCAACTGGAAAAGCAAAAAGAGAAAAGAATCCAAAAATGTGGATAATGTAAGGAGACTCTGGGATAGCTTCAAGCGTACCAACATCAGAATTGTGGGGTGCCAGAAGAGAGAGAGCAAGATACTGAAAACCTATTTAAAGAAATAATGACTGAAAACTTCCCACATCTGGTGAAAGAAATAGACTTACAAGTCCAGGAAGCACACAGAACCCCATATAAAAGGAATCCAAAGAGGGCCACACCAAGACACATCATAATTAAAATACCAAGAGCAAAAGACAAAGAGAGAATATTAAAAGCAGCAAGAGAAAAACAGTTCATTACCTACAAGGGAGCACCCATACAACTGTCAGCTGATTTCTCAACAGAAACGATGCAGGCCAGACGGAAGTGGCAAGAAATATTCGACGTGATGAATAGCAAGAACCTACAACCAAGAATACTCTATCCAGCAAAGCTATCATTCAGAATTGAAGGGCAGATAAAGAGCTTCATAGAGAAGAAAAAGCTAAAGGAGTTCATCAACTCCAAACCAGTATTAAATGAAATGCTGAAAGGTACTCTTTTAGAAGAGGAAGAAGAAAAAGGTAAAAGCCAAAAAATTATGAACAACAAATACATATCTATCAACAAGTGAATCTAAAAATTAAGTGAATTAAAAATTTGATCAACAGAATAAACTGGTGAATATACTAGAATCAGGAGCACAGAAAGGAAGTGGACTGATAATTCTCAGGGGAAAAGGGGGGAGGGGTGTACAGGGAGAGACTGGACAAAAATCATACACCTATGGATGAGGTCAATGGGAGGGAGGGAAGGGTGGGAGCTGGGTGGAGGGGTGCTATGGAGGGGAAAAAAGAGAGACAAATGTAATAATCTGAATAATAAAGATTTAATTTAAAAAAACTGGTGGAATTCTGTTTTCTGGCTTAAAGTCACTAAAAACAAAAAGATAGTTGTGGTGGTGGTGGTGTGTGTAGCTTTCCCAGGTGGTTTTTAAATATAATAAAAGAAGCCGAGACCGGTTTGGCTCAGTGGATAGAGCGTCGGCCTGCGGACTGAAAGGTCCCGGGTTCGATTCCGGTTGGGGGCATGTACCTTGCTTGCGGGCACATCTCCACAATGGGGCGTGCAGGAGGCGGCTGATCGATGTCTCTCTCTCATCAATGTTTCTGACTTTCTATCTCTCTCCCTTCCTCTCTGTAAAAAATCAACAAAATATATTTAAAAAATATATATATATGTGTGTGTGTGTGTGTGTGTGTGTGTGTGTGTGTGTATATATATATATATATATATATATATATATATATAAAATAAAAGAAGTAAGTGCAGCTACTAAAAGAGTAAGTAGCTGAAGAAACAGGCTGCAAGTGATATTTATTTAATTGTTATATGCATTAGGCCCTTGGTCATAAAATGGATAGAAGAAATAAGCTCTCTTTTCGTATAGTAGAAGGTTAAGATGAGTTTTTAAGCTAAGCACTAATGAAAGATACAAAGTGTTATGCTTTCATCTCGGCAAATAACAATATATCCAAGATGGCCAGTTTAACGTACTATATTCTTCTGAGATCTGAACTACTGCCAATGAAAACAACTTCGATGGAAACTTTTCCTGGAAAGAATTTTTCACCAGCTTAAAAACTGAGGAGGAATCTGGCCTCTAAAAATAAAGAAAACTTCAAAGTCACTTGCTTCAAGAACAGTAATCTTTTAGGGTGTATTGAAGCAATGGAGTACCACAGTTCCATGTGAACTATTCTCTCTATAAGATAAATAGTTCAAGAAGAGAACATATGTCAGCTCCTTTAAATATAATTTTGGTTCTAAATAATTTATTGGAACATATTTTGGCTTCTAACTATACAAGAAGCATACCCTTCAACGATCTCTCTTATTTATAAATTCAAACAGTACATTTGCTGCCCAGTCCAATATGGTAACCACTAACTGCATATAATTTAAATTAATTAAAATTAAAACCCCAGTACATCAGTTGCATTAGCCAAATTTTAGGTGTTCAGTAGTCACATGTGATTATGGTACTGTATTGGACAGCACTGATACAGGACATGTATATCATTGCAGGAAATTCTATTGGGTCTTATTTTATGTTTCTAATAATTACTCTCCAAGAAGCAGATAAGAATAAGAGCTCAAGATTCAATTGGATCTGGGTCTGATATTTAAGGTATGACGTTAGATAATTGACTTAACATTTCTGACACTTTATTGTCATTTTGTAGTTTTTAATATATTCACAAAGTAGCCCATTGCTCGTTAATCGTGTGCAGTAGTCCACCTGCCGCTGGAAGCTGTGCTGCTTCCACGGGAGGCGGGCCCACCATCTCCTCTCCAGGCCTGCACTTGGCCGCAGAGGCTGCAGGCCAGTCCCCTGTTCCTGTCCGTGTCCCCTCCGGCTCCAAAGGGCCAGCCCGAGCCAAGGCACAGCGGCTCACTGGACCCTTTCTGTTTCCGTTTTCACTCCGGGCCTCACCTGCGCATGCAACCTCCTTCTGTCTGATCGTGACCCATTACAGTGTCCCAGCCTAATTTGCATATTCTTTATATCTATCTGTAAATGGAGATGCAAGCAGTATTTATAGCATTGAGATGTGTTGATTAAATGTGCTAATGTAGGAAAAGTGCCTAACTTAGTGTTTGGCCCACAGTAAGTACTCAATATATTTTAGATATTATTAGTTCATTTATCCTTAACACTTTGAATGGAGCTGTAAATTAATTTTTCAGAGGATGCCATATTCAATAGTTGATTCACTTGAAGTGCTCAAATCTGGGTCTCTGAGTTATTACAGTGTTCTGCTTTAAATCACATTGTATTTCAAATGAAGATTTTATTTTTAAGAAAAGGTATCAATACAAATTAAGTTGCAGATCTTATTGCTAGATATCCTCTTTCATTTAGAAAATAAAAAGTATATCAGCAGAGATTATAGTCAATTGAAGTCAGTAGGTTCTGTACAGCAGCTCTATGTATTACAATGGCAATACTTTACTTTTTCTTTTTTTTTCTTTTTTAAATATATTTTATTGATTTTTTATAGAGAGGAAGGGAGAGAGATAGAAAGTCAGAAACATCGATGAGAAAAAGACATTGATCAGCCGCCTCCTACACACCCCACTGTGGAGATGTGCCCGCAAGCAAGGTACATGCCCCCAACCGGAATTGAACCTGGAACCTTTTAGTCCGAAGGCCGACGCTCTATCCACTGAGCCAAACCGGACTCGGCTCAATGGCAATACCTTAACACCCAAATAAAAATAAAAGGCTGACTCAAAACTAACCTACTAAACAAAGCATCTGACTAGATAAAGTAGAAAAATTTAACAGATTTCAGATATTAATCTGGAAAAATTTAATAGGTCCAAAGTTTGAGGTGTTTCAGGTTTTATAGCTGCCAACTCAAGTTGATTGCTTGGCTAAACAGAGATGGCTTTGAACAAAAGAAACATTTTATTTCTAAAAAACACGAACCCTAAATTATTAACAGCATTCATAACTTTATTAATACAGTAATTACTAAAATAAATCTTAATAATTGTATTACTTGATAATTGTTGATCATAGGCCAAATAGTAAGGGGAAATCATCACTGGATAGTCTTTAAATGTCAATTGCTTTCATAAAATAAATGACTTTTTCTAAAAAGAACTGGTCAGATTGATGTCATTGTTTTCTGTGTTAACAGGTTAATGAATCCATTTATAGAAAGGCTTCCTGTTCTCTTTGAAATGTATCTTTATGCATAGAAACTATATTCCTATATTTTAATTTTTTTTCTTTAGGGTACATTTATCATACAGTACTATAAATTTGAATGAATGGGCCACTAAACTATAAACACCTAATATTGACATTATCCATGTTAAGCAAATGAAAAAGTTAAGGTAATTTAACTTTTTCTCATGCTCCTTCATACTGAAAGAACAATGACCTTTTTATTTGAAGTATAACTGACCCTCAGAAAAGGATGCAACTCATAACATATAGTCCAATGAATTACCATAAAATGAACGCAACTTGTAACCATCATCTAGATCAAGAAATAAAACATTAACAGCACTTTAGAAAACCACCCCCACACCTTTCTTTCTTATTACAAACCATTTGATATTTCAAAGATTAATTTTACCTGTTCTAGGATTCATTTAAATGTCAGCCTTTTATGTCTGTCGTTCAGTATTGTAAGATTTATTCATATTTGTTTGATGTATCAATAGTTTATTTTTATTTATTTTATTTTTATAATGCACTACAGTTTCATTTTCACTACAGTTAATAAACATTTAAGTTGTTGCAGGTTTCCACTATTAAGAATATGTTTTTGGTGCATTTTGTATACATTTCTATTTAATCTACCTGGAAGTGGATTTGTGTGTCATAAGGTATTGAGAATATTTTTAAATTGAGATATAATTCACATACCATAAAGCTCACCAGTTTAAATGTATCATTTTGTAGTTTTTAATATAGTCACAAAGTAATGTGACCATCATTTCTACCTATTCCCTGCAGATTTTATCACCTCAGAAGAGAAATGCCAAATCCATAACCATTTATTCCTCCCTCTCTACCAGCCCCTGGCAGATACCAATCTACTTTCTATCTCTATGGATTTGCCTATTCTGGACATTTCATATAAATGAAATCATACAATATGTGGCCTTTTTTGTTTGGCTTCAGTATAATGTTTTCAAGCATCATTCATGTTATAGCACATATTAATACTTCATTCCTTTTCATGGCTAATATTCCATGGTTTATAAATTTATTATTCATCAGTTGATAAACATTTTTTTTCTTGTTTAAGCCACTATTTTTTCTTTTCTTTTTTATTTATTTATTATTAATTTTTTTGTACATATCTCCCCATTGCCCCCCCTCCCTCCCAAGCATACCCCAACCCCCCAGTGTCTATGTTCATTGGTTATGCTTATATGCATGCATACAAGTCCTTTGATTGATCTCTTATCTACCTCACCTAACTTTAATCTTCTTGCTGTAATTTCACAGTCTGATGCTTTACTGCCTCTGTATCTATCCTTTTGTTCATCTGTTTATAATGTTCTTTGTTATCCACAAATGAGTGAGATCATGTGATGCTTCTCCTTCATTGACTGGCTTATTCACTAAGCATAAGGTTCTCCAGTTCCAACCAGGTTGCTGCAAATGGTAAGAATTCCTTCTTTTTAATGGCAGCATAGAATTCCATTGTGTAGATGTACCACAGTTTTCTGATCCATTCATCTGCTGATGGGCACCTAGGCTGTTTCCAAATTGTAGCTATTGTAAATTGTGCTGCTATGAACATAGGGGTGCATAAATCCTTTCTGATTGGTGTTTGTGATTTCTTAGGATAAATTCCTAAGAGTGGGATTATAGGATCAAATGGGAGATCCATTTTTAGTTTTTTAGGAAACTCCATACTGTTCTCCACAGTGGCTGCACCAGTCTGCATTCCCACCAACAGTGCACAAGGGTTCCTTTTTCTCCGCATCCTCTCCAACACTTGTCATTTGTTGATTTGTTGATGATTGCCATTCTGACTGGTGTAAGATGGTATCGCATTGTCGTTTTGATTTGCATCTCTCAGATAATTAGTGACTTTGAACATGTTTTCATGTGTCTCTTGGCCTTCCTTCTGTCATCTTTCGAAAAGGTTCTATTTAGGTCCGTTGCCCATTTTTTTGTTGAATCGTTTATCTTCCTTTTATTAAGTTGTATAAGTTGGCTGTAGATTTTGGAGATTAAACCTTTATCAGTGATAACATTTGCAAATATGTTCTCCCATACAGTGGGCTTTCTTGTTGTTTTGTTGATGGTTTCTTTTGCTGTGCAAAAGCTTTTTATTTTGATGTAGTCTCGTTTGTTTATTTTTTTCTTTAGCTTCAATTGCCTTTGGAGCAGTATCAGTGAAGAAGTTCTTTCGGCATATATCTGAGATTGTGTTGCCTGTGGATTCCTCTAGTATTTTTATGGTTTCCCTTCTAATGTTTAAGTCCTGTATCCATTTTGAGTTTATTTTTGTATTTGGTGTAAGTTGGTGGTCCAGTTTCATTTTTTTGCAAGTATCTGTCCAATTTTCCCAACACCATTTATTGAAGAGGCTATCTTGGCTCCATTGAATGTTCATGCCTCCTTTGTCAAATATTAGTTGAGCATAATGGTTTGGGTGGATATCTGGGTTCTCTATTCTATTCCATTGGTTTATATGCCTGTTATTGTGCCAGTACCAGGCTGTTTTGAGAACAGTTGCTTTGTAATATAGCTTGAAATCTGGTATTGAGATCCCACCTACTTTATTCTTCTTTCTCAGAATTGCTGTGGCTATTCGTGGTCTTTTTTTGTTCCAGATGAATCTATGAAGAATTCCTTCTAGGTCTGTGAAATATGTCGTTGGGATTTTAATGGGTAGTGCATTGGATCTATGGATTGCTTTGGGTAGTATGGACATTTTAATGATGTTGATTCTCCCAATCCATGAGCATGGTATGCTATTCCATCTGTTAACATCTTCCTCTATCTCTTTTTTCATTGTCCTGTAGTTTTCTGCATATAGGTCTTGTACCTCTTTAGTTAGGTTTATTCCTAGGTATCTTAATTTTTTTGGTGCGATGGTAAATGGGATTACTTTTTTAGTCTCTCTTTCTGTAATTTCACTATTAGTGTATACAAATGCCACAGACTTCTTAGCATTAATTTTCTTTCCTGCTACATTGCCAAATTCATTAATTAAGTCAATTAGTTGTGGAATGCAGTCCTTTAATCTTTCTGCTGTAATTTCACAGTCTGTTTGATGCTTTATGATTTTTGTCCTCCTGAGAATTATCAGTCTACTCCCTTTCTGTGCTCCTGCTTCTATTATATTCACCAGTTTATTCTGTTGATCAAATTTTTAATTCACTTAATTTTTAGATTCACTTGTGGATAGATATGTATTTGTTGTTCATAATTTTTTGGCTTTTACCTTTTTCTTCTTCCTCTTCTAAAAGAGTACCTTTCAGCATTTCATATAATACTGGTTTGGAGTTGATGAACTCCTTTAGCTTTTTCTTCTCTGTGAAGCTCTTTATCTGCCCTTCAATTCTGAATGATAGCTTTGCTGGATAGAGTATTCTTGGATGTAGGTTCTTGCTATTCATCACGTTGAATATTTCTTGCCACTCCCGTCTGGCCTGCATCGTTTCTGTTGAGAAATCAGCTGACAGTTGTATGGGTGCTCCCTTGTAGGTAATGAACTGTTTTTCTCTTGCTGCTTTTAATATTCTTTCTTTGTCTTTTGCTCTTGGTATTTTAATGATGATGTGTCTTGGTATGGTCCTCTTTGGATTCCTTTTATATGGGATTCTGTGTGCTTCCTGGCCTTGTAAGTCTATTTCTTTTACCAGATGTGGGAAGTTTTCAGTCATTATTTCTTTAAATAGGTTTTCAGTATCTTGCTCTCCCTCTTCTTCTAGCACCCCCACAATTCTGATGTTGGTACGCTTAAAGCTGTCCCAGAGGCTCATTACATTATCTTCACATTTTTGGATTCTTTTCTCTTCTTGCTTTTCCAGGTGAATGTTTTCTGCTTTTTTATATTTCAAATTTTTGACTTGATTCTTGCCATCCTCTAGTCTGCTGTTAGGACTCTGTATAATATTTTTTATTTCAGTCAGTGTCTCTAGTTGGTCCTTTTTCATCTCCTCTTGGGTCTCACTAAATTTATCCAACTTTTCTAGCATATTCTTGAAAAACCTTATAAGCGTGGTTTTGAACTCTATATCCAGTCGTTTTATTTCCTCCATTTCTTTTGTTTGTGATCCCTTCCCTTGTCTCGGCATTTTCACTATGCCGGGGAAACTTCTGTGTTGAATTCAGCTTTATGATACCAGACGTGCAAAGCCGCAGAAGCCTCTGTTGAGCTTGGGAGGGGTGGAGTCTCAGGGCTTAAGGGACCACCTTGCCTTCCAGTCGGCCCCGCCCTCCACGGCCCCTGAGTCTCACGTGACTGTGTAATCACTGGAGCAGTCTTTGTGCACGAGGCCGCAGTGCCTCTAACCGCTGCCTTTCCAGCTCTCCTGCGCACCAGGACCACACGAGTGTAGGTCCCCAGGGTTTCACTCAAAACAGGGGCTTAGTGGAGTCAGAAGTGGCGCAGTTGGGAGGGTCTGTCTCCCGCCCACTCGTGAAAGCCAGCGACACAATCAGCAATCTGTCCTTCGCGCAGTGCCGTGCGCGCCACCAGGCCTTTGATCTTTTGCGACTCCCCTAAATTTCCGTGCACTTCTCCCTTTTCACAGTCCAAACTCCCCCCATATGAGTTTCGGCTGGATCTGGGGTTTATTGTTGTATGATAAGGGGTTCAATGCCTTGAGAGTCTCCGTTTCCCTCCCGCCAGAGAAAGCCAGCCAGGTACTCTGGCACCTGCTCTCTCCGCGCGTGCGTCTCCGTACCTCAGCTTTTTGCAGCTCCTCTGGGTCTCCGTGAGCCCCTCTCTTTCCCTCTAGTTGTAGAACTTCCACTCAGCCAGCTTTCCTGTGGTTCTGGATGATGTCCGTTCTGTCTTTTAGTTGTAGTTTTGAAATTGTTGTGCGAGGCAGCAGTGTAGGTGTTTACCCATGCTGCCATCTTGGATTCCCTGCTGGAAGCTTTTGGATGACTGCTTCAATTTCTTCCATAGTTATTGGACTATTGAGATGTTTAGATTCCTCCTCATTGAGTTTTGGAAGGTTATATTTTTCTAGGAAAATGTCCATTTCTTGCAGGTTGTCCAATTTGTTGGAATAGAGTTGTTCATAGTATTTTTTAACAATCCTTTGTATTTCCGCGGGGTCTGTTGTTATTTCTCCACTTTCATTTCTGATTTTGTTTATTGTTGTCTTCTCTCTTTGCTTCTTGGTGAGCCCTGCTAGAGGTCCATCAATCTTGTTTATCCTTTCAAAGAACCAGCTCTTGGTTTTGTTGATCTTTTGAATTGTTTCTTTGGTCTCCAAGTTGTTTATCTCTGCTCTGATCTTCACTATTTCCTTCCTTCTGCTTACACTGGGCTTTTCTTGTTGCTCTCGTTCTAACTCTTTGAGTTGTAGGGTTAGGTAATTTATTACCATTGTTTCCTGTTCATAGCCCTACAAGCAGTAGGCTTGTAGGGCTATGAACTTCCCTCTCAAGGCTGCTTTCACTGTGTCCCATAAATTTTGTATTATTGTGTTGTCATTGTCATTTGTTGCCATGATGTTTTTTATTTCTTCCTTGAACTCTCTGGTTACCCAGTCATTGTTTAATAGCATGCTGTTTAGTCTCCATGTATTTGATTTCTTTCTATTGTTTTTATTATAGTTGATTTCCAGTTTTGTGCCACTGTGATCTGAGAAAATGCTTGATATGATTTCTATCTTCTGGAATTTTAAGAGACTTTTCTTATGACCCAACATATGATCTATCTTTGAAAATGATCCATGTGCACTGGAGAAGTATATTCTGTGGCTTTGGGGTGAAATGTTCTGAAGATGTCAATTAATTCCATTTGGTCTAGTGTGTCATTTAGGATTGATGTTTCTTTCCTGATATTTTGTTTAGAGGATTTGTCCAGTGGTGACAAATCCTCTAAACAAAGTCTTAAAGTCTCCTACTATGATCGTATTGCTGTCAATCTCTCCCTTAATACCCTCCAGGAGTTTTTTTTTATGTATTTAGGTGCTCCTATATTGGGTGTGTATATGTGTACCAGAGTTATATCTTCTTGTTGGATTGTTCCCTTTAGTGTTATGAAGTGGCCTTCTTTATCTCTTGTTATGTCCTTCACTTTGAGATCTAATTTGTCAGATATAAGTATTGCAACCCCAGCTTTTTTTTCATTTCCATTTGCCTGAAATACCATCTTCCATCCCTTCACCCTCAATCTGTGTGCATCTCTTTTCCTGAGGTGGATTTCTTGTAGACAGCAGATATAAGGATAATGTTTTCTTATCCAATCCATTACCCTATGTCTCTTGATTGGAGCATTTAATCCATTTACATTTGAAGTTATTATTGGTAGGTATTTATCCATCGCCATTTTTAGTCTTTAACCCAGAGTTCCTTCTTCGCTTCCTATTTCTTTTTATTACAGCAGACCCTTAAACATTTCTTGCATTGCTGGTTTGGTGGTATTATATTCCCTTAGTCCTTTTTTGTCTGTGAAGCTTCTGATTTCACCTTCAATTTTTATTGAAAGCCGTGCAGGGTATACTGTTCTTGGATTCAGACCCTTCCTTTGCATGACTTTGTATATTTCATTACATTCCCTTCTGGCCTGATGAGTTTCTGTTGAGAAATAATAGGTACTCTTATGGGGCTTCCTTTGTAGGTAACTTTCTGTTTCTCTCTGGCCGCTTTTAAGATTCTTGCTTTGTGGTTGTTATTTGCCAATTTAATTATAATGTGCCTTGGTGTCGGTTTTGTGCGGTTCATTATGCTTGGGACCCTGTGAGCTTCTTGGATTTGTGTGGGTTTTTCCTTTCCTATATTGGGGAAATTTTCTGTCATTATTTCTTCAAACAGGTTCTCTAATCCTTGTTCAGTTTCCACTCTTTCTGTAACCCCAATTATATGAATGTTCGTTTTTTTCGTGTTATGCCAAAGTTCCCTTAGGCTCTCCTCTTGCTTTTTAATTTTTTTTTCTAGAAGCTGCTGTCCCTTGGTATTTTTTCCTACCGTGTTTTCTTGCTCACTGATGCGGTCCTCTGCTTCTTCTAGTCTGCTTTTGATGCTTTCTATTGAGTTCTTTAAAACAGTGATGTCATTTTTTATTTCTTTGTGCATTTCTTCATGCTTCTTCATTTCCTCTTGGCTCTTACTCAGATTATCGATTTTGTCTTCCATTCTTTTCATCCACCTTATGATCATTTCTCTGAACTCTTTCTCTGGCAGGCTTGTTTCTGCTTCTATTTCGTTTACTTCCTTTTCTGGTGATACCTGCCTATCTGTCGTATGCAGGTTGTTTCTTCTTCTGCCCATGGTTTTTCTTCTCCAGATGTTTGGTTATGTAGTTCTCTTTCTTACATTGATTCAAAGGCACAAACTACAACACGACCCGATACAGCACACAAGGCACTGAACAGAAATGTATTCACGATGTTAATAATCACCAATAAGGTGACCACCAATGAAAGACAAATTAGGGGTAAGTAGAGAAAGAAAAAGAGGAAAATGAGGGAATAAGAAAGGAAAGAAGTGCCCAAATCAGATTGGGAGAGGGAGAAAAACAAATAAATAACTAAATGAACAAAAAATAAAATAAAATAAAGGAGAAGAAGAAAAAAGAAAAGAGAAAGAGAAACAAAGTCAGAGAGAAAAGAAAGCAGATAAGAGAGAAAAGGGGAACAAAATATAGATGTCAGGAGAAAACTCCAATAGAACAGTCACTAATCCCAATAAAGGCCAGCAACCAGTACCTAGAGATTAATACAAACTGCAAATAACAACTGGTATCAAGAGAGGCGAGGGAAAAGAGAGGTAGAAAACAAAGCAAGCAAAAAGCAAAATAAAACAAGTAGAATAAGCTAAAACAATCTCACAAAAAAGTTCAAAAAATCAATATAATCACTGTTCAGGCAAATAGCAACAAAAGGACATAGAGAAAAAACAACTTTTTGGCTAGTGAAGACAAGAAGAGAGAGGTTTGTATGGACTTGTAGTAGGGGATTTGAAATTAGATATATAAGTGGGGTGAAATTTTAACCAGGTAAAGAGAAAGAATAGGGAGAATCTAAAGCTGGAAAAGGGAAAGAGAAACAAGACAACAAAATGGGGAAAGTTAGGCGGAAAGTGTTGGCATAAAGGTAGAGTTGAGTTGGAGTAAAATTATGCTAAAGGAAAGATGAAAATAGAATGTAAAACTCTAATCCCAAAGTAAAATAAAGAGAAAACAAAATGACACTTGTTTTTTTTCCAAAAAGGTAAAAAACCAGCAGTAATAATACTAGTTGAAAACAAAAATGTAATAATTAAAAAGGTAAAATCAATTGAGGCAGAAAGAAAAAAAATAGTCTTTTAATTAAAGTATGTAAAAATGAAAAATAAAAATAAATTTTTTAAAAAATAAAAAGAAAGAAGAAAAAAAATAGAATGGTCATTCATTTCCACTATTATTCTGCTTGGCACTCCTGTTTCCCAGTAGAGAAGGTATTGCAGTTCCCTGTGTTGCACTGTTGACGTTTTAATCTCTTTATTCTTTTGTGGTTATGGGAGAGTCAATTTGTGCGTTATCCACTGGGTGGCAGTGTTTCAGAATTGATCTCTGAGACTAAGCACAGGATCTCTCTAGGCTGTGCTCAGATCCTACTACTCTGTGGTTCTCAAAACCGGTTTGTGGGGATTTTGCAGCGGGACACTGTAATAATTCCCAAGCTATCCCTCTGCCTCAGATAAAAACTAGTCGTTTTCCAGAGCTCCCCTCTGTCAACAGCTTGGAGAGTTTGCCTCCACACTTAGGGATCACGCCCTGCCCACCTCCGCGGACCTCTCCAGAGACAGCTTTCCCAAAGTATGGTTCCCACAGTGTGCGCGTCTCTGTTCTGAGGGGCTGGAGACCTCACCTTATCCCAGGCAAAATCTGACCTTTCCGTGTGCTGTGGATCTCTGAATCCGCCGCCCGCGTGTCTCCGCCGATTGGAGAGCAGTGTTCTGGGTCCCCCGCTGTTCAGTGAGTAATTCAGCCACAGTGTTCAGACCGCCGCAGACATCCACCTCCCTCGGCAAGATGGCGTGGTCTCCGCATTTGCACTGGTGGATCCGGCCTACAAAACCCCGCGGCAGTGGGGCTGCCTGGCCAGGAGAGCCCCGTCCAGCAGTTCCCCGCCTTCCCCTGGAGGATAACTGACTCTTAACTTACCAACAAACACTCCCAGTGCGACTCTCAGCTGCTCTCTCTCCCTCTGCCCAGCGACAAAGCTCCAGACGCGTCCGTCTATTCCGCCGCCATCTCTTTTTTTTTTCAGTAAACATTTGTATTGTTTCCAGTTTTAGGATGTTATGAATAATGCTGCTAGAAACATATGTCCACGGAGTTTCCAGTTCTTGTGATACAAACCTAAGAGTAGAATTACTAAGTCATTTGGTAATTCTATCTTCAATTTTTTAAAGAACTCAACTGTTTTCCTCAGCAGCTGTGCACAGACTGCGTTCTTGTTGACACTTGATATTGTCTGCCTCTTGATTATATCCAACCTAGTAGACATAAAATGTATTGTAGTTTTGGTTTATATTTTGAAAGGATGTAGAACATCTTTTCATGTGCTTATTGGCCATTTATGTGTATATTTTCTTTGGAGAAAAATCTTTCAAATTCTTTGCCCATTTTACAGTGGGTTATTTGTCCTTTTACTATTGAGTTATAAGAGGTTTTTATATATTCTGGATAATAGTCCCTTGTAAGGTATATGGTTTACAAATATTTCCTGGTTCTGTGGGATTTTTCCTTTTTTGCCAATGTCCTTTGAAGCACAAAAGTTTTTAATTCTGATATAAGTCCAACTTATCTGTTTTATCTCTTGCTTGTGCTTTTGATGTCATATCTAAAAAACATTGTCTAATCCAGGGTCATGAAGACTTATCCATACTTTTTTTTCCTGAGTTTTATATCTTTTCCTCTTATATTTAGGTGTTTTATATATTTTGTGTAAATTTTTGTATATTGTGAGATAGAAGTCCAACTTCATTCTTTGCATATGGAAGTCTAGTTGTCCCGGCATCATTTCTTGAATACTATTCTCTCCTCCAGTTGAATGGCTTTGGCACTGCTGTCAAAAACCAATTGACCAGCCCTAACCAGTTTGGCTCAGTGGATAAGAGCATTGGCCTGTGGATTCAAGGGTCCCAGGTTCAATTCTGGTCAAGGGCATGTACATCTCCCCAGTAGGAGATGTGCAAGAGGCAGCTAATTGATCTTTCTTTCTCATCAATGTTTCTAACTCTCCCTTCCTCTCCATAAAAAAGTCAATAAAATATTTTTTTAAATACCAATTGACCATATATTTAAGGGTTAATTTCTGAACTCTCAATTCTATTCCATTGATCTATAGTCCCCACCTTGTCCTGTGCCAGTACCACATAGTACCTTTGTAGTAAGTTTTATATCAGGAAGTATGAGTTCCCCAAATTTTTTTTTAAATACGTTTTTATTGATTTCAGAAAGGGAAGGAGAGGGGGAGAGAGAGAGAAACATCAATGATGTGAGAGAATCACTAATTGACTGCCTTCTGCACACCCCCTACTGGGGATCGAGCTGCATCCCAGGAATGTGCCCTTCCCATTTTTTAGGTCTTTTTCATTTCTTTCAACAATGTTTTATGTACAAGTCTTGCACTTCTTTTATTAAATTTAGCCCTAGGTACTTTGATCTTTTTCACACTCTTATAAATAGAATTTTATCAACTGATGAATGGATAGTAAATATACAAACAATGGAATATTATTCAGTCATGAAAAGGAATGAAGTATTAATATGTGCTACAACATGGATGAAGCTTGAAAACATTATACTGAGGAAAAGAAGCTGAACAAAAAAGGCGACATGTTGTATGATTTTATTTATATGAAATGTCCATAATAGGCTGATATGTAGCAGCACAGTTGATTTTTATATTAACCTTGTGTCCTGTAACCTTGCTGAATTCATTTATTAGATCTAATAGGGTGTGTGTGTTGTTAGTTTTACTTCTTCCTTTCCAATTTGGAAGCCTTTTGTTTTCATTTTCTTAACCTAATCGCCCTGGGTAGAAAGAACCTCCAGTACAATGTTGATTAGAAGTGGTAAGAATGAACATCATTGTTCTTGATATTAAGGGGAAAGCTTTTGGTCTTTAACAATTAAATACGGTGTTAGCTATGGACTTTTCATAGATGCTTTTTATCAGGTTGAGGAAGTTTCTTTCTATTCCTAGTTTGCTGTGTGTGTGTGTGTGTGTGTGTGTGTGTGTGTGTGTGTTTATTTATCTTTATTGTTGAAAATATTACAGGTGTCCCCTTTTTTGGGTGGAGGAGGGGTTTCCTCTATTAACTCCCTCTACCCGGTACCTGTCCCTCCTAGGCCTTCAACACTCTGTTGTCTCTGTCAATGGGTTATGCATATAAGTTTCCCAGTTAATCACTCTCCTCCCACTCCCTTACCTTCCCTCTAAAATTTGTCAGTGTGTTCTATGCTTCTATGTCTCTGGATCTATTTTATTCATCAATTTTGTTCATTAGATTCCACATATGAATGAGATCATGTGATACTTATCTTTCTCTGAGTGGCTTATTTCATTTAGCAAATACTAGTTTGCTATGTGTTTTTAATCATAAAACAGTGTTGGATTTTGCCAAATTATTTTGTTTCTTGAAATGATTATATTTTTTGTCTTTATTTTAAGAATACTGTATGTTGTGTTGATTTTTATATATTGAAATCATCTGTGCATTCTTGGAACAAATCGCACTTGGTCAAGGTATATAATATTTTTTTATGGTGCTGGATTCAGTTGCTGGTATTTTGTTTAGAGGTTTTGCTTCCATGTTCTTAAATGATAATGGCCTGTAGTTTCTTGTATTGCTTTTTCTGGGTTTGGTGTCAGGATAATACAAAGATACCTTTGATGTATACTAAATTTAAACTTTTTTCCCCCAGAAAATGATCCACAGTCTATTTCTCATAAACTGTTCCGGTGACATATTTCTAGAGAAGCACTGGAAGAGTGTTGTGAGCCAATCTGTCTGTGATTATTTCTTTGAAGCTCAAGAGAAAGCTGCTGATGTTGAAAATGTACCACCCGTCATTTCAACACCTCACCACTACCTCATCAGTATCTATAGGGATAAGCTCTTCTTTGTGTCTGTCATACAGACTGAAGTGCCACCTCTCTTTGTAATTGAGTTCCTACATCGAGTTGCTGACACTTTTCAGGTTGGTTATTCATTAGATCTTTGAACTTAAATTTACCCAAGATAGATAGAGGGGTGACACATTATTATATTTTTTAACTATCCAGCTTTTGTTGTCTTGTTTGTCCTACTGCCCTCTCTCTCTCTCTTCAACTAAGCATAAACCCTTTTATGTAGGATATACAGTAGCACACATGGTTGCTCCATTCATTGTTTTAGGAGAACAGAAAATTCTCATTGGCATGGAAGCCTGATTTTTTTTATATGTATTATAAATTATGTCATCAGGAAACAGTAGTGCTTTCCACACACAGTTCTCTCAGTGGTCCCAAGATTTTTATTGATCATGAAATCTGATACTCACATTTTATTTTTTTCTTTTGTTTTACAGAATATGCCAAATACTTTAATCTGTGTTTTGGGGTACCTAATCAGGACAAGGGGAGTTTATAGTTCACATTCTGGCTTAATGCTTCACTGTACTTCCTGGCATAATATGTAAGAGAAATGCAATTCAATCCAGAAATTTAAGAAAATATTATACAGAACTATCAAACGGTTTTTCCACCCTGTGTTTTACATTCATTGAATTATGCAACTGTAAATTTACCCTTCAGAACAAAAAGTATTTAGCAAGCCTTTCTTCATTCCTTCTATGGTATTTTATCAGGACTACTTCGGCGAGTGTTCAGAGGCTGCAATTAAGGATAATGTGGTCATAGTGTATGAGCTCTTGGAAGAAATGTTAGACAATGGATTTCCACTGGCTACTGAATCTAACATTTTGAAAGAACTGATTAAACCACCAACAATTCTCCGTTCTGTTGTCAACTCGATTACAGGTGAGGTGAAAATACACTGTATTAGGAATTGAGTAACTAAAATTTTATAAACAACTCAACACCATTTCTTATGATCTGGCAGTTTGGCCAGAATTAAAGTTAGTATTGAATTTTAAATGGATGTCTATTTCCTTTCATATTTAAAAATCTATTTTTTGCTGGATCTTAAATTACAAAGAACTTCTTGGTTATTACTCTTTTATAATATGTTTTTCTATAAAACCAAATAATATTGTTACTATTATTTAATACTAAATAATAACACTATATAAATGATCACAATCCTAAAAAAGCAAGTGTCATGATGGATATTAGTGTGGTAATTATTTTGCAATATATACACATAAATCATTATGTCATATACCTTAAACTTATAATGTTATATGTCAATTATAACTCAAAGCCAGAAAAGAATAAAAATAGTATTATAAAACTGGCATATGCTGCTAGCCTACAATTATTAAAGTTTAGAAAATGTGAGACTCACTACTACAGAGTATGTACTGTCTCCTCCAGATCTTTGTTTATACATGCAGGTGCTCCCTTTGGCAGCTCATTTATACATGTAAAAGATGTGTTAAAACAGAAAGACAAGATAAGAAGTCTATTTGTGATATCTCATGCATTGTGGGCCTTAGGTTATAAATTTCCAATTTTGATTTAATTCTTCAGTAGGGCTAGAAATTAGGTACATTCAGATGACAATATTCTTTTGAAAAGAAATTAAAGTCTTCTAGAGAAAGATTTTTATGAAATGTTATGTGCCATTCTAATTCTACTATACACCATTGTAAATGCCTCTCCAAGTACACTTAAAGTGGGTGAGAGAGGCCTATAAGAAACCATTTATTCCATAGCTCTTACTCATCCTTTGTACAAAGCTGAATGTCAGGAGAAATTCAAGGAAAGATAAGATGGCATGTGTGTGCTCCTTCCTAAAATTTATACTCTGGATGGGAGGAAACTAGGAAAAAAATTAAAATTGAAATATACAAATTACAGTATAAGATTTTTAAAAGCAATTTCATACTTTGTAGGTGATGTAGTCATAATGAAAAGCGTTGTTATTATTAAGCATATGCTACATTTGAATTGGAAATGTAAATTAACCATACTATTAACTATTTAAAAGCTCAAGGAGTGTCTGTGTGTGTGTGTGTGTGTGTGTGTGTGTGTGTGTGTGAGTGTGAGCAAAAATAAATAAATAAATAAATAAATAAATAAATAAATAAATGCTCAAGGATATATGTTTAAAACAACCAAATTTATTTTCAAACCTCTGTCTGTTTACCAGAAAATTAGCCAGATATTGAACATTAGCCATATTGTAACCAGATGGGTGTGCTGACCTTAAAATGGAAGAAGGCCAGAATATGTTCTTCATTGCAGTTACTCCACTGAGGCCTGCTTGGCAGCATCTCGTAGAATCCAAACTGAATACCAAAGGACCTAGTTATCACCCTGTATTCTCAGTGGAGACATTTTATCGACAGAAGGTTTTGAAACAACCATCCTCTTTTTTCATCAGTGGCAGCAGGATGAGATTATGTTGTTGAGCCACTGGAATTAGGTTAGGTTACTGTTAACACACAGGAAACAAAAGATAAGTAAATGAATTTAACCTGGTTTGGCAGATAGAGGATCACATGGCCTATTTCTGCCTTCTAGAAATTTGATCATGTTGGTATGAATATGTCTCCAGCAATTCTAGGAACCATCCCCAACTGCAATGAAGAAAAACCCAAATATTAAAGTAGCAGCTAAAATATTCTCTCTTTTTTTTTTTCTGTTATTAGCTTTTCTGATGACCATTTTATACATTAGCTTTGCTTTCCCTTTTCCCGTTTCTAGGTAGTAGTAATGTTGGGGACACACTCCCCACTGGGCAACTGTCCAACATCCCATGGCGCCGGGCAGGAGTCAAGTACACAAATAATGAAGCCTATTTTGATGTCGTTGAAGAAATAGATGCAATTATAGATAAATCAGGTAATTGTGTGCATGAAAACAGTTCCTCTGACATAAGCTGAAGAGAAAATTGAAATACCTTGGCAGTGAAGTTTCAGTGGAAAGACTAATGCCTTAATTTATTTTTCCCAGAGATTACATATAATTTTCATAATCAGTAGTTGAGATCGACCAAATCTTTGTAAATCAGATCTTATGTTGTCTTATATTAAGCCAATTATTACCCTGTACACTTCTCCTCTTGCCATTTATTCATTCTAACATTTGTTGTACTTCTACCATACACCATATTTATACTACTATTTTTGATGCAGTATTTCTAGTAAAGATCCCAGACAAAACATTGCTCTATTAGATCACAAACATTTTAAACTTCTCCAACCCTCACATTTTATACGTAGGGAAACTGAAGTTCAGAAGGGGTTAAGTAAGCTGCTCAAGGTAGCACAGCTAGTTGGTGTGAAACTGAATTATTGTGAACTATAGCCAATATCTTTTCTTTAGTGAGTGCCCTTTTCATTATAAAATCCTATCATACAGAAAATAGCTGTATTGCAGAATAATGGCTCCTATTTCTTAAAAGTTAACAGCTTGCCCTAGCCAGTTTGGCTCAGTGGATAGAGCATTGGCTTGTGAACTGAAAGGTCCCAGGTTCGATTCCGGTCAAGGGCACGTGCCTAGGTTGTGGGCTCGATCCCCAAGCTGGGGACTTGCAGGAGGCAGCCCATCCATGATTCTGTCTCATCATGGATGTTTCTATCTATCTCTCCCTCTCCCTTCCTCTCTGAAATCAATAAAAATATATATTAAAAAAAATAAAAGTTAACAGCTTAGTCCATTTCATGAGAAACTTGTCTGATTTTAAAATTCTGCTTAAAATATTTTAACTTCTTATCCAGCAGTTTTACAAGTTTGATTCTAGAGATATAGACAGGTTTGATTTTCCATAGAATTATTATATTCCAACCTCTGTTAGGTGTGGGCCATGGCACTCAGTGAAGAAGGTGAATATAATGGATTCTGTCCACTGACCTGATAATAGATGTGCAAAGGTTCAGTATATCTGACATCCAGGAGGTATCTCCATTACTTCAAAACAGTAATAACTCGTAAAAACACAGACTCACCTTTTTTCTTTCTTTCTTCAGGATCTACAGTTTTTGCAGAAATTCAGGGGGTTATCGATGCTTGCATTAAGTTATCCGGAATGCCTGACCTTTCCCTTTCTTTCATGGTAGGTTTTTTTGGTTGGTTGGTTGGTTGTTTATGGGGGAGGTCATGGTAGGTTTTGTTCACCTGTTCTATAGCGCCTTCATGCCTAATACATATTCAGTACTAAATGAAATGATAAATACTGAGACTCTTGTATCTTAGATTGTAAAAGATTATCTCAGAAATAATTCTAGCACAGCTTACCAAGACACTAGCTTACATGATGAGCATAGCCTTTTTGGAAAGACTGAGGGGAGGTCTTTGCCTAGGTGTGCTAGAAGTAGTTTAAATGGCTAGCTGGCTTCTGCAGTTCTGCAGCATGAATTTTACTGAATTATTTGTTTTGCTGTTATGAAAGGGCATTAATCTTTTGCATCATTTTAGACTCGTCATGACACACCACTAAGAACAATTAAGAAAACTGAGTTCCAGTTTTGTCTCTGCCATTAACTTGTCCTGACCTTGACTTCTTTGAACCTCATTTTTTTCATCTATAAAATGGAAATGAAACTATTTAGATTTTCTACTTCATAGTAAGATTCAAGTAAAATAATGTATATAAAATATTGCAAACTTTAGACCAGTGTAAAACTATGCTTATGACGTGGTCATAATAACAAACTCTTACATGACTGCTTTATCTTTAGGGACAATATTAATTTCTCATAATATCTGAATAGAGTTGTCATGTTTCTTATGCTCTATGAATATGGTGGCTGTGTTCCGTTTTCCTGGCAGAACCCCCGGCTTCTAGATGATGTCAGCTTCCACCCCTGCATCCGGTTCAAGCGTTGGGAATCTGAAAGAGTTTTGTCATTTATTCCTCCAGATGGAAATTTCCGACTCATATCATATCGGGTCAGCTCACAAAAGTATGTTGATCAACCAGATACTGCCATCATATATCAGCTAGAGCCCAGTGCACGAAATTCATGCGGGGCGGGGGGGGGGGGTCGGGGGACGATGTCCCTCAGGCCCTCTCCAATCTGGGAGACTGCTGGCTCCTAACCGCTTACCTGCCTGATTGCCCCTAATCACTTATGCCTGCCAGCCTGATCAACACCTAACTGCTCCTCTGCTGGCCCAATTGCCCTAACGGCCCTCCTTGCAGGCCTGGTTCCCGCCCTCCTCTCCCTCCCCCCCGCCGCCCCCAGTTGCCCTTCCCTGCATGGCTGATCACCCCCAACTGCCCTCCCTTGCAGGCCAAGTTCGCCCAACTGCCTTTCCCTACAGGCCTGGTCCCCCGCAACTGCCCTCCTCTGAAGGCCTGGTCTCCCCAACTGCCCTCCCCTGAAGGCCTGATCCCTCCCAAAAGCCCTCCCCTGCTGGCCTGATCACCCACAACTGTCCTCCTCTGCTGGCCATCTTGTGGCAGCCTTCTTGTGTCCACATGGGGTTGGCCAGGAGAACCAAAAAACTGGTGAAAATATGTCTAAAATAATTAGTGCACCTTGAATCTAAGAGTAGAGTAGTAGTAAATGAGACTAAAATAAAATATGTACCTGAGAGCAAGCATTTGGGACTGTCTAACTTAAGCAAAACCATGAACCCATGCCATAATTTTACTATGATCTATATACACTTGATGGCTGACAGAAAGAGACAGACCTACCTATAGCTCCCAGGACATTCCCCAGCTAACCGGCTTCAAGTCATTCTTCTATGTACTGGGTTTTATCTTCTTTGTTTATTATTTATTTATTTATTTATTTGCACTGGGATTTAAATGAATGATTTAGTGTTGTGGATTGTGGCTAGTTTGTCCCTTGAAAATATCAGAAGTTATTTAGTTGACATCAGGACAGGACTCAAAAGCAGAGATAATTGAGTTGTTTCTTGGCTCTTACTACATACAAACTGCTTGATTGGTTTGCATAATCGTAAATTATTTTTCTGTGGATCTTAATTCATTTCTATAAACTACGGCTATTTGCCCCAATTGTTTATACTATAATTAACTTCAGATTTCTATCTTGATGTGGATACTTACTCCTCAGAAATTGTATAATTCCTAGTGTAATGGTACCAGAACAATGTGCTGTACTCACCACACCCAATGCAGTGCAGAATCCACACTTTTAGGGGTATAAGGTCTTAAGTAAACTTAGAGGCAGGTTAGGATACTCTGGACTGAGGTTCTGAGGTCATTTCCTGAGCTGTCTCATTCCATTAATTACGTGTGTTTGTGCTTTTGTGTCTTTATCTTTTTTTAGTCTAGTGGCAATACCAGTATATGTGAAACATAGCATCAGCTTTAAGGAGAACAGTTCTTGTGGTAGATTTGATATTACAATTGGACCAAAGCAGAATATGGGAAAAACTATTGAAGGAATCACAGTGACAGTTCACATGCCAAAAGTTGTGCTGAATATGAACCTGACACCAACTCAAGGCAGCTATACATTTGATCCAGTTACCAAGGTATAACCACCTCAAATCAAGAGTGAGCCTATTTCTGCAATCTTTATTTTGTGATTTGGGGCAGGGGCTAGAGGCAAGGTTTTAGAGTCTTGATTCTATAAGAAGATATGTAGGCTATTGCTACATTTACTATCGAAATTGATCATTTAGATATTTCTCTTCCTTTTTTTTTTTAAATTTAAAAGCATTGTTTTATACTTTTCCACAGGGGGTGTTGGCTAGGAAAGCAGTGTCCTCACCATACATAAATGTGCCTCTAGCAAAGGGTTTTCTCTCAGCTTCCTGGTAGAGTAAAAAATATTATTTTCAACAGCAGTCATTCGACTGCCTAGTAAATGAAAAGGCATGTTTTTTGAAAATATGTTTTTATTGATTTCACAGAGAGAGAAACATCAGTCAGAGAAAAACAAACACCAACCAGCTGCCTCCTGTACACCTGTTCAAGATCAAGCCCACAATGGGATGTGCCCTGACCTGGAATTGAACTGGTGACCTGGTGCATGGGGCAACATTCAACCAACTGAGCCACACCAGCCAGGCAAAAAGGCATATTTTAAAATAAAATCATACAATATTAAAGATCACCTAATCCAGTCCTAAGGATTTGAAGAACCACACAGGCCTGAGAAGTGAAGAGGGGCTTCAGATGCCTAGCCCTTCACAAACCCAGCTTCTTTTTTTCATCTGTTACTGAGCTTCCATGCTAAAGATTTTATTTGAACAAAGGGTTCCACACCTAAAAGCTTAAAATACCAGTTTAGGTCAGTCTTCTCATTTTACACAAAAATAAACTTGAGGCTCAGACAGAAACAGTGAATGTGATATGGTAGAAAGAGCATTTGAAATCAGATAGTCTTAGGTTCAAATCCCAGCCTTGTTGCTATCTAGCTGTGTGACCTTGAACAATCATTTTACCTCAGAGCCTTAATTTCCTCAGTTGTAAAAAGATAAAATCTACATCACAGCCTTCTATAAGATAAGATACAGGTAGTGCTAAGCACAGTGCTATGTCCAAAAGTAAATGTTCAACTAATGTTGGTTCTCTGTTGACTCTTCATTTAGACTCACAGAACTAATTGTGGTGAACTCAGTGGTCCCACGTCTCGTTTCCAAGACACTGCTTCATTTTGTACAAAAGTTTATGGTGTCTTTGAACATTTGCCTTTATTAAAAGGTTCAGATTGTTTGGTTTTCATGTCTTTTTAAGGTACTAACATGGGATGTGGGGAAAATTACTCCACAAAAGCTCCCAAGTCTTAAAGGACTGGTAAATTTACAGTCTGGAGCACCCAAGCCAGAAGAAAATCCAAGTCTCAACATACAGTTCAAGATCCAGCAGCTTGCTATTTCAGGTAAGGATAAATTTGAATTGTGTTCTTCTGAGGTCAACTACTAGGAGCTTAGAAGGGTAACACCCCCTCTCTAAAAAGAGCAATAGTGCCAGTTTGCCTTTCACATTATGGGGCCAATCTCTCAGGGACAGGATTTTAGAGAGCACCTGTTTTCAGTTTTCCTTTACCCCAACCCTGATTCAAGCACCAAAGAGGTTATGCATTCAGAAAGTAAACTTAACCTTAAAAGACATTCCTTGCCCACAAGGGAATCTGAACTAAAATATCCCCACAATGCTATAATTTATATATGGTAGAAGGGATATTATTTCCAAATGGTGAAAGGGACACTGGTTAATGTCAGATTTACTGTGTAGTGCTCACTGTTAAACAAATAATTATATTCCCTACCTATTCTTTTTGACACAGGCTTAAAAGTCAATCGCTTGGACATGTATGGGGAGAAATATAAGCCATTTAAAGGAGTCAAATATGTCACAAAAGCTGGAAAGTTCCAAGTGAGGACATGAGAAGAGGCCAAAATCCTCAAGATCTGTTTGTTTTCTAAGTGTCATTAGAGTTTATTGCTATGAGGTACCAAGTGGGTGGGAACACTTATTCTAGTTAAAGCATTTGTGTGAGCTACACGCTACTAACAGAGTTGCTTAGTGATCCATGTAGGGTTCTTAAGGAGCTTTAAGCTAAGATAATTTTTTTAATAACTTAGCTTGTTTTGTATCTTTTCACTTAGGAAGATTTTGGGGGTGATTTTCTCTATGGGGGGGGCACCAGCTGGAGGTTGCACATTGTAACAGTAAAGGTAGAAGGCTACAGTGATAACCTCTCCTAAAACAAGTGAACTGATCTCAGCCAGCAGCTGTCTTAATCTGTAATGTGATGTGTTAAGTGCAGCCAAATCTCACACCCAATCTTAGCCATCCCAAATCAGCATCTGTCCCCAGAGGAAATTCCCTCCACCCCAAGAAGTTTACAAAAAAAACTGCCTCTTGAAGTGTTTGCCTTATTCAGCTTTTCACTTGTGCCATTAAGCAAGCACTGTAGCAGAAGCCACCTCCACATGCCCTGGCAACGAGCACTGCTGCTCCACGCTCCATTCTCACTGTACTTGGTATTGTATTTTTTATAAATAAGATTTCTATGTAAAGCGCAGATTTTGATTTACAGAGACCTTGTTGCAGTAAGTACCATCTAGTTTTGCGCCATTGGTTCAGCTCTTAGCACAGTAAAACTCATCTGTATGAAAGGGGCAAGTGCTTTATTAAGATAATAAAAGGGAACACTACTGCTTTTAGGAAGTTATTGCAAGCACAAGTGTTTGAGATTTTAAATAAATTAAAGTAGTAAAGTAAGAATGTAAGTGAACCTTTGCCATCGTCATATTTTATAAAGCTTATCCAAAACCAATTAAACCATAGTTAGCCTAAAGGCCTCATGCTTTAGCTCAGCAAGAGGCAAATATGTCTGCCTCACTATGGTCTTTCATCTTTTTTGTTGTTGTTTTTACTTTTTTATTGAATTTATTGAAGTGACATAGGTTAATAAATTTATATAGGTTTCAGGTGTACAATTCTATAATTATATCATCTGTGTATTGTATATTGTATTGTGTGTTCATCACCCCAAGTCACGTCTCCTTCCATTACCATTTATTCCCTCTAAGCCTTCTTCCTTCCCCCACCTTCCCTTCCCTCTGGAAATCACCATACTGTTGTCTGCATCAATGTGTTGTTTCTAAGGGGTTAAATTTGCTTGTCTTCAAGGGGAACTCCCTTTTCATATTGTGTGTTTCTCAAAGCTATTCTCAATAGCTTCCGTCCTGAAACTATTATTGTAATTGTCATTGGAGCTCTTACATGTCTGCTGTACTGATAAATTACATAGAAGAACATAGTGAGGCAGAAACAAAATCCTCAGTAACATTGATTAAACCATGTGGTCATCATGATTGGCTGCCAGTCTACATTTGTATTCTACTCAACTTCACTGGCTCTGTAATCCTTGCCCAGTTATTTTGCCTCATTAGACATGAAGAATGGAGAAAGGCTAAAAGTTAAGATACAAGTGCTTGTTCTTATGTTCCTTCTTGTCCTTATTTGGGCTATTAGATTTCTTCTTATGACTGTCTCCCTTCTTTTCATTCTTCTCAGCTTATAACTCCCTTTCCTTTATGTTAAAGATAGCCTTGACACTCATCCCATTCTGCTGTCAAGGACTAGTGTTTGGTGCTAGTGCAGGGAGGCCAATATGCAGCAGCATTCTTACCTTTGCCTGCCTAGGGCACCCAGTCTACTTTTCATCTAGCAGGAAAAGTCACTTTTTGCAACTCTGAAATTTCTAGAGTAGCCCAGGCCGTGTTATTCAGTTGGTTAGAGTGTCAGCCCAAGCAAGCATCAGAGGGTTGCAGGTTCAATCCCCGTCCCAACCAGGGCACGTGCAGGAAGCAACCAGTCAGTGTTTTTATCCATCCCCCTTCTCCCTTCTTCCCTTCCTCTCCATCTCTCTCCCTCCTTTTTACTCTAATAATCAATGGAAAAAGTATCCTCAGGTGAGGATTAACAACAAAAAATTTCCCAGGTGGCCATCATCAGCTTGGCAGCTAAAATCAAGAAGTTGCCAAATATTGATTCCCTTTGCTTAATGTTGGCTACCCAGTTCAACTACTTTTTATTTTTAGTGTTTTACAAAGTTCATACCTCCAAAGAACAATCAGTTCATTTGCTTTCTTTCTGCCGAATCCCTAATCAGACATCTGTACCCGGTGTCCAGTTTTCTTTCTGTGCTGTCTCCTCTTATATAACAAGCAGATTGTATGCCAAGAGTCCCTTGCCTCTAGCAATTTCTGATGAAACTTCCAAATAGACTGTATCCTTTTACAATTAAATTATTGTATTTATTGATTTGATTGGACCCAGTAAATCTTTACTCCAGCTCTGGCTATATTGTCAATAAAAAGATGAAAGCAACAAATTGACTTTTTAGCTTGACTGTTGATTGAGCATTCTCAAAGGGGCATGTCAACAGCCTGATGAGACTTTGTTCTGTCACACCCGGTGTGAAGGTGGGTAGCAAGCACTTCCATTGCTCCTCTCTTAATCTCAGTGTGTTAACCATCAGGTATACATTCTCTACACATCACCCTGATCAAAGCTGCTGCTCCCTCCCACGTTGTACTAATAACAAAGATTCAGTAATACTTAGTAGTATTGGACCATTTTTCAAGTATAAAATTCTAGCTAATCCCAGAATGGCTCTGTTTTCTAAATTGTTAAAGGAGTATATCTTAAGAGCAAATGAAGTAAATGCTTATTTTCTGCATAAAGGAGTCACCATCCTTTTACTCAAAGGGAATTTATGTGATGGGTTTGTTCCTTAAGTGGTACTAGACAAGTGCCTTTGGAAGACATTTGTCGCACTGCCCTCAGAGAAAATGACTAAACTATAATACAGCAGGAAGCCAGCACCAATGAACACAGGATGAACTGCAAAAATGAGACCTTGAATACTGTTTGCAGATACTACTGAACTAATTCAGTAGCTTTGGACATTTCTTGTGGACTCAAGCAGGCTAGAATCTGCCTCCCTACTCAGTAACTTTTCTAAGATGAAGCAACACTAACTATAGCCTTTTATTGATATTTACCCCTTTCAGACCTAGCAAGACAGGCAAAAACAGTGAAGGCCCAGTTCTGCTCCAAGAACCTGCTGCTACTATTAATCAGTGCTTCCTCCAGCAGGAGAAATATGCCTCATAGCCTCTCTGGATCCCTGCAAACCCTCTTGTTCTATCCTGGGCTTGGAATGTGACAGACCTGTACATGTAACAGCTTTAGCTCCTTAGGGGATAGTGATAGCCTCCATGGATAGCTAGAATCATCTAAAATGAGGCAGACTACTTCAACCAGAAGACGGTCTGCATCACCTGCTGTTTTCCTCCTTTTGTTAATCTCTGTCACTTTTGCTCCTTCTAGTATATAAGCGCCAAAGGTGTCCTTCATTGCACAGATCTTAGTTAAGTAAACATACTGCTGGTTTCTACTACTTACAGCACAACATCAGGCTTGAGGATTAGTTCCACTAGCAGTTTTTCAAAACAAAGGAGAAACATGACCTAAAAGTTCTTGCTAAAATATCATTTAAAGAATTATTTATACAAATGCACTTTATTGTTTTAAACAGAACAAAAGAAAAGGCAGAAAATATTTGCATATAACAAATCCTAGCTTATAAATGTAGTTTTAGTGGTAATGTCTAATCATTCAGGGCTTTTTTTTTTTTTTAATTTGCTTCACTGTGTCTTGAGCACTGATATTAGAGAAAAGCACATCGGCATAAAGGGTAAACCAGTGTCTCAAAACACTGGAAGAACTGGAAACACTGGAAATGCTTTATTTCCTCTAGGTAATCTTTAGTAAAACAAAAGGTGATCTTTGGCATAGACTCATACTTTAAAGGCATTAATATTGCATTTATAGCAGGTAAGCAACTATCCAAATATGCTGAGGGCCTCAAAAATAATCATTAGTTAATAGGAAACAGAGGAAGCCTGAGTGTACAGTACCAAGTTTTACACATTCCATGTTGGGATCTACCACATTAGAGGTGGGAAGGAAGGACATTCAGGCAAGGGTTCTTCCTCTTCTACTCATCCAGTTCTGGCTTTGAGGAGAAATATGCTTTCGTGTGCTGGGGATGCTTAGACAGCAGTGATAAAAGCAAGAGGAAAAACTTCTCTCGTTTCCTAATAGGAAATTTATGGTGATGATTTCATACTTTACCCATTACTCTCTTGAACAGTAGGACTTGGAACGGGGAGAGGATGTGAGGGGCTTGGTTGTAGTTGGTTGAGGGAGATAGGAATTACTGAGGACTATTTCCCATTGATTCATCCCCAACAGTGCCAGAATTCAGTCTGCAAGTACCACTCTCCTTTGGGTAAGAAGTGTCCTTCAGACAGGACTGCCTGTCCATTAAACACTCCTGGGGGGCAAGCACCAATTCTTAGGACTGAATTTCAAAAGGATAAACAGGATCTTTTCAAAATTATAGAAGAACAAACATATTCTTTAAAAATCTTGTTTAGGCAGGGTGTAGGGCAAGAATATAAAAGCAAGGATAGGAGACATGATTTGGTTAAAAATTAAATGCAGCATTTCAGCTCAGAACAATAAGAGTTAAGAATGAATGATAAGGCCTCAGCACAGACCTCTGCCGGCAGTGACAAAGCATGAAGCGCCTGGGAGTGGCCCTGCTGGATGAGCAGAGCCACTCCCGGCACCTCTGCCCCTCCAGCAGCAGAGAGCACCAGGACACAGTGTGTTCATTGGATGGCTACCTTGGCTGGCCATAGCAGGGGGAAATGGAACGAGGGGTTTCCCTAGCACAGGAGCACGGAGAAGACAATCGTGATTTTGTGATTTCCTCCCGATAGACTGAGATTTGATTTTATAGTGTGGGATACTTAGAAGGATTAAATTGTGGAGGGGTAGGAAGTGAATCCAGGACCCCTTTATAGAGGCGCCCCCAGAGGCCAGCTTCTCCTACAGCAGTGAGGCTCGCTTGTGAAGGGTCCAGGTAGCAGACAGGGAACACAGGCAGGTCAGCAGCAATATGGAAAGCCCAAAACAAATTTTGGAGGCATAGTGATTCCTTAACTGACTTGCCTGGGCCCTGGGTCTCGGGAGCCTGAGAGGGGGAATAGGGAGCAGGGAAAGGAACCAGACAGGGCATTGTACCCTGGGAACAAGGACAGCAGAGTGTCTGGCTAGTGTTCACGCTTGGATTCTGAGCTTATGTGAAGTCCATGGGCTAGAACCCAGTCTGCCTATTGGGAGCATGTGCAGGAGTATAACCTTTTGAAGATGCAGACACATTTCAGAGTGTCCATGACAAGCGAATAAATGCTTTCTAATGTGAAGAAGCCCCATTCCTTTCTGTTATATCAGGCCAGGATGTGGCTTTCGACCCCCCCAGCAATTCTGGGTGGCTCCTGGAACTCAGATCAATTTCATACTGTTTAGTAGGGGTTTCTGTGCCAACCAGGTTCCATCGGGTGCCTACTGGTACCAGGGAGTTTTTCTAACCCAGCGCAGTGTAAATCCAGCATCTGTTCGAATTTTGATTGAAGCTGCTTCTGCCTCTCGAACAGTCTCCTTCACAGACTGCATGAGGTTCTGGGCATTGTGAACCAGCATCTCCGTTGCCTGCAAGGGAAGAGGACCTCTCCATCATTCAGTGCCTGACACAGCAGCCCTGCCTCCAGGATCAGCATAAGCCACGAGTGGACTGCCAATTCCCTGACCTGCTCCTGGCATGCCCCATACTTGTCACATCACTGGTGGTTTAGCTGGATCATCAAAAAGACTCCAAAACTGGCCTATCACTGTGCACTATACCCTCCAAAGGCCTCTAATGTATATTTCTTCTTGATCTTCCAACAAGCTCCCACCTTCAGCTCTCGCTGTGCCCTCCACCCGAAATGCTCTTCCAGGTCTCCCATGGCTCACCTTCAGCTCTTTCAGACGCTACTCGATTATCACCCTAGTGAGGCTTTCCCTGCTCAGCTTATTTTAAATCACCTTCCCAACTCCCAACAGTCCTCATCCTCCAATTCTTTCTTCATTTTTCTCCCTGAAACCCATTATCACTAACTGATGTACTACACATTTTATCCAGGTTGTTTTATGTAAAAGTTAAGTTCCACGAGGGCAGAAATTTGTGTCAGTCTTACCCATGGTTGTACCTCTGTGTTAGGACAGTGCCTGTCACATAGAGGTATTTCATAAATATTTAATGAATGAATGAAAAAAAATAATTAAATGAACAAACCAGCCACCTTACAAATCTATGAAAATCAAGTACATCTTCTACATACACAAACTTACAGGACTGTGATCAATCATACTGGTACTTGACCATAGCAAGTCAGAGAACTAATTAATCCATTAGCTCGTAATTCTTTTTTTTTTTTAATTCTTAACTATTTTTGAGCCACAGAACTTGCAATTTAATGAAAAAATGCTCACATTTGCAAAATTTGTGCATGCAATCAGAGTTCGTGGGCTCTGAGAGGCATAACTAAAATAGGCTTCAATTGCTGAAAGTTGACTTTTCACTTGGTCAACAAAAAGGCTAAGGCTTAGAGCAGTCGGAGATTTGCCAACCAATCTCACACAACAGGATAAGCTTGCAGCTCTGTGTTTTTCTGCCTCGCTCAGTTTCTGTCTTCCTTTATTGGACTACTTAATAGAACACAGTAGACATTCCCAAGATACATTTTTATTGGTTAAGCAAGTCTGAAATTCTGAGCCTTATCCTTCTTTGGTTTTTCACCTTCCTTTTCTTGGGGCAGAAGAGGCCACATGAGAGGAAACAGCCCAGAGCCTATACCTGCCTAGAGTACATGGAAGCTAGGATGAAGATCCAGTTCCATGGTTGGGAGAAGAGAGAGAGGAGAGGCGGGAGAGCTGGGATTAAGGCAAGGTAAAGAAAGCAGAATCCTGGTAATGTCTCATTTGACTTTTCCCTAGCCTCGGCTGCTGGCCTGGAGGTCAGAGACAGTCTCCCAAGCTGTCTGTGAGTTCCCCAAGGGAAGGGCTTGTGTCTGTTTTTGAAACTACCTTCTACAGTGCCTAATTCAGTCCCACCTACACACCCAGTGTATGGTGAGCTTGCCTGAGCAGTTCAACAAAATACGTGCTCCCTACCAAAGGGAGCTGGGGATCTGGCTCACAGTAGAGTCTACTAGAGAGGAGATACTCAATGAAAAAAGATGCATTTTGTGAGGGCTTTCTGAAGGACCTGCGCCCCATTTCCAGGGGGCAGGGAAGGAGGACAACTCCAAGAAGTGGTTGCCAAGATACAAACAAAAAGCATGGCTGAAGGGAACCCTCCCACTATCCTTAATTTCAATCTGTCAAAGAAAAGCACCTCCTCTGAGTTGTCATCCCAGGGTCAGCAGTGGTCCCTGACAAGCCTGCACTGGGCATCCTCCCTCGGGTGCTTATCCTCAGGGAGCCAGGAGCAGACGTCCTCTCCAGCCAGAAGATTATAGTGGGCCCGAGTGGACAGGCACTGGAGGCTCAGGAGAACCAGGGAGGAAAAGAGTGAGTCCAGTACTCACTGCAACAGATTCAGACACTGAACCCTCCTAGGCCTCCAGCTCCCACCTGTGAAATGACCGAAGCCACACGAGAGCTTTACTTCACTTTCCAAATTTCTGATGCGTCTCTCCAACACAGAAGCCCTTCAGAGAGAAATGAAGACTTCACCCCACATACTGAGGGCTCAATTCGCAGGTAAAATCTCTTCAAGGCAGAATTAAATTGCTATGAAGTGACACAGATGCTGCTGGCCAGAAGCCAGAAGCAGCTGGCACATACCTGCTCAGACTCCTCATCACTGATGTTGGTCCGGCCCAGCATGGTGGCCTTCACTGTGGACAGGATTTTGAGCTGAGTGCTTATAGTTGGGATTCGCTCACACACCTGAAAACAAAGGTTTGGTTAGTGTTTTTCTTGCCTGCAAGTTCCGTAAGGACAGAACTTATTCACCTCTGTATTCCTAGTGGCTGGTGTGCAAAAGGCACTCAATAAATTAGCAGCAGGATTGCACCTACTTTCTTCTAAAGATCAGTATAGTCCCTTTGTCCAAAAATGGTAGCATTGAGATTCTTTCATTTGATTAGGAAATAAACTTCCCTGAATCTGCCTTTCCCAAACACACATGTATATTTCCCCTTTCTGCTACATCTTTCCACTCTGATGTGCCTCCTCCTCCTTCTCCACCCACTTTTCTCTTTCCTGCTTTTCTCCCTCCACGTTCCACCACCCCAATGCCAACACACACACACACACACACACACACACACTCCTGAGTACCTGTAAGAGGTTGGTTCTAATCCGCTTATCTGTGCATTGCTTGGCAACCTCCTTGGCCAACCGAGTCACCTCATCTGAGGCCTTGGCGATGTCCTTGGCACATTGGATCAATGCCCGCTTGGTACCACTGCCCCCTCTTACCAGCCGAGACATCTCAGCCATCAGCAGAGCCATGCGCTTGGCTGCTGCAATGATGTCATTGCCCTAGAGAGAGGCAAATAAATATACAGGGTGAGCTCAGCCCACACTCTGGCCACATGAGGGAAGGAAGTAGAAGCACAGAGAGGAGAGAAGGGAGCCTGCTGCTCCAGCAGTCCTCTGGAAGGCGAGAAGAAGATAAAGAGACTGTTCTCAAGGGGCATGGACAGCACAGCAGAGACAGAGGAGAGCAAGCCAGGGCACTCGCCCTAGCACTCTGAGAGAGTGGGAGAGAGACCACCTGGCTGAAAAAGGAAGAACTGGGAATTAGTCTGAAAGGACCCCGTGTGCACCCCAGGCATAGCACTAGACAAGCACTTCAGCATCTCCAGGTTAATCATGTCAATGAAATGGGGACACGAGGTTGGTTAAACAGGCATTCCCTTTCCATTGAGAGAAGCAGTAGAACTGGCCTGAGGGGAAAAATACAGAGGAGCCATGCCAGATGCTGAACTCATCCTCTTCATCCTCACCCTTATTACAAAGAGCAGCCAAGGGCTGTCTCTGCCAAACCAGAATTTAAAATCCAGAAACCATTAGTGGCCATGATGAAAAAAAAATGTATTTTGTGACCTGGGCTGCTCCTACCCTCCCTCTACTACCTCTTGTTTGCCCTGTTAGCCTATGGGAACATATTATTTTAATTTCACATTAAGAAAAGGCCAATATTCAATTCTTCCATCCCCTCAGATAGGTAGCTGCAACTAAAGAAAACTTCAGCGAAGAAGATACTATAGGAGTCATCAGGAAAATAAAATCACTAGTCGAGCTGTAAATGGAACCCCCACTCCAACTAACAGATTTGGCATTTTGGTTCATTAAAACCCTTACGGGTCAATAAAGAAATGTGTAACCAATTTATTTTATGTGTCCTCAAAAGGCTCTCCTTTATCTAATAACAACCCAAAATAACAACTGCATTGTTCAAACTACCCAAAAGGCCAGGCCCTACTCATTTTTCCCCTCATGCTTTTCCATCTCATACGATGCAGTGAGGCATACACAAACCAGGCCACAGCAGTGCTCTGGACCGGCCTCACGGGCACCGCGGCGCGGCAGAGCACTGATGCTAGAGTGTGTAACATCTCAGGCAATACTTGAGGCCAGGAATACAGGTGAGTGAAGTCGAGAACAAGGTGTTAGACAAGGCCGCCTGGGCCCACCTCTTCCAGTGCAGACATGGAGACATTCTAAGACTTCATGACTTTGTTAGAAGACAGTGTAGTGCCAGGGTTAGTTATTACCCATTACTCTTCAAACCCTTTCTTGCAACATGCTACCTTCAAAGGAGAAAAAAAGTGATCATCCCCACCCCCATGACCACACCTCACAGTAGCTTTGGTTCAGTCTCCAAGGCCAAAGCTCTGTTGCTGCCGATCCTGCAGCCTTGAGCGCTCTATTCCCACTGAAATCTGATCAAGCGGTCAACAACGCTCCTTTCCCTGTGGGGTCCCATTAAGGCCAGAGCGGCCACTCAGCCAGGTAGCTGCCATAACGAAGCTGCTTCTCACTGTGACCAACTATGCCGAACCACCAGTGGATCAGTGAGAGGTCAGTGGGGGAAGGGGGAGACATGCAAAGCTCAACCGTCAGGCCAGGTGACCTCTTAATGGTCTGCAAGTCATTGAGAGGCGCATCCATGGCTGCCCAAGGGCTCTAAGCTTCCCATAGTGGCCACAAGATTGGTTAAAAAAAAAGGAATCCTTTCAAAAAGTGACCCCAGCTCTCTCTTGCCCTCAAACATAAATGCAAGCCCCTTAACCTGGCATTAGCAGACCTATCAAACTTGTGCAGCCAGTCCTAACAACAAGGTGCAGACAGACAGATGCTGGCCCTTCCCAGACTCACAGGACCCGCACAGATCACGAGTGATGCAATGTGTCAAGGCTGCACATGGCCGGATGCATAGGGAGCAGCCCCAACTGGGGGTGCTAACCAGTACCTTACTAGACCACTTGGTAGCTTCCCGATGCAATGACTGAGCCGCGGCCAGAATGGGCTGGTTGACCGGCTGATTGGATGACATTAACAGCAGCTCAGGTTCATAATCGTCTTCCATGTCAGGGGGGACAGGGAACCCAACAGCATCAGCCGCATCTGCCTCAGCTACAACACCTATACCTACCTCAGCGGCTGGGGGACCCGGCTTTGTCGATGGCAGGAAGGATGAGAAATAGGGACAGTGTTAGTAAGAGCAGCAGGACTTGGGGAACTGGCTGCTGCTGGTTTAGTAACCAAAGCTTGCCTGGGCCAGGAGAGGAAACGGCATATTCTACAGGAGCTAGGTGAACCACGCTCCGCGGAAGAATCCCTGCCTCCAGCACCAGGCCAAGCCCCCTGTTCACATGAGTGAAGGAAGGAGACTCACACCAGTGGCAAAGGGTTTCCAGAGAAATAGTTACACTACGAAAGCAAGTAACATCCCCTTTTTTTTTACACTTACTACTGAAATTAAACTTGCCAAGAATAATTCTCAAGTCACAATATTTTGGGGGAGCCTAACAACTAAACAATAGCTCATTGCTTTTAAAAGGAACCCAGAGAGAAAAGGTAAATTTGGTCACACAACTGGCTTTGAGCAGAGTGAAGTGAACACCCTGCTGGCCGTTACGGTTGATGTTGTACATCTTCCAGGACACAGGAAGCGACTGGCAGCTCTGCAGCTGCTGGATGTGAATTAATATTTCCTTCAGGAGGTAAAGGTCCCAGAATTAAAAGTGATACAACAGCCTGGCCTGTGTTGCTCAGTGGTTAAGCATCAACCCCTGAAAGAAGTTGCTGGTTCGGTTCCCTGTCCCTGGTAGCCCATGCCTGGGTTTCGGGCACCATCCCCAGTAGGGGGCGTGCAGGAGGCAGCCGATTAATAATGTTTCTATCTCACTGATTTTTTTTATCTTTCTATCCCTTTCCTTTCCTCTCTTTCTAAAAATCAATAAAACCATATTATTTTTAAAGAAAATTATACATTGGAGGCAATGGATAGCAAGCCAGAAAAGAGGCAAGAAAACAAACTCAGTGGTGAGTGAAAAGGACTCATCAAGTTCCCTGCTGTCCAGAGACACCTGGTCCAGCCTTCCATCATAGGGAAAGCCTGCCCTTCAGACCAGCTCTCTCTCTCTCTCCTCAAGGCCTTCAGAGGCAATGCTCCCACAATCTCACATGCATCCACTGCTGGTCCTGACTCAGAGAGCTGGTCTTCGGGTACAGCCTCTCTCTCTCACTCACTCCACACTCAATTTACATATTTCACAGATAAGACAATACATGCATTTGGCAACTGACCCAGGCTGAGCTCAGAAGAGCCCACCGTTGGTGCCATGAGAGAACAGAAGCCAGGACAGGAGAGGATGAATTTACTACCAGGGACAGGGACTCTGAAGGGCCGGGGAGGAGTCCGAAAGATCCTATGCTGACAATAAGCTGGGGGGAAGAAAAGAAATTGCCTCAACCAAGCCGAACCATTTACATGAAAAACAGTGAGCACGGATTCATTGCATCAAACATCTCTCACAAGAGGAAGGAGTCTGGAGTTCTATGTGAGGTTGCTATCACTCCCAAAAGTCTTATCCTGCACAGGAAAACTGTCTCACAGATTATGACAAAGTTGGAGGATTCAGGCCAAACGTGGACTCAGGTACCATCTAAATCCTGTCACTTAAACTCGGTCTCCACCAGCATCCATCCCCATGCCTTAGAGGACCGGCCAGCTCACTGCTCTGGGGCTTAGAGCCCCAAAGTGAACCAACACAGATAAAGACACACAAACACATACCACCACCCCAAACACACATGGTTCAAGCAGCCCCTGACTTCACATAGCTCAAAGCCAGCCATCTCCTGATGCTCCAAACCTGCAGACACAGCTAGACCTAAGGACTTCTGGCCACAAATGGCAAAGCACAGTACATGTGACAGCCAATGCTATTTGCCCCCAAGTTTTATCTTCATCTTTACAATTCATGCATACTTTGTGTTCTGTTGTACAATGTATCTGGGTTTAATGCAATGTAATTTAAATTCGCTTTAAAAGCTTTGAGTAAAATCAACCTTCATTGTTCCATCCCTCCCCCCCTCCCCACATGCACTGACACCCCATGAGTGGTCCCAGGGGTGGTGCATGCCCCAGATGCAGAGATACAATTACAAATAATGCCACCGGCCGGGTCCAACACCAGCAAGGTCATTCCTTCTTAGAACCTGGGTTCAGAGCTAACAGTTCAGAAAAATATAGTTAAAAAAACAGCCTGGAAAAAAAAACACACACATACACACACAAGATCAGCTGCATGTCAATCCCGGGGAACAAGGTTCAGTACTAGAAGTTGAGCCGGCTGAGGGTGTGAAAAGAACAAGGCAAATTGAAGGTGGAATAAAGATCGAGGGTCATGTTAGGGAGAGTTAAGAACTGAGTGAGGACTACGTTTCACTGCAAGGTTAGAACAATGTTTAGCTCTTATCTAGAAAAGCCACCACTCACTTTTCATCACTTAGGGGGAAAGAGGCTTAAGTTATTCACGGGGCATGACTGCTGTAAATATCCACATTTCCACCAACCACATTAATATGTACACTTTCACGTTTGTTGAGCTGGAATTAGCCCAGAGCTGTCTTGGGTTGAGAGGTGAGAGGATTCTGAGAAAGGGACATGCTCCTAAAACACAATCTACTTGCTTCTATGGGAAAAAAAAAAAAAAAACAGGGAAAATGTCAACATTGCGTCCAGCTGTAGCAGAGCCCACAGGAGACAGTTTCAGGTTTGGAGAGAGGATAATTAGCAAGAGCATCTAAAACATTCCGCAATCCCAGGAAAGAAAAGCAATTTTTAAAAGACACCATCTACCCAGGGTGAGGCACCTGACACCCTAAAGGCACAGAACTGTCTTCTCAACCACAGGCTGCCCCGCTCCCACTTGTGCTGCTGGAAGGAGAAACGGTCAAGCGCCAGGAGCCTCTCACTAAACCACGGTGAAGAAGAGGATCACACTGTGGCCAACAGGAAACAAAACGGAGAGGGGTGACTTTCCAGACTCTCTTCTGGGGGTTGTGCGAGGTTCTTCACCCTTTCCCAACAAGAAAAGCCTCTCTACTTACCTTGCTGGACCATTTGCGAGCTTCATCGTGGAGCTGCCTGGCAGCCATCATCATTGGCTGGTTAATCACCTCCCCGGCTTTCTGCTCGGGGAACTCTTCATCCTTCTCCTCTGGTGGTGGGGGCCTGGGTGGCGGGACCTCCCCTTCAGGCAGGGGTGGTTTGGGAGGAGCAAACTCATCTGTCAGCTAAGAAAGAATTACCAGGCTATAAGCAAAGCCCCAGGAACTACTCCCCCCTAGAATTCTTTCCTTTCCTCTAAAAAGCATCCCCAGAAAAGCCACCCACATGCATTCCACATAAGACCACCCACATTGAGCACAGTGACCACCTGCTTCCATCACAACAGAAGCACATTTTCTCTCTTTTTCCTCCACAAAATCTAGCAGCTACTGTTTTAGACATATCCCAGGGAGGTGTGCACAGCACTATCAGACTAAGGATTCTCAAGGAAGATCTAAGAGCTGGCCCCGACTCTGGTGAGGGGAAGCTGCATAGACAAATAAATTCTCCTTGGATAATGAGGGGCAGCTAGACCAAATGACTTCTTGATTCTAAATGTCATGACTCTATGGATCACATAAGAAGCCATCCCAGCCCGGCCGGTATGGCTCAGTGGTTGAGCATCGACCTAGGAACCAGGAGATCCTAGTTCCATTCCCAGGCGGGGCAGGAGGGCTTGATCCCCAGTAGGAGGCAGTCGATCAATTATTCTCTCTCCCTCTCCCTTTCTCTCTGAAATTAATAAAAAATAAAAATTTTAAAAAGCCATCCCAGAATAGCCATCCCTGGCCTAACCACCCACCACTAGCCCAGCTGGAAGGAATAAATGAAGCACTGGAGGCCAGGGAAGCACAGTTCCTTACCTATGGGCCTAGTGACCCAATTTTGTCCTCAACCAACTTAGAAAATTACATCTTTTACTGACATTAACTATGCGAAAGTAAATCAAATTAATGCCTTGATAAGCTATTCCCAAAGTCAAGCTATTTTCAATACTATCAGAGTAAATGTCTAAAAATAGTCACTATTTCTGATTTTAGAATTTGTATCTACAAGATAATGCCCAGCTAACTTCCTCCTCAACCATTTACCTATAGAAGAATAAATTCATTGTACTTTGGGAGACATCAAAAGATTTTAAATTATAGTTGGGGGGAGGGTCAAACCTTTTTAATAATAAAAGGATTGTATTGCTTTTGTTACTAAAAATGTCAAGTACAGGCAAGAAGAACCTACATAAGATTGTAACCACCTCATTTTTGCCATGATCAACTGAGAACACCTAAAACCTCACCACAAGCAGTGCAGACTATTTCCCCTCCCCACTAACTTGCCCCACAAACTCCTCACTCATCACATCCACACTTACCAAGCCAGGTCCTTGGCTCCCATGACTCGCCTTCACTCCCAGAGTCCCGCCCACCCGAGCACACCAGGCAGGAGCACTGGGTTAGGACTCGGCTAGATTTAGGAGTGAAAATCAAGTGGTGCCTCTAAGATTCAAGCAAAGGCTAAACAAAGGCCCCTGGTGACTGAGACTCCAGAACACAATCTGCTTTTCTCTTACTGCATGCACCCCACACCCTGCTGCTGAACCCTCCCATCTCTGAGGTAACTTACTCGGAGCTGCTCAAGGTCTGGCGGAGGAGGTGGGAAGTCAGGCTCCTGGGGTTGGAAGGCTTCTCTGACCTTGGCCACTGCTCCCAGGATCCGATATCCCGAGTCCAGGAAGCTCTTTTGCAGGCCTAAACACAAGACGCCCTCACTCTCAGTTGGGCAGGTCAGTGCCCGGGAACACTGTCTGTCCAGCAGCAGAACTGGTTTCCATGAACAAAAGCTGGATGTCAAGCTGCCAGTATGCCCTGCAGGCAGCGACTGAGGGGAAGGGAGGTGAGGCAAGGCGGACGCCCTGGGCCTTCCAGCCCTGTAGAGCTCAGGACACCCTCTTGCCTGTAGGACTAACAAGCACTCAGGACATTCCTGGGCGTGAACACTGGGCTCAGCTGGTGTTCGTCACTTCTCTTAGGAGATAAGCCTGCCCCACTCAGACGAGGGGAGATAACAGTGTCCGATTGAGCATACATTCCCAGCAGCACTTCTCACCTTTCTCCCTGCTCTTTTGCTGCACTTGGCACTCAGCTGGTTAACCCCTATGTTGAACTGCTACTACTAACTGTGTCCAGTTACCTGGAATTCAGGAATCTACTCAAACTATTAGAAACTCCCTTAGGAAACTGAGGATGTCCGTAGTGACGCTGGGTTAAGGATGCTAGCAGGATTCGGCCTGGGCTAGGGATGACTACATTCTACTCAGACAAGGATGGAAACATTGGATGCTCGGAACAGAAAGGAATTCAGATGTTTCCAAGCAAAGGAGTGGTAACACCTTTAGTAAGAGTGATGAAAATATAATTCAACAAAAGAAAACCCCGAATTTTTTGGTGGAGAACCAGGAGAACCAAAGGTCAAACAAAGTAAGCCCTCCAGATTTGACAGAAATAGAGAATATTTTACAGAGAAAAGGCACTTTAAGAAAAGCGAAGAGAAATGATGCCAGTTGCATAAGCTAAACAGTTGGTAGATTGGTGATCATGTATCTTTTGAGAAATTTCCAAAATAATGACGAAACAGGGCCAGGCGCTATGTTAGTCAGGCAACATTATCAAGTGCAGAGAAGTTGGTCCAAAGAAACTAGCTTACAAAAAAACTACCAACATTGCAGGAAGTATCCTGTCCAATATTATTGTAGACAGAAAAGGATTAATCCAGCATTCTCAAACTAAGAATCTGTAGGCGCTGTTCCCAGACTTTGTATGTGATGGCAGGGGGGTTCCCAATCCTCTCACCACCTGTCAGCTTCCCGACTAACCTCTCAGCTGAGTGAACCACAACGCAGCCTGCTTACCGGGGTCAGAAATGTTTCCAGCCACAGCTTTTGCGTCCATCACCATCGGGGAGATGGTTTTGCTCAGTTCGTCGGAGGCGGCTTTCACAGCCTCCCGGAACTTGGGGTCCTCAGAGTTCTCCACCTCCCTCTTCGCCACCAGCAGGATCCTGTTGGCCCGGCGAGCAATGCTGGTTGCCCCAGCGACCAGCATCTGAGGCTGAATGTTGGCCATGGCCACTTTGCACTTGTCCAGGTCTTTTTTAATGGCTTCTTCGGAAGCATCCAACAGAGATTTGGTATCGATGGCTTCGTCCACCAGCCCTGTCAGGAGAACAGAAATGCAATTTAGTTTCTATTTTGAAGAACTGAGACTCCAAAACCCTGTTGTCCAAGTTTCTTATGTGAAAGCACAATACCCAGAATCCTCTCCTTCAGCTCAAAGTCCTTCTTACACAATCCTAAGCTTCCAGGTGAATACCACAGTAAAAAACTCGGAGATGTGGCTGAGGATGCCACCCAGACTCACGGCATTCACATAACAGAGGTCACTGGCCACCTCTTGTCTACCACAGACAAGCAGAACTGCGACGGCTTCGGGAGGAAACAAGGATTGCATTGGAAACCTTCGCCACATTATCTGTTACTAACATTTTCTCCCTCCCATCCTTACTCCCCAGCCATCTGTTGCTTGTTGGCAGCATGTAGTGGCCCAGCTGAGCCACGGGAGGACTCCAATAACCCTCACAGCCTGCTTGTCGTGTCTGTTACCTCTCTTTAGGCACCTCAGCAGCTCCACTTTCATCTCTGGCTGCTACGGGCCCGGACCCCGTCACAGCACGCTTTGCAGGGCGGCAGGGAGCCTACATCCGTCTCTTCCCTCCTCTCTTATCCCTCCCTCCACTGAGTGAATAAGACTCCCAGGTGCCACTTCCACTGCACAGGCACAGGTCTGTAGGTGTTGCCGTCTTCTTCTTTTTTTTTTAAACGACGTAGTTGATAAGTTGGAGGAAACTCTGAGACAAGTTGTATTAAATGGTAGCTATTGTGGTTCCTTGAAATGTGAACCCACTGAAAATGACAGGGACACTTACTGTATCCACAAACACCGCCTCCCGGCCTCTGAAACCAAACTCTGACTCAGAAGAGCAAAGACACTATTCAAAGGGAAGATAGGAGCTGTAACAATAAACATCACACCGGGAGGGCGGCATGAAAATAAAAGGGACTCAAAGAGTCTCTCTTCAGACAAAGTTGCAAGGCTTGAATGAGAAGCCGCCGCTCTCTGCGCAGCCTTAATCAGGGCCAAGTACACTGTCGAGCACATGACCGTCCCTTCATCCAATTACAGCTGAGAAACACAGCCGGTCCTGCTCAGGTTTCTCAGGACTCGCTCCATGAATTAGACAAGGACTCATTCTGCACACAACTCTACCTGTCATTTTTTCAACATTATCAATCCACTGGTTCTTCATGGTCTCAAAATGTTCGTAAGCGGCTTGGTTCCCGGGATTCCTGAGAAGGATGCGAGCAGCGGAGACGACCTGGCAATGAGAAAACCACCTTTAAACACCAGAGCACCCTTCCACTCCAATATGAACCCGCAGCGAAGCCATCTCCTCTCTCCCTGCAGATGGCACTATAAAACCAAAAATCAAGCGGTCTCTTCAGACTGAACACATTCATTAGGTTTGGTCTCATAAATAGCTCCCAGGCAAAGGTTTTCCAGTCACAGCCTGATTTTAAGAAATTTTTAAAAATGACAAAGTAAATGGGTATTCAGTTGATACCTCAGAATATACACAAAAGTGATATTAAGCCCTTGGTGTCAAGTCTTCATCTTCAAAAGCACCATTGAAAAAGATACTGCCAAGCCACTGTGGCTCAGTTGTTGAGCGTTGACCCAGGCACCCAGAGGTCACTGGTTCGATTCCTGGGCAGGGCACATGCCTGGGTTTCATGCTGAATCCCCAACAAGGGGCATGCAGGAGGCAGCCAGTTGATGTTGATGTTTCTCTTTCATTGATGTTTCTATCTTCCGCTCTCTTCCTCTCTCTCTAAAAAGCCATAAAAAAAAAAGTAAATAAATAAATAAAAGCACTTTTTTAAAAAAGAAAGAAAAAGATACTAAACACTACTCAAAACTCATTAAATGAATATTTACAAAAACTGTCTACAGTTAACAAAGTGCTTTCACAACTATTATCTTACTAAATCCTCACAACCTTGTGCTAGAGACAGGACAGGTACTTTCGCATTTTATAGTTGCAAAAGCCAAGACTCAGAAAACTTAAGTGACTGGCTCAAGAGCTCCCACATTGGTCACTGATGGCACTGGGGGAAGGCACTAACGTCTACTGAGTATGCGGTAAGTTACAGGCTGCACACTCATCCTCTTAACCTTAGAACAATCCATTAGGAAGGAATTATCTCCATTTTCCAGATGCGGAAACTCAAGGTCACAGAAGAGTCCTAGTCCAGATCTGTCTCCAAAGTCCTTGCTCCGAAGTCCACACTTGGTATCTTTTTTTTTTAATTTAATAAATCTTTATTGTTCAGATTATTACAATTGTTCCTCTTTTTCCCCCACAGCTCCCCTCCACCCGGTTCCCACCTCACCCTCTGCCCTTACCCCCCACCATTGTCCTCATCCATAGGTGTACAATTTTTGTCCAATCTCTTCCCTCACCTCCCACACCCTTTTCCCCGAGAATTGTCAGTCTACTTCCTTTCTATGCCTCTGATTCTATTATATTCACCAGTTTATTCTGTTAATCACATTTTTTTTATTCACTTGATTTTTAGATTCACTTGTGGATAGATATGTATTTGTTGTTCATAATTTTTACCTTTACCTTTTTCTTCTTCTTCTTTTTCTTAAAGAATACCTTTCAGCGTTTCATATAATCCTGGTTTGGTGATAATGAACTCCTTTAGCTTTTTCTTATCTGTGAAGTTCTTTATCTGACCTTCAGTTCGGAATGATAGCTTTGCTGGGTAGAGTAATCTTGGTTGTAGGTTCTTGCTATTCATCACTTTGAATATTTCTTGCCACTCCCATCTGGCCTGCAGAGTTTCTGTTGAGAAATCAGTTGGCAGTCTTATGGATGCTCCCTTGTAGGTAACTAACTGTTTTTCTCTTGCTGCTTTTAATATTCTCTGTCTTTTGCTCTTGGCATTTTAATTATGATGTGTCTTGGTGTGGTCCTCTTTGAATTCCTTTTCTTGGGGGATTCTCTATGCTTCCTGGACTTGTAAGTCTATTTCTTTCACCAGGTGGGGGAAGTTTTCAGTCATTATTTCTTCAAATAGGTTTTCAGTATCTTGCTCTCTCTCTTCTTCTGGCACCCCCATAATTCTGATGTTGGTATGTTTGAAGTTGTCCCAGAGGCTCCTTACACTATTTTCATATTTTTGGATTCTTTCTGCTTTCTGCTTTTCCAGTGGAGTGTTTTTTTCTTCTTTGTATTTCAAATCTTTGACTTGATTCTTATGATCCTCTAGTCTGCTGTTAGATCTCTGTATAATATTGTTTATTTCAATCAGTGTATGCTTAATTTCAAGTTGATCTTTTTTCATATCCTCAAGTGTCTTGCTAAATTTATCAGCCTTTTCTAGAAAATTCTTAAAAAACCTTATAACCATGGTTTTGAACTCTATATCCAGCCATTCGCTTTCCTCCATTTTTCATTTGTGATTTGTTTCTTTGTCTCCACATTTTAGCTGCTTCCCTGAGTTGATAGAGTGGCTTTGTGTACTAGGTATCCTATATGGCCCAGTGGCTCAGCTTTCCCAGTTACTGGAGAAGGACACTCTTTGTGCACCCCTTTGTGAGCTGTGTACACAGTGTTGTTGTAGTGAAGCCTTGATTGATGTTGGTATCACTGGAGGAATTGACCTCCAGGCCAACTGGCTATGAGGATCAGCTGTGTATACGCTGGAAGAACTTCTATGCAGGAGACACCCTTATGAGACAAGACTTGCAAAAGCCTCTGTGCTCAGCTTGGATGGGGTAGAATCTCAGGGCAGAGAAGACAGCATTGGTTTCCCATCATCCCTGCCCTAATAGGCCACGTGTTAATTGCTGCAAGCACCTCTGAGAGAAAGTTGCCCTCAAGTTTTGTCTGCTGCAGACAGTCCAGTTTTTCCCCAAATGAGTCTGGGTCCCCAGAGTCTCGCCCGGAACTGGGTTTCAGGGCAGTCAGGAACTTTTGTCTCCCTCCCACTTGAGAAAGCCAACTGTGCACTCAATTGCCTGCCCATTCTGCATGCACGCCTCAGTACCTGTGCCTTCCGCAGTTCTTCTGAGTCTTAGTGTGCTTTTCTCTTTCCTGACAGTCCAGTTTCTCCCCATATGCATCTGGGTCCCCAGACTCTCACCCAGAATTGGAGTTTAGCACAGTTGGGAGCTTTTGTCTCCCTCCCACTTGAGAAAGCCAACCATGCACTCAGTTGCTAGTCCTCTCCGCGCGCGCCTCAGTACCTCTGCCTCCTGCAGCTCCTCTAAGTCTCAGTGTGCTTTTCTCTTTCTTTCTAGTTGTAGAATTTCCACTCAGCCAGCCTTCCTGTGGTTCTGGATGATGTCCATTTTGTCTTTTAGAAATTGTTGTGCAAGGCAGCAGTTTAGGTATTTACCTATGCCACCATTTTGGTTTCTCCATAGTTGGTGTCTTAAGTCTAGTTTTCTGTTCTCTTTTTTAGAAATCTTATTTTTATACAAAAAAAACCTATTATGCTTTATATTCCATATATCAGGGAAGTTTTTAAAGAAAATTAGATGTTCATATTTTATGGAAGGTTTTTTAAAATTTGGAGAAGTATGACTTTTCAAGAGAATGAAACTTGTTAACATGCCATTTGGGCCAAAGTTAAACGATGAAAAGACATGAACATTTCCTCATTTCTCCCTATCAGTTCCCACCAAAGCCCAGCCCAGTTCCTAATGTATCAGAGGCACTCAGCAAGTATCTGTTGAGTAAATGAATGAAAAACTAGTAATGAGTTTTCTATAATTTGCTTAGAAGGAAAAATACACAAACATCACACTAAATGACGCTGAACTGATATTTTTAAGAACACCGATTACCTGTCAGAACTTTAATTCCTGTCCAATTTGTTTTCTTTTGCTCCCCCTCTTCCAGTATACTGCTTGCAGCATACTAGCTATATCTTGGTTATATGATTAAGTAGAAGAAAGAAAACAAGTTATGGATACAAATGCCTTTTTTTTTTAATTCCTCCAAGGTATATGGGAAAAGGCATAAGTTCTAAAATCAAAATAAAGTAAGCTCCCAAGATTATCTGAATATTTCCCTAAGTGTAAATGAGTGTGTATAGGAAAAGGGGGCCTTTATTAATTTTTTCTACTTTCAAAACTAATCTATTATCATTGTAAAAAAATTCAAACAATACAAAAACAATTTTGATATTGTGGGTATGCGTTTTCTTCATAACATTTTACAGTAAGTGCTCAAAATGTATGCAAACTGTACTGTAATTGACTTTCATTACTGAGTACTGTAAGATGAGACTGAAATGATGAAAAGTGAGCAAAACTCAACCTGTGGCGTGAGTTCCCGGGCTGTCTTCACTGAAGCCTGAATGCCTTCCACCGCTGACTTATTAGCAGTTCCAACAGCAGCTGCCTTCTCGGCCGGGGCACCAAGCCTTCCTGAATGGTTCTCAAAGTTAGCTGCCCTCTCGTCAAACACCTTGTGGAATAAACAAAAACATTAAGAAAATTTATTTAAATAAAATGGGTCTGGCAGCCTAAGAAAGAGTCTCTCTTTAAATAGAGGCATTAACTACTATAGCAAAGACTTCAGAGATGACTCTAGTGAGCAATACGATAGTCAACGCCAAGTCCTGACCTTGCTACATCACACATCTGTGAATTCCAGTTCAACCAGTGCTTACCAAGTACAAACAGAATATTTGGCTGTGTCATCTGTAATAAGGGGTTCACAGAATGTAAAGATTTAAATAATCCCCATTCTCAAAAGGCTTATTCTAGTTTGAAGAAGACAGACAAGCCTACTCCAGGCTCTAGGGCAGGTTGCAGGGTATATTAAAAGGCAAGAAGATCCACAATCTTAAACTGAGCTCCAGCGCCTCAGGCCAGCATCCCTCCTAGATCAGTTACCATTAATGTTGTAAAAACTCTGCCCTGACCTCCACAGGAAAAATGATAGCTGGCTCACAATCAGGCCTGACCCAGGGGTAAGGACGCTGGCTTTTATTATCCCAAGTGCAAAACAATCTACCGAATTGTTCTTTCAGCTCTCACATTTAAAAAAAAAGTCAACTTTTCTTCTGACACAGATATTATGCAAGGTTGCATACTATAAAAGGGATGATTTAACTTCGATAAAATAACAAAGGATCTTCTGTCATTGGTCAGGTTTACATTGCACACAGCATGTCAGAAATTGTCTACAGAATCGTCCTCTTCTTTGCCTTCCCTGGGGTCTACCTGCCCACACTTGGAGAGCAGCTCTGGTTCTGGCCAGCAATTTACAGGTCTCCTGGTTCACTAGCAGGCTCCAATCTCATTGCCAGCATTCTGGGTTTACCCATTCAAGTCTCTTCCCCATTCTGGCCTCTTGTATGGACATAAATTCCTGGGTTCTTTACATTTAATGCTCAAAATCTCTACCTAAATCTCCGATCTCAATGTCTCCTTCACCTGGCCTCAGTCCTTGTTTTTTTCCTTGGCTGGTCTCCCTGGACCTTCAGGGCTTCTGCCAATGTTGGTTGATCATCTCGACCCCAGCCCATGTCTACTGCTCTCTCTGATTAAACTGACTGCTTCACTTGCTGCTCTTGTCACTCAATCAAAACTTACCCAGCACATACTATGTGCCAAACACTGGAGTAAGTGCTGAATATACAAAGACAAATAAAACAAAATTTCTGCATCTCAAGTAGCTCACATCCCACTGGGGTGAAAAAAGGCCCATGAGCAGATATTCATAATAGAGTGGGCCATGTGCAATAATAAAGCTAAGCACTGATATCATGGAAGCAAAAGGAAAGGCATTTAGTCTATCCATGAAGTATAGAATAATGGGATAAAAGATAAGTAGGAATTAACTGGAAAAAAATAAGAAGATAATTAGGCAGAGAGAGAGAGAAATAACAAAGACTTGGAAGGAAGAAAGGACAGAGTATTTGGGAAATTACAAGCGATCAGGCATTGCTGGGGCATGGTCTATGAGGCAGGAGTTGGTAGGAAATAGGTGCATAGATCATAGTGCTCTGGCTTTCTGCTCTGTGAAAGGGAAGGTCCACTGAGGGTTTAAGCAGGAACATATCAGGGTCAGATCTGTATTTTTATTTTATTGGTGGCCTAGTGACTGGTTCAAGGAAGACCAACCAGAGCTGTGCAGTCAGTCATACAGCAGCAGGGGACAAGGTTCAGAACTAGAGCTATGGCAACATGAGTGGAAAATGGAAAGGATTCAATAAATACTTGTGAAATCAAAATAGCTTGTCTTCATTTACTGATGTGGAAAGATGAAGAAAAGGAAACAGTCAATAGTGACTCACAAATTTCTGAGAGAGAACAGAAGGATAACGTGCTGAAGTATCTATGAAACATCTATTCTTTTTTTTTTAAATATATTTTATTGATTTTTTATAGAGAGGAAGGGAGAGAGATAGAGAGTTAAAAACATTGATGGGAGAGAAACATCTATCAGCTGCCTCCCGGACACTTCCTACTGAGGATGTGCCCACAACCAAGATACATGACCCCGTTCAGAATCGAACCTGGGCCCTTTCAGTCCATAGGCCGACACTATCTACTGAGCCAAACCGGCTTTGGCCCTATGAAACATCTAGGTGGAGAGGACCAGCAGGCACAGTAGCTGGATCTACCAGCATAAAATTCAGAGATGGGGAAATAAAAATAATAATAAATCATCCCTGCAGACTGAAAGGTCCCAGGTTCGATTCCGGTCAAGGGCATGTATCTTGATTGTGGGCACATCCCCAGTCAGGGGTGTCCAGGAGGCAGCTGATCGATGTTTCTAACTCTCTATCCCTCTCCGTTCCTCTCTGTAAAAAATTAATAAAATATAAACAAAACCAAAAAAAAAAAAAAGAAGAGATGGCAGGGCCTTTCCTCTTCCATCCTTCCACCCTTCACCCACAGTATCCCAACCTCCCAACCTGATGTACAACATAAACACATTTAACCTTTACAAACAAATCATCAATAAATAAGTGTGCGCGCGCGCACTCGTGCAACAGAAGAAATTAAAGACTTTAGATACTCACCTCTTCCCTATTGGGTGCATCAGGAGGTGCAGTGGCCGCCACAGCCAACAGCTTAATGGGAGTTGTGGTATCGCTGAAAACATCTGACACCTCCTGAGTCATGGCCTCTTGCATCTGGGCTTTCAGATCCTTAAAAATATTGTTTACAAATTAAAATTTCCAAAAATATCTAAAAAGCACATCTGCCAATGTCTTCACTTCACTGACATTCATTCATTCATTTAGTCTTTTATTCAATAAACATCTGTTGGGTATCAACTATACTGAGCTAGCATGAAACAGGTATAAGATATGAATCCTACCCTCTGAACAATTAGTGTATAGTAGATGAGATAAAATTTGGCCCACCGTTCCCTAGAGACAGTTCTACCCAATCAAGAAATCTTACTTCCTTTCTTGGTGGCCTCTAAGAAATGGTACTAAGAATTATTTGAGCCCAAATAAGGCCTGGGAGAGAGAATTCTTCATCATTTCCAATGTTGCAGGAGCCTGCTAAGGACCACAGTAACTATAAAGATTGATTTGTGTAGGCAGTGTCAAATTTCTAAGCATTTTCTTACATTAAGAGGAAAGAAATAAAACATGGGAATATTTTTTTCCATTGAGTTTCTAGAAATATTTGATATCCAATGCATGTATCCATTTCTAAAGAACAGAAATCTCAGAAGTCATCAACTGCTCTTTTCACACAGTTACCATACTCAGTCCAATCTAAGTTTTCTATATTTACCCAAAGAGTCTCAATCACCCCAGTTTCTCAAGGTGGGTGGCATGTATTGGCTGGTGATATAAAATAATGTTTTTATTTTAATAATTATGTATTTTGTTTAAAGAATATTAGAGAAGTTTGGCCAATGTTGCTCAGTGGATTGAGTGTTGTCTTATGCACAAGAGTTCACTGGTTCAGTTCCCCCTCAGGAAACATGCCCAGGTTCTGGCATGCATGAGTCAGCCGAGAGATGTTTCTCTTTCATCGATGTGTTTCTCTCTCTCTCTCTCTCTCCCACTTTCTCTCTCTTTAAAATCAACAAAAAACATACTTTTTATTAAAAGAATATTAGAGAAAATAAAATTAGCTCATCAAGCTCATGATTGCAGGATTATTAGAAAGTTTTCTTTTAAATAAATTTACTTGTTTAAAAAAGGAGTCCATTTGAAGATAAATACTGACTAAGAAGTACAGGTGACACATGGATAAAGCAAATATCACAAAATAGCTCTTGACTGGGTAAAACAGTAAACACAACTTTAGTTGCTGTCACCCACTGGTGAGCTTTTTCATGAGCAATAATGGTGCCTCTGATATACCTCATTAGCTGCGATACAGCCACTGTGCAAAGCAACTGGCGAACTATTTCCTAATAAGCTCTGAATTTCCTTACTTCCTTGGTCACACTCTTTTCACTTTCCCTAGACTAAAGAATTATATATATATATTTTAAATTCTTCTTCCTTAGTTTTTTAATAAGTAAACACAAGAAAATGAATGCTTTGTGCTCCTGAGTTCTACCTTTAAGGAGTCTTGTAGCTGCGATGCCAGCGCTCTTGCCTGGGGACTTTCCCCTTCCCCTCTGGCAGCCAGGTCAGCCAGCTGGGCAGTCAGCTGGTCCACTCTGTCACACTTTGCAAGAAGATCTTGGCGATACGGCCCCATCATGACATTAGCCAGACGATGCCCTTCGGCCACGAGCCCTCGGATGGCAGCCTGACCTGGACCGAGAGAAAAACACTGAAAATCACAAAGACTGAGAGGGTACCTGCAGTGCCATGTGGTAAGTTGTTTATTTTTTAAATAGTAATATTTAGTGAGTTTTCCCCTCTAAAAATAGAAAAAAAATGGGGAAATACAGAAAAATATAAGTAATATATAAATCATTCATAATCCCATCACTCACAGATTGAGATATTTGAACATTTCCTTCTGGTCTTTTCAATGCATTACGTGTTCCTCTGCACATACACATTTCACATACATTTCTCCTTTACAAAACAGAAGTCATACTATACATTAACTTTTATTTCCTGCTCCTTTTTATTTAACATGAGCATTGTCCACATCATTAAATATTCTTCAAAAATCATGATCTAAAATCTATGTAATATTTTATAATACAAACCATAGTTAGTTGGCCATTTACTTATTATTTAACATTTACTCTGTTTATATATATTATTGTATGTACCTCCTTAGAAACATCTCTAATTAGAGTAAATTCCTAGAAGTCCGATTGCTGAGTCAATGGGTATGAACTTCTTTGAAGCTCTTGACACATAATACCAGATTGTCATTCAGGAAGTATACTATTAACCAATTTATTCTTTCACCAGTAAATTATGTATCTGCCTGATTCCCAATGCTGGGAATCACCAATTTAAAAGTTTATCTTTTTATCCAATGAATACAGCTAATGAAATAAACAGCTCTTTGCGCTTCAGTGGGGCTTGTTGTCATAAATTGACCTAAATTCTTATAAATTCATTCCTAAAATCTCCCAGAAGTGAAAATTTTAGGTTATTAATTCCACTAGTGACTATATGATACAGAAGCCCTCCTAAATGAAAATAACCCTGGTAGTTAAGTGTCATTTATTACTATTTTCAAAAATTATATTTAACTGGGTACTTTCTAAGGACTCTTGTAACAGAAATACGATAAAATGGAAGTATACATAGACTAAAAATAATTAGTTCAAAACTGCAATTCTAACCTGAGGACTTTTCTACTTGCCCACAGCAAAATCACTTATTCCCTAACGCTTCTTGGTTAAATCACAGACATCTTATCAGTTACACTGGAAATGGAGTTACTGTAGAATGACTCACTCACCAGTGACTGAGAATCCCTTCTGCACTGAATTACAGATGATACAAGATCTCCATCAACAACTTGCCTATTTTCACTGAGCCCAATCTAAAGATGGTTAAGTGCACTGATGTCCTTACCGACTCCCCGGTCGTCCACTGTGGGATTATCAATCCACCGCTGTGCTTGCTCAATCTTGCCCTCAAGGTGGACTGCTGCTTTGGCGGGTCTGCTATTGGCCACAGTCCTATTGGTTTTGGACTGCAAGTTCTGCAGGGCAGTGGCCACCTGCTTGGCCAGAGCTCGGGCCTCTGGGGAATCTCCTTTCCCCCTGCAGAGAAAAAAACAGCCTTTCTGTCCCACACAGACACTGTTTACACTGAGATAATGTAATTGCTGATACAAATACTAATGAGATTTCAAATTGCTAATAATCATGAACTTGGTTTGAAAGAAGAATGGTTTATCTATTTGGCCCTTAAATAGGGAATAATCTAAATTCATATAGTTTTGTTCCAGTTAAGACATTAAATATAAGTTTGGATCAGTTTAGCTCAATCAAGAACACCCATTGGTAAGCTGACCTCAATCAATCGTCACTGCATTAACTGTCCCTTCAGCCTGTCATCTCTGAAAAACTATTTCCCTGAGGAACTAGAAGGGCCCAAGTAGCCATATTTGTTGTATAGTAGTAGCTGAAATAGTAGAACTAGTAGTAGTTATTTTTTAAAAAGCATTAAAAAAAGTTTGCTATAAAACAGTATGCCTTGTTTCACTGGCAGCAGCCTCATACATCTCGTATTTACTGCATCTCTTAATAGTATTATTTCCTCTTGTGCTTAATTCAATCTCATGTTGTTTTATATAATAATATTCTGTATACTCTTGTAGCCTAGCAGCAATAGGCTATACTGAATTACCTATAAAGGTACATTGTATGTAGGTGTATGTGTGTATGTGTATGTATATGTACATACATATATGATATGCATGACATAGTAATAATCTATTATATCACCATTACCATTAATTCTCTCTTTATTATTAAAAAACACTAATGAGTGCCTGCTATATATGTATATGGACTTGTGTTAGGGTGCTAAGAATAGTGTCGCCAATTTTGAATATTTTAAAATCTAATGAATGTAAACAATGGGCTAATTTTAATGAGTATTGACCTAACTATATAAACATTATATTTTACAAATGTCAAATTATGCATTTTCCTAACCTAAATAATTCAAAATTTGGCCTAAAGCAGATATCCTCAAATGACTGGGTTTGATATAAATCAATTGATCTCTAGCACAACCTCCTGCCTAAAGTATGTCTACCCTGTTCCCACCCACTTCCTACTTCATGATCCTAGGCAAGAGTTTGCTTTCCCAGCCAAGAGTGCCCCCTTAGTCAGTGTGAGACTTGAGAAAATGCTAAAGTATCTCTCACTGGGAAAGAGTTAGGCATGCTCCCAGGGAAGAACAAGAAATACAGCATGAAAAATAGAAACTCACAAGATACTTGACTATGGTTATCCCTGGGGAAGTGGCTGGAGGGCTGACAAAGGAAAGAAGCAACTTATACTTTTGACGCTACATCTTTTTTTTTTAGCATGGGCTACAGGTTTTATTTTTAAGAGAGTAAAATATCTATTAAAAGGAAAAAAGCAACCCTTTTTATATAATCAAAGTAGATGCCACTGTCCTGGCTAGGTGGCACAGTTGCTTGGGCATAGTCCCAGGCAACAATTTCCTCATATACCTAGGAAAAAGATATGTCACAAATAGGATATAGCAGAAAAAGTCCTACCTTAGAAATGGGAAATACAGATCTCAAAAAAGGAGTTCTTACCATCCTTAATTAAAACTACATGATCAGCAATAAGTCATTAAACTTCAATGGTGTCAATGAAAAAAACAAAGTAATATCTAACTTAGTCATGTACCACAGAATCAATGAGAGCACAGTGAAGAGCATCATGTATGTGCGTAGGGGAAAAGGAGAGCAATTAAGGGGCAATTTAAACAATTAAATACATACTGTCTTCGTAAGTCTGCTAATTTAGAAGTCAGAGCAGCTATTTCTCCAAGAGAACGCAGAATGTCATCTCTCTCTTTAGGATCATCACATAATTCTGCTATTTTTCGAGCTTCAGCCAAAGCCCCTCGAATCTGTTCTTCTCCTTCTGGTCCACCATTTGGATCTGCCAGCCAGTTCTACACACACACAGACATGGAAAAGAAGCACACTGTGACCCACTCAAAAACCATATTACAGCATATTTAACAAGGCATCAGAAATATTTCACCAGCAATCACAAGGCACACCAGTAATGGTTTTTGAAATGCTGATCATAATTGTTTTACACACATTTTTACCTCAAGTAAAATCAAATCAATCTCTCATCTTTTAAAAAATAATTCCCCCCTTTGCCATTAAAATAAAATATCCTTACAAGCTTTATCTCATCTTTGAATTAGTCACACCTTATTAATTCTTCGGTTTCTCAAAACATTTGTGTTTCTCTATGAAATGCAATCTTTTTACAGTACAGTAGTATCCGAAAACTTTAACCCTTAACATTGCTATGACTTTAACCCTTAACAAATATAGCTGCAAATTCTGAGAGGAATAGTTTTAATACACTGTAATCTATACCAGGAACTAGGAAGCTCTTGGTACTCAGCATGCTTACTATTAACTAATCCAAGTATTCAAAAGTAAGATGTTTATCAAAATATAGATAAATATCAGTCTAAACCTGTGTTGATAGGAGAGGTGTTATCATTGGTAACTACTGGAAATTAATCATCACTTACAAACATCCATTATCTATACCCATAGTAAATGAGAGAGAGAGGGAAGGAAGAGGGGAGGGTTAGAGAGAGGATATTTATGGTACATTTCTTCCTCCTTTATTTCCCACCCCTCTTAAAAATTGTCACTACTACCTGAGCAGCATCGATCTTCTTGGCAATGCTCTGCTTTGAGTTTGTCATGGCCTCCAGTTTGCGGGCTGCGTTCTCCACTTTGGCTGTGAGCACATCCAGACCCTGAGACACCTGCTGGGCCTTCTGCATGGCCACGGGCGAGGCTCCTTGTCCTCTACTCAAAACAGACAGATGCTGTCATTGCACCCTCTCAGACACTTAACAGCAAAATGTCACTAAAAACACAGGACCTGTCATTTCTGCTAACATGCTGGTCTTTTTCCTTTTCTTCAGTAAGTCTGAGACAGTACAAGAAAATACAGAGATAAACAAAACCAGAGATAAATCCAAACCATCTACTTTCTCCTTTGTTTTTAAAAAGACACATTAGCTTTGTGGAGCTGCAAAACCATTTTAAAGACCAGGCCTGCAGATTTTTATAATAATGACTCTCCTCTTGGTGGGAATTACATAATCAACTCTAAACTTCAGGGGGAAAATGTGCCTGCGATCTTATTGCTATGGAGGGTTTTGTTACCATAGTAATGTGTGCTTTAGAAACAAACAGCGCATTAGATTGTCTTATTTATGGGCAAGCACACATTAAAACTGTTTCCGGAGGCAGCATGCATAGTGTTACTGAGAGCACACCATCCTGGGGCCAAATAGAACTGTGCTCACATCCTGCCTCCTGGTACCTGTGGACCCTTCTCTATGATGTTTAATCTTCGAGAGCTTCAGTTTTCTAACTTATAAAATGAGGGCCCTGCTTTTCAAACAAAGTAGCTTCAAGCAAAAAAGATATATTTGAAAACATTCTGGCAATAAAGCAATATACATATATAACTATTAATATTATTGAATTGTCATTTTTATTATAATGAACCTAATGATGATCTTAAGTATCTGCCTTCCACTCCTCTGCAATCTATAAATACCAAAAACAATTAGTACTGAGGGGGGAAAGCACATGGTGATGAGAAACTACTGTTTCCCATCAAATTTCTAAAGAATTAATTTTGCTAAGAAGTGATATGGTACACTACCAAAAAAAAAAAATTATGTGAGTTGGTAGAAACTTTTTTTCCCTTGGATGATACTTTTCAAATAATAACAAAGTAAAACTTTCCCTCCTTTTAACAGCTCAGATTTTGTAAACTACTCAGACTGGTAAGCTCAGTGATAGGGTCACACATTTGTCATTTGGTAGAATGGGATGATTCATTGTCCTAACCTGAGTTTTGACTTTAGGATAAACTCCAAAACATATTTGCTTCCCTTAATAATAGTATGAATCCGCCACTCATTTTTCTATCCTCTTTATAAATTTATCTTTATTTTCCATCTATACCTATACTTTAAGTATCAACTCAATATTGATTGCAAGGTATATAAAAGGCATTTATACCTTTTACTTGTATTTATGCCTGATTCTTCCATTTACATAGCAGAGGAGTGAAAGACATTTAAGAAATATACTGGTCATGATTTAATTTGCTTTTTTTCTTCAAATCTAGTAATTGATGATGAGGAACCTTTTTGGTATGAGTCCAACTTTGAAAAAGTAAAAATACTTATGGGCTATATAGTTTTTTTCATTCAAAATTAAAAGGTTAGTCCTAGCCAGTTTGGCTCAGTGGATAGAGCGTTGGCCCATGAACTGAAGGGCCCCAGATTAGATTCCAGTCAAGGGCATGTACCTCGGTTGCAGGCTTGATCCCAGGCCCTGACTGGGGCTCCTGTGGAAAGCAACCAAATGATGTGTCTCTTTCACATTGATGTTTCTCTCTCTGTGTCTCTTCCCCTCCCTTCCACTCTCTCTAAAAATCAATGGAAAAATATGCTAGCGTGATGCTTAACAAAAATAAGCAAGTAAAAGTTTATTGAGTCCCATTGGGGGGTGAGGAGGTGCGGAGTATATACTTAATCACCTAGAAGCCTTAGGTGACTGAATCAGAGAATATCATTGAAGAAACTTACTGAGCTTCAGCCATTAAAATGTTAAATGGTGAGGCATACCTAAGAAAGAATGGCAGGGATATGGCTTTCTAATCTTTCATCATGAAAGGATATTGCAGACTCCACAGTGAATTGGGCCCATAACAGATTATTAGTTGATCCCATAGAGAAACTATCTCATTCCCTTGCTCAAATTCATTTTTCTCTGAGCACATACAACTGTGTACTTGAGGATTCCAAGTGAAAACTGTCTACCACACTGTGAAATGGCTGCAGACAAAAGAGCCAACAGTGAGAAATCAGAAGAGCCAAAATCTCATCAAATGCGCTGGCATTTCTCCGAATGGGGATAGAACTTCTTTTTGTTCTTTCTGTAAAGTTCTTGTCATGCTCATGACAGGGGAGACTGCTTCGCAACAGGCGGAAAAGGCTCACCGAGTTCAATGAGATACCATTTATTCATGCTGTTCCTTTCCCTACCCCCTTCAAGATCAAGACTCTTAACTGGAAGCCCCTGGAACTTTCAGGCCCACACTGGATCAATGAACCTCTGGAAAATATATGTGATGTTATTTACATGCACTTTTTAGATAGAGATTAATGGCTTTCATTGAATTATAAAAATGATCTTGGTCCATAAAAAGGTTAAGAACTGTATTCTTAAGTCTATTATGTTAATATATTTGTAACTGGGTGTAATGGTGTGCAACATGTCAAAGACTGTTTCTGAGGCCTGCATATTCCAATTATCTCAAGATATTTCATGACAGTCTGACCCTTGAACCAGGAGGTCATGGTTCGATTCTCGGTCAGGGCATATATGCTTGGTGGTGGGGAGGGGTCAATACCCAGTGAGGGACATGCATGCTTCTATCTCTCCCTCTTCCTTCCTCTCTGAATTCATTAAAAAATATTTTTTAGAAAGATATTTCATGTTATTTTTGAAGCAAAATTAAACTTAATCTATACTTGTTTCTCATGTTACTTAAATTTTTCCCAATGTCCGTGCTATCAAATTCCATAGAAATTAGGGTCTTTTATAACTTCATTAACTCTATGAATGAGTTCCCAAAAAAACCCTATACATTTTATACTGAGTTTTCTTAATAGCAAACTATATATATTTAATTTATAGTTGAAAAAGTTCTCAAAGCCAAGACTGGAGCTGGGTGAAAGAATTAAGAAACCAAATGAATAATGATGAAACAGAAACTTAAAAGAGCCTAGAAATGACCAAGCTAAAGAAGGAAAAGTTCACATCTCCAAAGAATTAATAGAGTATGATGACCATTTTGTTCATTAGCCAAAGACAACACAGTAAAATTAATAGACTTGCTTCTGAATCATTCCATCAGCAGTGAGGTTCTATCTATGACTGCTGCTCTGGTAAGAGCAGAGGAACTGTACCTGGCTCGGAGGTCAGCCACTTGGTCAGTCATCTGCCCTAGCATTTTGCAGGTTCCCAGGATCTCTCTGCGTTCTTTGCCTGCACAGAGTTCACCGACTTTTCCAGCTTCATCTAAGATCTGCCTGATGGCCTGCTCACCAGCATCCCCTAAAATAAAGAGATATTCAATATCTACATTGTTAACACATTAATCATTTAGAGAGGATGCTTTACAAGTCATTTCATTCATGAAGGAACAGATACTTTCAAATGACAAGATGAACAGAAGACAATACATCTGATAGCTAACAGCCAAGCACTGGTCTTACAACCACAGATACTGCTAAAAAAGATACTTGGAACCATAGCCATCTGAAGGTAATAAGCAGCTTGTGGTAAGAATATGGATGATGAAAACAGGCTCTAACAATTTAATTGTACTCAGCAGCTTCAACGTCCATTAGGCTTTTCACATTCATTCAAATGTTTATCTAAAACTGAATAAATATTAGATGAGAAAATCCATAAAGCCTAGCTCAATAAACTATTTGGGGCTTATCTTTATGTAAGCTAACTTTGGTTTTCAATTCTTATTGGCATCATTATTTAATCTATTTAATTAAGTACTTTGTTGACATAAATATGCCCAAAAGGAATAAGAAGAAAAGAGTTTTTATTCAAAATAATTACCTTTCTGATTCAAGGCAGTGGTGAATCAAGAATTGCAAAGAATGCCCAGTTCAGCTCGGTTTATTCCCCATGATAAGAGTTGATTAGTCTATGTCCTCCATTCTTCTAAGACCTAGTAATGCTTCAATTAGTCAAAACTAATTGAATGGTAAATGCCCCTAAATGTTGCAGTAGTTATCTCAGGGTTCTGAGATTCTTGGAAGATTACTTTTTTTTGCCTGCTTTCTTTCTAGCTTTTTCTTGTATCTACCTGAAAAGTACAATCAGAGGGTTACCTGCGGAGGCACTGGGATCACGGAGCCAACCTTTGGCCTGATTCAGTTTGGAATCTATGGAGGCCAATGCTCTCTTCATGGCTTCAGTATCCTTCCGAAGAGAAATACCACAATTATTTCAATTGCAAAAATTGAGATACTACAGTACAAAGTCAGAGAAGTGACAGCATTAACATACACTAGAGGTAAGGTAGTCCTACAAAGCCTTAAACATATTCTCATCACACCATAACACTTATTTCTGTCAAAATGCAGCATCTTGCATGCAACTCTTCAGTTAATTCTATTGTTTGCTGATCTCCCTAGTGCTAAACTGTGAAAACTGGTAAGATAGCTCAAGCCAAAAGATGCTTAATGTTTTCAGCAGGAATAAGCCCTGTTGTCACATGCCTCAGTATCAGCCTTTCCACTAGGCAACATTCACCTACTACAGCTCTGCCAAGGCCCTCCCGCTTCAGCTAAGGGAAGCTTCATTAGCATGTGGTGCCACAAATCACAGTCCTTTTACATCTTGTTTGGAAATACACACATACTGGGTAATGTTTTACTACATTAAATTAATATAAAATAATTGGAATTACTGGTTGGAAAATAAATGAAAATGTTAACCAAGCAATTTAGTTTTAATTCCACAAATAAACCACTAAATGTAATACAAGAAAGAAGCATTTTTCTGGCCTTCCCTGCCGCTCCTCATCCTTAGCTCCCTTACATCCCTGACCTGGAAGAAAGGCAGGATAAAATAAGTGGTTCTTAATGGGTATTTACAACACGATTCACAATGACTAACAAAATTAGCATAAGATCTCCCAGGATATTTAGCATGAGAAGGTGAAACAACAGGCTAGTCACTTAAAAAATATACATATATTTCAATAACGTTTTTAAAACATACAAAAATGCACAGAACACTATAACCAATACCCATGTACCCATTCTCACAATTGACAGACTAACCATCTCTCAAGTCTCTCACACTTTAAAAGACAGCCTATCTCCCTTTTGTTCATTCACCAAACCACAGAGTTAACCTTTGAAATTCTAGGCAATACCCCATATCCCTAATTTTAATTTTCAGTCAAGCAAAACTTGGGTTCTTAAAGTTGTTGTACCACCTGTTTTCCACACGGGGGCACCAGGAGCATCTCCCCACCCCCACTTCCAATTCAAACAAGACAAGAAACTAGCACAAATAAGGGCAGGGAGCACTCAAAGGCTTAAAAGGTCAGGAGTCTGATCCCAGATTTTCCTAAATGCCTATTCAAATTATAGGACTTTCAGCTTTGGATTACCCGCTTCCCCCATTGGAACAGATACAGATTGTTCTCCTGTTGCAACATTGGCTCTAAAAGCAAATTCTCAGCCATAACTACAGAGCAGTGAACTAAATTACTGGAAAAAAATAAAAATAAATTTATTATCAACTTATATGGAATTATGGTAGCTATCTACCAATAAGAGGCAGAATGATAGGAGGATCTCTTTCAAAATATCCATTTGTGACTAGTACACGTAGACAGGTGGCATTTTTAAAGTGCTTTGCTTCTCAAATGGTTTAAATGCCTGCTCCTCCTCTATCTTGTTCTTTCGCCTGTGCAGCAAACCTGCCTTCAAAAGTAAGACAAAGCTGTAATAAATCAATAAAATATATTTTTAAAAAAAAAGTAAGACAAAGGTCACCTTAGCTTAATTCCAAATTAGTGTGGTCCAAATCAATATCCTTTCAAAGAGTATTTCAGGCATCTCCTAACCTTAGAGTTAGATAGCCTTTAGTGTCTATCACAAGTTATAGGACTTTGTCTAGAGAAAGACTTAAAAAAACAAAACAAAAAAAACCCCACAAGCTCTTAACTAGAAAATATGTGCACACTCTGAAAATAATTAATTTAAAATCTATTAATAACCACTTATCCACATATTTTCAGTGAAAATAATATTTATTGCATTTTTAAAATCTAAATTCAAGAGAAAACTATGATCAAAAAAACTTTTTAGTGTCTATCCTAGCATTTAAAGGCTACTAGTTAGGAAATACTTTAAATGAGCAGTTCCTGCATGCTAGGTTGCTGGAGGCATTTTTTCCTCATTACTTCACAGAACCTCAAATTTAAAATGTAATTTAATTTTAGAAATTGAGAAACAAGGGCTCTTCAGTTCTAGAACTCCAATTTGATCTCAGGTTGATCAACATCAAATGTCATTATTTTCTATTACATGAAACTCAAGACTTTTTTTTCTTTTAACAAAGAGAGTTGCCAAAGAATCTACTAACCTTCTATAATGCTCAGCAATCTTTGCCTTGTCGATTTTGACTTTGGTTAATACTGCCCAGAAAATAAGCCTCTAGAATCAAATTAATAACTCTGACTAACCTGAAAGACTGTTTTTATTCTCCATTGCCCAAAAGTGATTTCAAACACAATGGAAAAAAATTGGGCTTGCTCTATTATCCTAAAATATCATTGCTTTTTTTTTTTCCTCTCTAATGAAGTGTGAATGGCTACCACACTTCAAGGAAAGTGAGTAATTTTCTCCTCAGTGGGAGATATGACATCAAGAAGTTAAAGTTAAGCCTGGCAGGTGTGGCTCAGTGGTTGAGCTTCAACCTATGCACCAGAAGATCAGTTTCATTTTCCATCAGGGCACATGCCCAAGTTTAGGGCTTGATCCCCAGCAGAAGGCATGCAGGAGGCAGATGATCAGTAATTATCTCTCATCATTGATGTTTCTTTCTCTCTCTCCCTCTCCCTTCCTTTATGAAATCAATAAAAAAAATTTAATTAAAATTAAGAGATACTCATTTTCCCCCTAAAAAGAATCAATGGCAAATTTAGAATGAAGCTGCATTTTTAAAGTGGAGATTTCAATTAGTTACCAAAATTTTTAGTAGCGTGAATTTTAGACAATTTATAGATTTAAAACAGTCACTAAAAGGGCTACCTTAAATTCTAGAATAGGGCAAATTTTAAATCACCATATTAAACACAATACATTTTAATGCCATATCTATTAAAAACAACATCTGTGGGAACAAATATTCAAATCTTCCAGAATCTCATACATATTGCTTTTAAAAGGCATATTGTGGGATTGACAGAGTTGTGTCATAAGCAACATAAGTATGTTAACACTGGATGTGATATAAGCAAATTCACTGAACAATTGGGACTGTAAGTCACTATTAAGATATATTTATAGCCCTCGCTCTTTGGCTCAGTGGATAGAGTGTCAGCCTGTATACTGAAGGGTTATGGGCTCAATCCCCAGTTGGGGGCATGAAGGAAGCAGCCAATCAATGATTCTCTCTCATCATTGATGTTTCTATCTCTCTCTCCCTCTCCCTTCCTCTCTGAAATCAATAAAAATATTTTTTAAGAAGATATATTTATAAAGGATGTAAATAATCATAACCCTGTATACCACAAAGCCTTCAGTTAGACCTTGTCATGTAAATCTAAGTATCCAGGATACAATCTGGGTATGATACAGAAGAGTAAAAAACGGCACCTTCATTTGAGTATTGTCTCTGTAAAATTTCAAATTTGGGAAATAGAAAAGTCTCCACAGATCTCTTCTCTGAGTTCTTTGGTTCTTTTTTCTTAAGAGCGTAAATAGCCCGATTTGGTCATACAGCTTCAGCAACAGCTGGTCCCCTCCCACCACAGTCCCTTTTACTGTAAAACTCTTAGGAGTTCATGTTTTAAATGAAAAACCACAGTGCCTTGGCACTCCTCCCACATACCAAGAGGTGGAAGAACAACCTAAAAAAACTCCTTCTTACATACATTCCCAGGAACTGAAACAGTCCTGAAATCTAATGTCAATTTAGAACTAAGTAACACAGAATAATACTAAGAACCACTGAGTTCCTTTTATAGACAATCAAGAGGAATTATGATAGGAAAGAAAGGTCCTGCAATCACAAGCTCTTGAAATTGTAAATATGAGACTAAGGATCCTCTCTCTTTCACTGACCAATCTACTCTCCCTTTTTTCCATGAACACCTCCCCATCCTACTATTCCTACTTAAAGATGTTTCTAGAAAGAAGAAACTGGGCAGTAGAATAATATCTTACAAACTGCATTAAGCAATGGCAGAAGGTTGTTCAGCCCTGAGATTTCAAGCAAGTTACCCTCACAGGTTTAAGTTCCCCATCGCTGGTAAGACTACTGGTACCTCCCCAGCTCTAAAACTCTTTGCCATCTATGAGCACACAATCAGAAGTACCAACTAGAGATCACTTGAATCAGAAGGGAAAATTCGATTCCTTTAACATTTTGGGCTTTTCTCCTGTTCCCAGAGAGGAGATTAAAATATAAAAGCCTGTATTAACTATTGATCTCCAACTCCAAAAGATAAATCTTTTGTTTTATAGCTCCTCAAATAAAACACTTGTAGCCTCATAAAAAGCTCACATGCAGCTTTATTTTTTTCAAAAATGAAATAAAAATCAACCCTTAAATCCCAATGGTCTGCAGTAAAGGAAGTATTAGAGGATTGCATATCCTAACCAAATTTCCTTCTTTGGAAGAACAGAGTAATCTGTGCAAGACAACCGAGTCATTCAACCACCACCAGCGTAGGCCCGCAGTAGGAGGAGACTCACCACAGGAACTAATTCTGAGTAACAGTATCTAATGGCCCAAGGCATAGTTGCAGGAGCATCTATGTGGGTTAAAAAATTCTTTGCAATAAAAAGGTTTTAAAATTTGTTTTCATTTCCTCTTGATTTTCAGCATGCATCAAGATACAAGTAATAAAAATACAAAAACATATATATATATATATATATATATATATATGCACAGATTATGCACAGATTGTTAAAGGGGTTGAATTAGAATTGTTTAATTCATAACGTATACCCTGGAAAAATGCTAAATTAATTTTTAATGATCACATATCATTAAAAATGGTTGATTTAAAGAGGGGAAATTTTTATTCTCAAAATAAAATGAAGTATTTTGCCCTTGCCTATGTGGCTCAGTTAGTTGAGCATTATCCCATGAGCCAAGAGGTCTCCAGTTCAATTCCCAGTCAGGGCACATGCCCAGGTTGCAGGATTGATCCCCAATGGGGGACATGTAGAAGGCAGCTGATCAATGTATCTCTCTCATTGATGTTTCTCTCTCCTTCTCCTTTTCTCTCTCTCTAAAGTCAATAAAAACATAATTTGTAAAAATAAAAACAACAATAAAATTAAGTATTTAAAGTCTCAGTATTTTTAAATTTGTAAATCGGCATTTTTAATGTAAGTGTGGAGGTAAAATGATCAGCTAATCCATTGCCTCTTTAAAATCTTAACTTATTCAGCAAGATGTACTTTTACCAAGAATTTTTTCCACTTACTTTCTTCCCCCACTTTTCTAGAGGAACCATCACTTTCCAGGAGAAAGCTGCATCAATAGGGAAGCATGAAACAAGTATGGTAAGACAAAGTTAATTCTTTATTGGTAGGGGCAAGAAGAGGTAAAAGATGCCATATGTATTAAACAGAATGGGAAGCCAGGGGTCATAGACAAACAATAGGTCTGATTAATCCACTGCCTAATAGCAGAGCAATGTAAGATGTATAACGCTACTAAAATGGAAACATACCCAAAACCCAAGTTACCAACTTCCATTTTCAAGGTAAAATTTCTTTTTCCTAAGTGCTCTTGTAACTAATAAAAATAATTACTGTTGGGGGGAAAGAGGAGGTAGGGTGGATGAAAAACAAGCTTAGGAATGAGTCTTGTCATATATATCATTTTATAGCATTTTGCTTTTGAACCAGGTAAATGTATAACAAAAATAAAATGAAATTACAAATAAACATTTATTGCTCATTCTGATGTCATTATGCACTTGGACTCCTTTAAGCTGACCTAATTTTATTTATTTTCTTTCAGATGGCTTTGCAGCATCTTAACATCCTAGTTCCTTCCATAGCAGCATAAAACTGAGGCAGCTACAAGACTACATAGTGGACCCCAGGCCCATTGCCCTTGTATATCCCATCCCCCTAAGTGTCTAAGCCTCATCCTAAAATACTCAACTGACCACTTTTTTTAAGAAGTAGCTCTCAACACTCGCACAAAATAAAGCTCAGTAACACTTATTTACTAAATGATGGATGGCTCTTCCCCTCTGAAAACAGATAAGCATTAAGACTGCAATTCCTGCTCCTCCTTTTTACTATTTTCATCTTTTGGAAGCAAAGCTGAGAGAATAAGGAAAGAGATTAGGTTATGGGACTGCGAGTTCATGGAGAATGGTGGCTGATTCAAAGATCAGACAGCAGAACATGCAGTGAGCCATTAACTGAAGTCAGGAAAAAACTTTAGATACATCTTACTCTTCTGCTTTTGATTTTGAAGACGAGGATTATTGTGAAGGGCAGATGCTCCATCTAAATTCTCTAGCCTACCAATTTTCATTATGGCTTGACACCATAATGGCACATCTCCAAAAGCAAAATTCCAGAGCCTGCAAAGGAGACTGATGATAGAGATGACATCAGCTGGAAGTTTCCTAAAAGCAAGTTCCACAGGTAACATAAGGGTCACCCAGCTACATAGGGTGCCCTTCAAATGAAGTCAGTGGGAATGACTATACCAGAACAGTTCTTACAGAATGAAAGCACTCACTAAAACACAGGCCCTCAGTGTTTTCTTTTGCTTTCCCCGAAGACATTGCTCAAGATGAGCTCGAGTCAGTCTGCCCAGCACAGCCTTGAGTCCTATATTAAAATCACAATCTGACGCACATACGAGCACAGTGTTATACACCGGCACACAGAATAAGGCATGGCACACAGCACAAACACCCTCAGACATGCTTTTTCTCTTTTAAGTGGAAAGAAAGAGAGAGAGAGAGAGAGAGAGAGAGAGAGAGAGAGAGAGAGAGAGAAGGAAAGAAAGAAAGAAGACTAGAGAGCAACAAAATGCTTACCTTCTAAATGTGAGAAAAAAGAATAAAACAAACAAGAAAACAAAAAAGATGCATAAAGAAGTCATAATAGGGAAGTGAAAGCTGTCAAATACGCAAAAACAAAATTAAGTAAAATTAAAATGATTTTACCATACAGATTTAAAATACAGTCTTAGAACTTGTTCGAGAACTTCATGCCTCTATTAACAAGTCCATAACTCAGATAAGCTGACTACTTTCTTCTGCATATTTAGATCCACTTTCTAGTTTGAGGCCCCAGTTTTGACCTTACCTCATAAGTGACCTGAGAACAAATAACCCCACTGAGCACCAAATGGAAGTCATACTACAAAATCCCCTCTTAGTGGGCTTCCGGCCCATTAGATGGCCCTGGAGACTACATCTGGGTCACAAGTGGGTAAGCTGGGTGCTAGAGACAGTGTGTTTCTTGGGTTTCTACAAGGAAAGTGTAAACCCAAGTATTTTTGTTACCTCAAAACAGTCACTGTATAGGGAGAAGCAGAGCAGAACAGCAGCCACACAAAACTACTGCTGCTCAGCTCTGGAGGGAACCCACCAACCCTTTTGGAGTCCAAAAAGAAATTCTAGACTAAATGCTAAAGAATGAATGGACCCCTCACCCTAACTGACAAATGTGAAAACTAATATTTTAATTAAGCTTTCCTGAGGAAAAATGGAATGATAAAGGCACATACCTAGAAATGCCAAGTTTTCTCTGTAGATTTCTCTGGGTCAAAGGTTGGTTTAGGAAAAGTTTTCCATAAAAACCAGTCACAGATATATTATGTCTCTTAGTTACCTAGCAACAACCGCCCACATAAAAGGCAGGGCTCCCATCGGGGAAGCACACACCACACCAGAATTCCTCTACCAACCTAATCCCTGGGACTCTAGCCTGATGGAGAAGCAACATATTCCATCCTTCAACCAACATTCACCCCACATATGTATTGATTGTTCTATCGAGGAACAAAGGGAATTTACAAAAGCAGCAAGTAACCCATGAGTCAAAAGGGAAGAAGAAATTACTTTCATAATATCTGAGTAGTCTTATAATACACATAGTCACAAGATAAAATGTGAGACAATCAAACCCTCAGGAGGGGAGAATTTGGCTTTTGCTCATTTCTCCTCCAATAAAACTTACCTTGCTGGCCCAGGCATCTTCATCCCAAGAAGTGAGTTGTAATACACGAATGATCTCATTTATTTCGGCACTCATCTTTTCTACAGTGTAGTTGCGATTTTTCAAAGCTTCTTCTATCCCTTGGCTTTTTGAGTTTTTAGTTGTTACAAAAATCTTCATAGCTATAAAAATAAATGAAAGATCAGAAACTAAGGTTGGAATTGAATTTTGCTGTACAACAATATTCACACAAAATGTTCCATACCTTGAACACATGTTTTGGGCTTCTAAAATCTTACAAAAAAAGGAGGGGAGCAGGGGAGAAAACAAATACTGCAAATTTCCCAATAAAATTCCAATATCTCAACTTTTACTGTAATGAAAACTGAAGGTACAAAACATCAGCACAACATGATCAGGGAACGTATGAAACATCTAGGTCTGGAAGTGTGTGCACATGTGAGTGCACACAGAGAGGACTGACTGCTGATTGTGCCGCTGGCTTTCTCTGGCAGGAGGGAGACAGAACCTCTCGACTGCTGGACTTTTTGGATGAGACCCTGGGGACTTAGACTCATACAGATCCCCGGAGCGCATGGAAACTCAGGGGAGCCGCAAAAGGCAGAGGTCTGGAGGCATATGCAGAGAGGGCTGCAGCGATTACCGAGGGACACTAAGACCCAGGGATCTCATAGGGCAGGGCTGACAGGAAACCAAGGCTGTCTGCTTAGCCCTGGGATTCCACCCTACCCAAGCCAAGCACAAAGGCTTTTACAATTTTGCAAATCTTGGCTCATAAGGCTGACTCCAGCACAGAAGTTCTCCCAGCGTAGACACAGCTAATCCTCACAGCCAATTGGCATGGAGGTCAATTCCCCCCCCTTGATACCAACAACAATCAAGAATTAACTACAACAAGGCTGTACACATAGTACACAAAGGGATATACCAAAAGTATTCACCTCAGGTAACTGGAGAGGTGGAACTACTAGGCCATATAGGACACCTAGAACACAAAGCTACTCTACCAACTCAGGGAAGCAGCAAAAATGCGGAGACAAAGAAACAGATCACAAACAAAGAAAATGGAGGAAACCAAACAACTGGATATAGAGTTCAAAACCACAGTTATAAGATTTTTCAAGAATTTCCTATAAAAGTTGGATAAATTTAGTGAAACCCTTGAGGATGTAAAAAAGGACCAACTAGAAATTAAACATATATTGACTGAAATAAAATATATTATATAGAGATCTAACAGCAGACTAGAGGAACGCAAGAATCAAGTCAAAGATTTGAAATACAAAGAAGCAGAAAGCATTCAATTGGAAAAGCAAAAAGAAAAAAAGAATGCAAAAATATGAAGATTGTGTAAGGAGCCTCTGGGATAACTTCAAGCGTACCAACATCAGAATTGTGGGGGTGCCAGAGGAAGAGAGAGAGCAAGATCCTGAAAACCTATTTAAAGAAATAATGACTGAAAACTTCCCCACCTGGTGAAAGAAATAGACTTACAAGTCCAGGAAGCACACAGAAATCCATACAAAAGGAATCCAAAGAGGACTACACCAAGACACATCATCATTAAAATACCAAGAGCAAAAGACAAAGAGAGAATATTAAAAGCAGCAAGATAAAAACAGTTAATTACCTACAAGGGAGCAACCATACGACTGTCAGCTGATTTCTCAACAGAAACGATGCAGACCAGATGGGAATGGCAAGAAATATTCAACATGATGAATAGCAAGAACCTACAACCAAGAATACTCTATCCAGCAAAGGTATCATTCAGAATTGAAGGGCAGATAAAGAGTTTCATAGAGAAGAAAAAGCTAAAGGAGTTCATCAACTCCAAACCAGTATTATATGAAATGCTGAAAGGTACTCTTTTAGAAAAGGAAGAAGAAAAAGGTAAAAGATAAAAAAATTATGAACAACAAATACATATCTATCAACAAGTGAATCTAAAAAATTTAGTGAATTAAAAATTTGATCAACAGAATAAACTGGTGAATATAATAGAATCAGGAGCACAGAAAGGGAGTGGACTGATAATTCTCAGGGGGAAAGGGGTAAGGAATGTACAGGGAGAGACTGGACCAAAATCATACACCTATGGATGAGGTCAACGGGAGGGAGGTAAGGGTAGAGGGAAGGGTGGGAGCCAGGTGGAGGGGAGCATTGGAGGGAAAAAAAGAGAAACAAATGTAACAATCTGAATAATAAAGATTTAATTAAAAAAAAAAAAGAAATATTCAAAGTGATGAATAGCAAGAACCTACAATCAAGAGTACTCTACCCCAGCAAAGCTATCATTCAGAATTGAAGGTCAGATAAAGAGCTTCACAGATAAGAAAAAGCTAAAGGAGTTCATCAACACCAAACCAGGATTATATGAAATGCTGAAAGGTACTCTGAAGAAAAGGAAGCTGAAACCGGTTTGGCTCAGTGGATAGAGTGTTGGCCTGGTGACTGAAAGGTCCCAGGTTCGATTCCGGTCAAGGGCATGTACATTCGTTGCGGGCACATCCCCATTACGGGGCGTGCAAGAGACAGCTGATCGATTTATCTCTCTCATTGATGTTTCTGGCTTTCTATCGCTTCCCCTTCCTCTCTGTGAAAAATCAATAAAATATTTTTTTTTTAAAAGAAAGAAAAGGAAGAAGAAAACAGTAAAGGTAAAAATTATGAACAACAAATACATATCTATCAACAAGCGAATCTAAAAATCAAGTGAATAAAAAGTCTGATGAACAGAATACACTGGTGAACATAATAGAATCAGGGGCATAGAAAGGGAGTGGACTGACAACTCTTGGGGAGGAAAGAGTGCGGGGGGTGCGGGAAGAGACTGGACAAAAATCATACACCTATGGATGAGGACAATGGGGGGGAGGTAAGGACAGAGAGAGGGGTGGGAGCCAGGTGGAGGGGAGCTATGTGGGTAAAAAGAGAAACAATTGTAATAATTTGAAAAATAAAGATTTATTAAATTAAAAAAAAAGAAGAAGAAGAGCATTGGAGAAGGTGGATAATCAGTGGCAGCCTTCAGGTAATACCAATCCATTGTGTCTCATTCTTACCCAAGCAGAAGGACATGCAAATAATCAGCAAAAACAACAAATATCAGAGTCTAGAACATGTTAAGTTTTTTTCCCCATAAGATAAAGTATAGGCAGACAATACCTGAAATAAGAACTGGCAGCAACTCTTTCACGGTGTTCATTGAGTTCACCAGCATCACTCGGTGCTCCTGGTGCGTCAGTTCCTGCTGCCTCTCATCAATCATCTTGGCCATTTTAGTCATTCCTGGGTCATAAGGAATAAGCAGGATGAATAGTGAAACAACCCAGAGTCTGGCTTTCTGAGCCTAAGTCCACTATGAATTACTATGAAAGCTCACTTATGTAAAAACAGACACTACTGCTGAATGCTAGCATTTATGGTAGAGAATTTTTTAAGACAGTTCTAACTTAATGCAACTTTTTTTCATTAAAAATAATATTAAATGTAAAACTAAGTATGACATAATTTTCACATTTGGCATAGATACATTCACAAGTATAAAAAGGTATTCAAGTGAATAAATACGTATTTGTAAAAAATAAAGTCACCGTTTGCCTGGCTACCATGTATGCAGGTTTCACACCATATAGTAGTATCTGCCGAATGTGTCCATGTAGGTAGGACTCTCATGTGAGTCTGGTACTAAGAATCTAGTGACTGAAAAAAAATCTTAAGAATTATAATAATGTGCTTTGTTTTCATCTTTATGTTTTACTATACTTTCCAATTTACCCAAAATAAGAATGTACTACTTTTTCATTAGAAATACAAATATTATAAAAATAATATTAGTGATGACTAATTAGTTTGAAAGCATCTGGTGTTTTGGAACCAGCTTGCTAGCACTTTCTGTTGACTTTGGGTATTATTCGAAGGTGATTTGACTCTAAGCTTTGATTTTTCAAGCTGTTCTTAAGATTTCTTAAATAGTGTTACAGCCTTTTAAGGGGTACCAAAGGAAAATGGGGACAGTGGGGTGGAAAAGATGGGGTAGACCCTTCTTCATGCAGGGTAGCTCCATTTTTGTCTTTTATATGTGGGATTCTGTATAAGATTTCATTTGAAGAAATAAAATCTTTTTCCAGTACTATGGGAAAGTTAAAAGAGGATTCAATCCATCTCCTGGTGATCTTTTCAATGGTGGTTCAAAAAAAATTTTAACTGCCATAAGCTCTCAGAATGACTACACTGGAACCTCATGAAAATACTGCTAGTTAAAAATCATTTAATAGCCCTGGCCAGTATGGCTCAGTTGGTTTGGTATGGTCTTATACACCTAAAGGATGCCAGTTTGATTCCCAGTCAGGACACATGCCCAAGTTGTGGGCTCAATCCCAGGTAAATGCAGGAGGCAGCCCATTAATGTTTTGCTCTCAGATCAATATTTCTCTCTCCCTCTCCCTCCTCTCTTCCTTTCTCCTTAAAATCACATTTAAAAATCATTTAACATAAGATACAAAAATTTTATAAGGTAGTATGTGATTTTTAATACTGACAAGTTAAATATCAGATGTGTCTTGTCATTGGTCTCATTCACACTCCAAGAACCTTCAAGTTCATGTTACATGTCCAAAACATCAAAAGCTGGTATCTGTTCATGTATTTTGAATATTAAATTCTCAGATAACTGAACAGTCATTTCAGATTGAGATTTAGCCACAGTAGCTCTTCTCTCCTTCTAGGTCTTATTACATTATGCATTCTTGGGCTAGAGCATGAATCCATAATAGTAGGCGGGCTAATGAGCAAGCTAAGAGGTCATAAAGAGCTTCAGGCCAGCTGGCAGACAGTGAAGGAATGCTCTGTAGTGTGGAATTGAGAGGTCAGGGTTCAGGGTGGCCTTAATCATTACAGCCATAGAAAAGTATTTCCTACATTCTCCAGCAACATCTGCAATGTCTAGTTTAATTCATTAGACAGGGCCAGGATTTGTAGAAAGCAGATTCAGCTTTCAGAGACAATGATATCTACTCAATAGAAGCATAGCATTAGCTCCAACAACAAAGTACAGACACCTAAAAGCCTAATGCATCATTACCTATCTTCTGCAAAAAATAGGGTGGAGTGCCTTTTCCTCTTGATCAAACATGACAAGCCATAAAAATGTTAATATAAAAACTGGATATGACTAACCTGGTCCAAGGTTCTTTGTGTAAGTGACCAAATCTTCCATAGTTTCTACCACCTCTGCCACTGTAAGATATTCCAAAATTCCTTTGCAAACTCTAATAATTTTACGAACCTGGAAATATATTTCACAGTAGTCAACTGAGTGAACAATTAAGTTGAAAACAACAGTAGTTAAGATGTGTAGCTATTCAATATTTTCTCATTCTAAACAATCATCAGTCCTTCATTATTATCTTTGAGGCTAGTCTTCTCTCTAAAAGAGATCTGCATGGGCCTCAGATTGCCTACCTCAGCCTCATCAAAGGTGAGAAGCAGGTCCGATGTGCCGGAGAGGATGCCCCTCGACCCATCAATTAGATAATCTCGAGCAGGCACTGAGTAAGGGTCTGACTGAAGCATCTGGGATGCCTGGACAAGCTTGGTGCAAGCATTTTCAACCCTGTGGGAATGAATAGGCAGTTAGAATGAAGCAGACGAATATCACATGCAAATAGAAAGAATATCACTGGCAAAAGCAGACGAATATCACATGTAAATACAAAGAATGTAAATGGATATAAATTCACATTTTTCCACCTAAAAAATAGCTAAGACTATCTTATAATAGAAGTATTTTGCTTACATATACATTAAGTACAGCACTATCATTCATTCATTATTCACTATACTAAGTAAGCCTTGTTCTTTGATTTCCTGACAACAAAAAATGATAAGAAAATGTTTCAGACCTTTTACTTCAGGTTGCTATATCTCTGTATCTTCTTTATTTCCTTACTCCTCACCTATGCACACTGCCATTAAAAGACACTACACCTGCCAAGACCAGTTTGGCTCAGTGGATAGAGTGTTGGCTTGCAGACTGAAAGGTCCCAGGTTCGATTCCCGTAGGGGGCATGTACCTTGCTTGCGGGTACATCTCCACTGTGGGGCGTGCAGGAGGCAGCTGATCGATGTCTCTCTCTCTCATCGATGTTTCTGACTTTCTCTCTCTCTCCCTTCCTCTCTGTAAAAAATCAATAAAATGTATTTTTAAAAGACACTACACCAACAACTTTAATCCTTGACAGAATTAGCATCTTTAAAAAAATTTTCAAAGCACTATGTTAAGTAAAATTTAATAATCAGAAAAGCAAAGAAATAGAAGAAAACACAAAGAAAAATTATGAGGTGATGCATAAATTTATCATTCATCTAGCTATATGGATTTATTTGACAAATCCACTGGGCTGTTTGAAAACAGTCCTCAAAAACTATGTTGTTAATTAAAATGTCATTGCCCTAGCTAGATGGTTTGGCTCACTGGATAGGGCGTCAGCCTGTGGACTAAAGGGTCCCAGGTTCAATTCCAGGATTGCGGACTCGATTCCCGGTAGAGGGCATGCAGGAGACAACCAATCAATGATTCTCTTTCATTATTGATGCTTCTATCTCTCTCTCCCTCTCTTGCCCTCTATGAAATCAATAAAAATATATTTTAAAAATATAGTTAAAAAATAAAATGTCATTGGCATTAATAACTGAACCAGTTTTACTTTTTTTGTGGTTTTTTAATTTATTTTTTACAGAGAGGAAAGGAGAAGGAGAGTTAGAAACATCAATGAGAGAGAAACATTGATCAGCTGCCTCCTGCACGCCCCCTACTGGGGATGTGATGGCAACCAAGGTACATGCCTTTGACTAGAATCGAACCTGGGACCTTTCAGTCCCCAGGCCGACGCTCTATCCACTGAGCCAAACCGGTTTCGGCTGAACCAGTTTTTAATAGTTTAATATTAACATAACTTAATAATACAGATTATCTGATGAGCCAAATGTAGCACATTTTTCTGGAGGGAGGGACAGGGGTTCATTTAAAGGAAGAACCCAAAATGCATAAACCAACTATTCTACTTGACCTTCATGTACTACTAAAATGTATTAATTCATTCTCCCATCCATTCAGAAATGAAAAGAACCTGATATATCATCTCTTCTAATCTTATATCCAATAAGCTCATTATGTTATCAGTTTACAACTTAAAAAATATGGAACAAATCTCTTAAAATTAAAATATTTAGTCAAAATTATACATTGTTATTTGAAAACATAGAAAATGTGACATGCAAATAAAAGGCCACTCAAAGGGTTGTCTTGAGGATCAAATGAAATCAGGTACATTTCACAAGTATAAAAATAATAAACCAACACATGAATTTCAACTCCATAAAAAGCATTGAGCTATGGACTCTATATGTATGCATATTAAAGATACCAAAAAAAAAACCACTATTCTAAGTTTCAAGATGCATACTTTACTAAGTTAAGTTATAAACTTAGAGCCATGACACAGTACGTAATAAAGATCAGTGAACTGAGGTGGCTTTTAAATCACTCTTAGAAAGAACTGGTTGTTTACTGTTCCTCTTTCATTTTTAAATTAAAAATGTTAGTAATTTTTAAATACATAATAGGTAAGTTCACATACATAACACAAACACATATATAAAAATAAAAGGGCATACAGTGAAAAATCTTCCCTTCACTATCTAATCTCCTAGGCATTCTAATTCCATCTATTTGCAACCAATATTATGAGCTTTCTCTGTATTCTTCAAAAAAAGATACCTTATGCATACAGAAACTAAAATATAGGCTTCCACTTTTATTACACAAACAATATCATACTACACAAATTCTCTGCAGTGGACATGTTCTTATAAAAATACATAAAAAGCCTCCTTATATTTTTTTATACAACTACATAACTAGCCCATAATTTATTAGCCTACTGCAATGAATCAACTTGAATACATATCATTTTTAAATATGTAGATCTGTAGTAGACAGCCTAGAAATAGAATCACTAAGTCAAAAGTATGGATATTTTAGTTTTGACAAATGCTATATTGCCATCCACAGAAGTTATTAATTTACATTCCTACTACAGTGGATTAGAGTGCCTGTTTCCACAGTCTCAATAACATAGCGTGTAATAAAAACAATGTATCTTCATCAATACAAGACCAAAATAGAATCTCTATACAGTCTTTTTAATTTGAGGTGAAATTCACATAACACATAATTTGTCATTTTAAAGGATATCATTAAGTGGCATTTAATGTATTCACAATTTTGAATAACCACCATCTCTCTCTAGTGTCAAACCTCTCATCACCTCAGAAAAACACTGTACCCATTAAGTCAGAGATTTTCAACCAATATGCTGCAGCACAAGAATTTTTAAAACTTGCAATAGCTGACTGTTTAATTAGAGGCACTGACCTCTTTTCCCTTAAATTGTCAAATTAAAAAAATAACCAACACAACTGCTATCTGGTGTGAATGAATCAAAATTATACCTATTTTTTTGTCTGATCAGCAAAAATAAAATATATCTTTCTTGGTGAGCACTTATCTGTTGCTTCAAGGTTTTTTATAGCCATTCCCTCTAACTGAAACACCTCTCTCTCCCCTCTTTTACTTGACTAACCCCTACTTGCTCTTTTAAACTCCACTTTTAAAAGCCTCTTACTTGAGGAAACTATCCTAAATCTATGAGTACTTCTCTTATGTGCTCTCATGAGACATATCATCCCCTCTCAGTTTAATTTTCACTATCTCCCACATGACTATAAGTTCAGCAGGGCAAAGACCTTGTCTATCTTGTTCGTTAATGTGTTCATAGACTACAATGCCTGACAGATAATATGTGCTCAATAAATATTTAAATGAATGGATGAATTTTCAACAATTACAAGCAACATGAAATCACCTGGCCCATAAAAATTAACTTTAAAAAGTAACAAACTTGACTTTATTTTCAAGTAAATAAAGGAATCTTGATGAAATTATAGCAAACCTAAGAATCATAGAATGCAACTGTTGCACTACACCTATTTGTAAAGATCGGGTTACTACATAAGTGTTTCAAATTTGGGGAAAAACAAAAATAAGTATGTCATCAGAGAGAAAGGAAACAACAGAGAAAGATAAAAGCTTTTCAGGACTCAATTTGATTCTCTTCTAATGGTTCCCTTGTATGGTAAAATGATAGGGCCAAAATAAACACTGCACGATTTTTTTCCTATAATAAGACATCTGATCTGTACATTAAAATTTAATGGCATTCATAAAAGCCAAACAAATCCCACCATGACTAATCAGTAGTCAGAAACAGGAAGGAATCTGTGTTGTCTGTGGAAAATGAGATTTTATATAAATACTAAAGCTGCCTCGCTTCTTAAAAGTGATATTCTACTTTTTAACACAAATGCGAATTTTTCAAATCATTTTAGAGACTGACAGCAGGGCTAGGATCCGTTTCCCAAATAATTATATATCTTGACTATATATTAATAACAGTGATACTTTCAATCCACCAACAGATTAAGGCTTCCCTGTGTCTTTGAGTCTTCAATCTAAATTAATAGAAAATTCTTATGGTTTAGATCAATGGACCAAAGATAGCCTCATGGGACCCAAAATATGTTCACTCATTTAATCCATTCTTCCAAGAATTACCACATGATATAATTTTATACAATTTAAGAGATGTAAAGATTCCAAATTCAGTTCCATGTGACTTCAATGATCCCTAATTAAAAAACAACCTTATACTGAATTTTTTATTTAAGAAAAATAAGGGAAGAAAAATACAGAGATGATAAAGACATTGCCACAAGTCATTTTATTTTAAAAGGAGACGGTCAGAAGTAGCCAGGTCTTTCTCTTTTTTTTTCTTTTTTTTTTTTTTAATATATTTGTACTGATTTCAGAGAGGAAGAGAGAGAAACATCAATGATGAGAAAGAATCGTTGATCGGCCACCTCCTGCATGCCCCACACTGGGGATTGAGCCTGCAACCTGGGCATATAGCCTGACCAGGAATCCAACTGTGACCTCCTGTTTGTAGGTCAGCCCTCAACCACTGAGCCATGCTGTCCAGGCCACCACAAGTCATTTTTAAACATTCTTCTAGACTGCATCCAGAAACACTAATAAGTTACTAATTTTAAATTCAATTAGTTTAATCCTTTCATATAGTTGTTCATCTGACATATTGAGCACATACTGTCCTGGAAATAGATTTTTTTTAAGTCTTTAGCTTTAAGGGGTTACCACCTTAGGCAGAGACATACATGTAAACAAATACAAATCAGTATTTAGAAGTATATTCAGCATGTGTTGAAGGAATATAAAAGTGGGAATAGTCATTTTTACCTGGAAGATTAGGAAAGCTGTGATAGAGAAGGTAAAGACAGCACTGCTCCTGCCCTCAGAAGCTCAGAACTACTTACAAACATGATTCTCTTCACAGAATCTCCGTGAGTTATTTTGCCAATGGAATAATATTCTTTCTCTCTCTCTTTCTCTTCCCTTCACCTCCTCCCCCACCCCTGCTCCTTCCCTCCGTCCCACCGTCCCACCCCAACACAAGAGTCCTTTCTATAAAAAAGTAATACATGCTTTAGTAATGGTCCTGGCTTAACAAAGGGGGACAAGTCTACTAATGCAATACACAGGTAACTCTCCTTGATGCCAAACTATCTCAATCTGCTTCTGTAAATAACAATCAACATATACCAGTTCACTGATTTAGTCAAGGAAAGGAGAGAGCTTTGGACAAAAGAATATAAAGGAAACAGTCTCAGAGACCTATTAAGATATACCGTATACTGCTCCATAATTTAAATCTGAAAAGCTGCCCTAGCTGGTTTGGCTCAGTAGATAGAGCATCAGCCTGTGGACCAAAGGGTCCTGGGTTCGATTCCGGTCAAGAGCACATACCTTGGTTGCAGGATCCTCCCCAGCCCAGGGCCCTGGTCGGGGCGTGTGCAGGAGGCAACCAATCAATGTATTTCTCTTACATCGATGTTTCTCCCTGTCTTCTCTCTTTCTACTCTCCCTAAAAATCAATGGAATAATATCCTCAAATGAGGATTAATCAATAAATCAATCAATAGATAAGTAAATCTGAAAAGCTTTCTGAAACAGTCAACAAGTTAATACTTTCACCCCATCCCCCAAAACATGTTAGGGGTGAGAGTAACTATCCTATATCAATTTTCCTGTATTAATAAAACCTAACCTTAGACAGTATAGACATTTGGGTTATAGATACTAACACACACACACACACACACACACACACACAAACTATTCTGTTAGCGAAAGACTGGAGTTACATCTTGGAACTTGTCCTTTCAAGAGAGCTGGTCAGGCCACTAGCATATCCTACACACAAGGCACAGACAACATCTGGGAGATTGGAAGTAAACAGGCAGAAGAAGAAAGAGAACACTATTGTCTAGAAGGTGAGGCTTTCCCCACTGTAGCCACTGAACTTGGCACCTCCATTACCTCTTTTATTTAAATATATTTTTATTGATTTCTGAGAGGAAAGGAGAGGGAGAGAGAGAGAGAAACATCAATAATAAGAGAGAATCCTTGATCAGCTGCCTCCTGCACGCCCCATACCATACTGGGTATAGAGCCAGCAACCTGGGCATGTGTCCTTGACCGGAATCAAACCTGGGGCCCCTCAGGCCAACATTCTACCACTGAGCCAAACCAGATAGGGCTTTTTATTGTTTTTAAAGAGAGAGAGGGGGAGGAATGGAGGGAAGGGGCGAATGGGAAGAGAAACATCAATTTTCTGTCCCACCCATTTATGCATCCATTGGTTGATTCTTCTTTTTTTAATATATTTTTATTGATTTTTTACAGAGAGGAAGGGAGAGGGATAGAAAGTCAGAAACATCGATGAGATAGAGACATCAATCAGCCGCCTCCTGCATGCCCCCCACTAGAGTTGTGCCCGCAAGCAAGGTACATGCCCCTGACCGGAATCGAACCTGGGACCTTTCAGTCCGCAGGCTGCGCTCTATCCATTGAGCCAAACCGGTCTCGGCCATTGGTTGATTCTTGTATGTGCCCTGATGGGGATCCAAACCATAATGTTGGCCTATTAGGATGATACTCTAATCAACTGGGCTACCAGGCAAGGGCAGCACCCGCATTGCTAACCAAGCTGGCCCTGGTATAATTATTCGACAGGCAAAATTGACTATAAGGACTCTTCCTGCTCTCTCCATAATTTTGTTGAGGCTTCCCTTCCTATCTGGGAAGAGTCTCTCAGAGATCAAGAGAAGCCCAGACCATTTACATGTTTGCAAACCCTATCATATTTAAAAATGAAGTGCCAAGCCCAGCTGGTGTTGCTCAATGGTTGAACATCAACCCATGAACCAAGAGGTCGTGGTTTGATTACCAGTCAGGGCACATGCCCAGGTTGTGGGCTCACTCACCAGTAGGGGGAGTGCAGAAAGCAGCTGATCAATGATTCTCCTTCATCATTGATGTTTCTACCTCTTTCCTTTCCTTTCATCTCTCTGAAATCAATAAAAACATATCTTTAAAAAAATGAAGTGCCAAAACAGGGTAATAAATATGATGGTGTGTATAAGTGTTTACATTTAGTCATTTTAACTGCATAATATAAACATCTTCTTTCAAGACGCTCTTTTTCTCTGACTTTATTAAAGTCCAGAGACTAAACAAATATTATGCCTGAGAGAGCCCAGGGGATGAGGGGAAGGGCAGGAAACCTGCCCTTTATTTAGAATCTACCATCAGCCAAAGGTCTGATAAGTGAAAATGACTCCTGAAGCCTCAAAAATTCTCCCTTGACTAAATATTTAAGTATTTAAATTGTTAACCTGAGGAATGAGCTCCAGTGAAATTTCCGGCCTCAGCAACTGCTTTCCAGTTTCCCTCTAACAGGAAGTCCTGCCTCCATGGGAAGTACTGGAACATACAGTGCAATCCATTCATTCCATCCTCAGATCTTATCGTGTTTATACATGGGATTAAAAAATAATAAAAACAATATATGTGAAGATATCAAAAGACTAAAGAGATATGTAAAAATAAAGTGGGGTTTTTATATACGTCCCTTTTGGCACAAATTTTACTTTAAAATAACAAAAGTAAATTCATCCTGGTCAATGTGCTTTACTCTTGGTGTTGCCATTTTGAAAAAGGTCAAGGATCCTCAGTCATTAGTCATCTAGAAACCTGAGCGAAGGCCACAAGCAGTGACAGTCTTTAGGCGGGAGTCAGGAACACAGAGTACAATGACCCACTTTAATCTAGTTCAAGTAGAAAGTGGAAAGCACCAAATCCATGTGTACACTGTGATAACAGCAAAACATGCTGTTCCAACTCCATGTTCCTAGATTTAAGATCCTACAGGCTTCATCCACAAATAATTTCTTACCCTGTCCTAACTTGGTGATACTATAGGACTCTGCTTTTTCAAACCCAAAACCAAAATTAAAAACCACAATGACTCATACTGAAAACAGTCAAAACCCTTTAAGGACAATGCTAGGACATGTCTATCTGAGATCACAAACCTAAAACAAACACAAACAATACAGGCTCACTAAATATTTTATTTCAGGTGACATTAGAACAGTGGTTCTCAACCTTCCTAATGCCTCGACCCTTTAATACAGTTCCTCATGTTGTGGTGACCTCCAACCATAAAATTATTTCCGTTGCTACTTTATAACTGTAATTTTGCTACTGTTATGAACTGTAATGTAAATATCTGATATGCAGAATGTATTTTCAATGTTACAAATTGAACATAATTAAAGCATAGTGATTAATCACAAAAACAATATGTAATTATATCTTGTGAAATACTTATTTCTAATTACAAATAAATGAAATTTTGTCTTGAATCATGGTGTAGCATGGGTAACAGTATTCATATGACAACAGTAAACTACATTGCTACACTTTGCTACACCGAGGAGCGGTGTGTTGGTTCCTAAGACCATGGGAAATGTGTTTTCCGATGGTCTTAGGCGACCGCTGTGAAAGGGTCGTTTGACCCCCAAAGGGGTCTCGAACCACAGGTTGAGAACCGCTGCATTAGACGATTATGCAGCCAGTGAAACAAAACAAGATTCTGCCAGAGTCAAGAGTTAAGTGAAGTTTAAACAGCATGCTGGGAAGGAGAGAGTTTAAAGTGTCACTGCTGCCCAAAGCTATAGGCTCCTAAGTCTTAGTAAGCAGTTTATTTGATCCTTCAAATCCTTGTCCCAGTCTTTGTTCCTACTTCCTTCACCTCCTGTTCAAATCTGCCATTGTGAAGAAAGAAGGTTCAATCAACAACTCTGCTACTTACACGTCCATTGGCAACTATAGTCTTCCCTCCACTTCATGCTAGGATTATTATAGCAGAAGCAGAGGAGCGTATAAGCAAGCATGTTTTACGGATGCCAGTACTTTTCAAATATATGTTGATGCTGTTGTGCTTAATAAAAATAAGAATTTATTTTAAAACATTACAAATTCATTGTATCTTTTGTTTTTAAACATTCTTAATCAACTAATAAAAAAACTCACTATTATTATTATTATTTGAAGGTCTTTATAAAAATTGCTGAAAAATGCCGAAACCGGTTTGGCTCAGTGGAGAGAGCGTCGGCCTGCGGACTGAAAGGTCCCAGGTTCGACTCCGGTCAAGGGCATGTATCTTGGTTGTGGGCACATCCCCAGTGGGGGGCATGCAGGAGGTGGCTGATCGATGTTTCTCTCTCATTGATGTTTCTAACTTTCTATCCCTCTCCCTTCTTCTCTGTAAAAAATGAATAAAATATATTTTAAAAAATTGCTGAAAAAAATTGACAATCACTGTTTTACAATAGAATGTAATCAATGAGTTAGAGATGTAAATACTTAAAAACAAAATGAAGTGGAATGAGAAAATATTTTTGCTTACAAAGAATATTTTGCTTATAAAGAAAAACCATATCCAAAATCTAGGATGTGGGTTAAAAAAAAAAATCTGTAGGTACAAAAAAGTAAGTTAACATCAATCAACAATCAGTCATTCTAAAAAAAGAATAAACAACAAAATAATTAACACAACTTAAGATGCAGGAAAATCACAAACTTCTAACCACTTAATAATATTGCTTTGAAATATGCTTAAAACATAGCTGTTTCCAAACATGTAGGATTCAGAGCAAATTTACGAACCTAAAATATACGTTTTTAAAAAATATATTTTTATTGATTTCAGAGAGAAAGAGAGAGGGAGAGAGAGAGATACAAACATCAATGATGAGAGAGAATCATTGATTGTCTGCCTCTTGAATGCCCCCTACTGGAGACTAACCCCGCAACTTGGGCATGTGCTCTTGACCAGAATCAAACCTGGGACTCTTCAATCCACAGGCCAATGCTCTAACCACTGAGCAAAACTAGCTAGGGCTAAAGTATATTTATTTAAAAACAGGAAAGACTGAACATAAAGCTTGAAATATGGAAATATCCTATATAATAAAAGGTCAATATGCAAATTGACCAAACGGCAGAATGACCAGTCACCATGTCATGCACTTACCACCAGGGAGCAGATGCTCAATGCAGGATTGCCCCCTAGTGATCACTGCACTCTCACAGAGGGAATGCTGCTCAGCTAGAAGCCAGGCTCATGGCTGGCAAGCGCAGCGGCTGTGGCAGGAGCCTCTCTCGCCTCCACAGCAGTGCTAAGTATGTCCGACTGATGGCTTAGGCCCACTCCCCAGAGCAGGCCTAAGCTGTCAGTTGGACATCCCCCAAAGGCTCCCAGACTGCGACAGGGTGCAGGCCAGGCTGAGAGACCCTCCCATTCCCCAAGAAACCAAATTTTTAGTCAAGTAATAATCTTAGTCAAGGCTTCTAAGCAAGTAATAATCTTAAGAAACTAATAAATATGAGAGAAAGATTTAATAAAATAGACCTTTGTTGGAAACTAATAAAACATAAAACTCTAAAAGAGTAATAATAAGAAAAAAAAGGCAGGAATAAATAATACTAAAGCAAAAAGGACAAATAGAATGGATAATTTTCTAGAAAACTATCAAAGTTGACTCAAAATTCATTTAAAATCTTTATTAGATGATTAAAGAAAACTGAATGAGTAATCAAATTCCTTCCTCCAAAAGATACCAGACCTAGAGAGTTTAGATACAAGTGTCCCAAACTTATAAAAATAGATAATCTTTATCTTATATAAACTGTTTCAAAATACCTTATTTTATGAGGCCAAAATAACCTTGATACCAAAACTGAGTAAGAACAGAACAAAAGAAAATTATAGAGCAAGTTCCCTCATGAACAAAGAAGCAAAATCCTTTTAAAAATTAACATATTGAATTTAGCACTGTAGTTTTACTTTAAATCACAACCAAGTAGGGTTTACCCTGGAAATTCAAAGATCAGAAAAATTTATATTCATGTAGATCAGGGATGATCTTACAGAGTAAGATGGATAAAAATTGCATGAGCAGCTCAACAGATACAGAAAGAGCAGTAAATAAAAATAAGCAATATGCTTTTTTTTTTAAAAAAAAAGGTCTTACTATAGGAAACAATAAATTGAGGTAAATTTTTCTGAAAAAAGCTTTATAAAGTAACTGAATTTATATGAAAAAATGATTGAGAAAAAAATATTGCAAAGCTAAGGAAGGAATCTAATTACCATACACACAAAAATTTCAGATACTTTAGAACATTATCTCATTCACAATAACTATATAATAATAGGCTAATATGCAAATTGACCAAATGGGGGAATGACTGGTCTCTATGATGCACTCTGTCCACCAGTGGAAAGATGTGCAACACAGGAGCTGCTCCCTGGTGGTCAGTGTGCTCCCACAGGTGGAGCACCGCTCTGCTAGTAGCCCAGAAGCTGGGCTGGTGAGCACAGCAGCTGTGGCAGGAGCTTCTCTCGCCTCCACAGCAATGCTAAGGATGACTGACTGGCTCCATAGGGAGGTGGCCTAAGCCATCAGTTAGGCATCCCCCAAGGACTCCCAGATTGCAAAAGGGTGCAGGCTGGGCTGAGCAATACCCCACCCCCCAAGTGCATGAATTTCATGCACCAGGCCTCTAGTTATGTTGTAAGAAATTCTCATAATAAAGAGTGAAAAAAAAGTCTTAGCAACTGGAATGAACCCCAACCTGGGAGTCAGATAGTCCAGGGTTTGAATCCTACATCTTTCATTTATGTACTGTGTAACTTTTAACAAATTACTAAGCTTCTCTGAGTCTTAGCTTCCTCATCTCCAAGATAAAGTAGATAAAATAATACAATGCAAAATACCCAGCTCGTAAAAAATATTCAAGAAATGGAGCTAATTTTACAAGTTTTAGTTTTATTTGTTTGTTTGTAGCTTCTACAAAGGAAAGAACAATAAAGATTTTCAATAGATGTGAAATAAATTTAAATCTTGAGAACTTCTTAATTTGGGACTAGCCCTATGTCAAGGTAATAATTAAAGAAATACTTATGGCTTAATTTTATGTCTCTTCATTTTTGCAAAGTAAGTTTGGGGCAGCAATGACTTCAATCTATATACATAAAACCCTAATATGCAAATAGACTGAACAGCAGAACAACTGAACAACCTGTCCCTATGATGTGTGCTGACGACCAGGAGATACACACAGAACATGGTGGGCATCAGCAGCAAGCACCAGAGCATGGAACATGGCGGGCGTCAGCCATGGCAGGATGGTGGAGCAGGTGAGTGGTCACTGTCATCAGGGTGAGCCTCTGGTGGTTACTGAAAATTCTTTTCTCCCATGTACTGTGGTCCTGCCTGGTGCTTGCACCCACTACTGGCACCAGAGCTATCACTTGCACCTGCTGCCTGCCCTGATCACTTGGTGTCAACAGAGGGTGCGAGTAAGGACTGCCAGTCCCGATCGCCCCTCAGGGCTTCTCCACCTCAACCTGCCTCTGAGGGGTGATCAGGGCCAGCAGCAACTTCTCACACCCACTGCTGGCAATGGCCCAGTTCACCCCCATTGCTGGTGCTGGAGCTCCCCTTGTACCCACTGCCAGCATTGGCCCTCCTTGCACCCACAGCCAGCACCAGAGCCACTGCTCATACCTGCTGCCAGCACCTGGCGCTGATCCTGATCCCTGCTCCTAACGGGCAATCTGGGAAGCAGCCACTGCTCACACCTGCTGACAGAGCCAGCCCCAATCACTCCACGCCATCAGCAGGTGAGAGCAGGGCCTATGCTGCCAGTGCATGGGAGCAGTGGCAGCAGGAATGGGGCTTCCAGCAGACAGGGGATCAGGAGGGGTCGGGTGGGCAGACGAAGGATGGGCCAACACCCTCCCCTGTGCCCACCGCAGCCTCGTGGCCCATAGTTCCTTTCAAGGTGCATGAATTTGTGCACTGGGCCCCTAGTTCATCTATAAAATAAAACAGATGGATTAAATAATCTCTATAATCCCTTTTCACTTTAAAATGTTATGATTTTGGCCTGCATGACATAGCTCAGCAATTGAACATTGACCTACGGACCAGTAGATTATGGTTCAATTCCCAGTCAGGGCACATGCTTGGGTTGTTGGCTCAATCCCCAGTAGGGGTGTGCAGGAGATTCTCTCTCATCATTGATGTTACTATCTCTCTCTCCTCCCTTCCTCTCTGAAATCAATAAAAATACATTTAAAAAAAGAAAGAAAAAGAAAAACCCCATCATTTAAAAAAATAAAATATGACTTTAGGCCCAGGCCAAGTAGCTTAGTTGGTCAGAGCACTGTCCTAATATGCCAAGATTGAGGGTTCAATCCCCAGTCAGGGCACGTACAAGCAACCAATGAATGCATAAATGAATGGAACAACAAATCAATGTTTCTCTCTCTCAAATCAAGAATTTTTTTTAATTTTTAATGTTATAATTTTAACTTCTTCACAGCTAAGAGTTGCAAGACAATGCAGTACATCACTAAGTATATCTGGAATATTCCTTCTTTGGAAATACTTAGAGAAAGTATAAATGGTTACCCTCTAGTATAAACTTAGTACTACCTGCAGAAAGAGGTCAGACTGTGGAAAGAACATGGACTTGGAAACCATGGGACCAACAATAAGAAACAAGTCCTGAAACAAGCTGAACGACTTTGGGTGAGTTAAAGTTTGTTAAATTTGAGAAACGAAGATGGCGGCATAGGTGAACACCTAAACTGCTGTCTCGCACAACAATTTCAAAACTACAACTAAAAGACAGAACGGACAACATTCAGAACCACACAAAAAAACTGGCTGAGTGGAAATTCTACAACTAGAAGTAAAGACAGGGGCTCACGAAGACTCAGAGGAACTGTAAAAAGCTGAGCGGGAAGAAAACAGAACCTCCCAACTGCATGAAAATGCAAGTCCAACTGCACTAAACCCCAGTTTCAGGCGAGACCCTGGGGACCCAGACTCATATAGGTCCCGGAACACATGGAAACTCAGGAGAGCCGGAAAGGCAGAGGTCTGGAGGTGTGTGCGCATGCGCACTGAGAGGGCTGCAGTGATTACTGAGGGGCACTGAGACCCAGGGGCTACCATGTAAGGCAGGGATGATGGGAAGCCAAGGCTGTCTGTTCAGCCCTGAGATTCCTCCACATCCAAGCCCATAACAGAGGCTGTTGCAATTTTGCAAGTCTTAAGGCTGAGTCCAGCACAGAAGTTCTCTGGGTGCAGACACAGCTGATCCTCACAACCAATTGGCTTGGAGGTCAATTCCCCCCAGTGATACCAACAACAATCAAGACTTAACTAGAACAAGACTGTATACACAGTACACAAAGAGGTGCTCTAAGAGTGTCCACCTCAGGTAACTGGGGAAGCGGAGCTATGGGGCCATATAGGATACTTAGCACACAAAGCTACTCTATCAACTCTGGGAAGCAGAGAAAATGTGGAGACAAAGAAACAGATCACAAACAAAAGAAATGGAGGAAAACAAAAAACTGAATATAAAGTTCAAAACCACAGTTATAAAGTTTTTTTAAGAATTTCCTAGAAAAGATGGAAAAATTTAGTGAGACCCTGAAGGATATGAAAAAGGACCAACTAAAAATTAAACATACATTGACTGAAATAAAAAATATTATACAGAGACCTAATAGCAGACTAGAGGAACGCAAGAATCAAGTCAAAGATTTGAAATACAAAGAAGCAGAAAACACTCAACTGGGAAAGCAAAAAGAAAAAAGAATCCAAAAATATGAAGATAGTGTAAGGAGGCTCTGGGACAACTGCAAGTGTACCAACATCAGAATTGTGGGGGTGCCAGAAGAAGAGAGAGAGCAAGATACTGAAAACCTATTTAAAGAAATAATGACTGAAAACTTCCCACATCTGGTGAAAGAAATAGACTTACAAGTCCAGGAAGCACACAGAACCCCAAACAAAAAGAATCCAAAGAGGACCACACCAAGACACATCATAATTAAAATACCAAGAGCAAAAGACAAAGAGAGAATATTAAAAGCAGCAAGAGAAAAACAGTTAATTACCTACAAGGGAGCACCCATATGATTGTCCGCTGATTTCTCAACAGAAACTATGCAGGCCAGACAGGAGTGGCAAGAAATATTCAAAGTGATGAATAGCAAGAACTTACAACCAAGATTACTCTACCCAGCAAAGCTATCATTCAGAATTGAAGGGCAGATAAAGAGCTTCACAGATAAGAAAAAACTAAAGGAGTTTATCAGCACCAAAACAGTATTATACGAAATGCTGAAAGGTATTCTTTAAGAAGAGGAAGAAGAAGAGAAAGGTAAAGATAAAAACTATGAACAACAAATACATATCTATCAAGTGAATCTAAAAATCAAGTGAATTAAAAATCTGATGAACAGAATGAACTGGTGAGTATAATATGATCAGGGGCTTAGAAAGGAAGTGGAGTGATAATTCTCAGGGGGAAAGGGGTGCGGAGGGTGCAGGAAGAGACTGGACAAAAATCATACACCTATGGATGAAGACAATGCGGGGGAGGTAAAGGTAGAGAGAGGGGTGGGAGCCGGGTGAAGGGGAGCTATGGAGGAAAAAAGAGGAACATTTGTAATAATCTGAACAATAAAGATTTATTTTTTTTTAAAAAAAGAGTTTGTTGCCGAAACCGGTTTGGCTCAGTGGATAGAGTGTTGGCCTGAGGACTGAAAGTTCTCAGGTTCAATTCCAGTCAAGGGCATGTACCTTGGTTGCGGGCACATCCCCAGTAGGGGGTGTGCAGGAGGCAGCTGATCGATGTTTCTCTTTCATCTTGTTTCTAACTCTCTATTCCTCTCCCTTCCTCTGTGTAGAAAATCAATAAAATATATATTTTTTTAAAAAGAGTTTGTTGAATCTCAGTTTTCTAATCTATGAAATGTAACATATTAATACCTTTAAGTTGGTGTTCTCAGAATAGCAAGCAAAAATGAAAATATATAAATACCTGGCCCACTGATATTTACTACATAAATGTGAGCTTTCCTGCCCCTTGAGTTCCTTTCTATTTTGTTGTTATTGCTTGTTGTTGACAGTATTACAGATGTTCCCCCATTCCCTCCTCTTTGTCCTCTCCCCTAGTCCTTTTAATCAGGTGATTTTGATTACTCTGTAAAGTATTACATATTTAAAATTTTATCCGTTGGTTTCTTAATCATGAAGTGTATACAAAGTAAACTAAGGATTAAGTTTCTGCCAACCTGTTCTGCAGGTTAATAAAATGACTCAGAGCTCATCATACATAAGACTCAAACTTAACAATCATTTTTGAGAAAGTCTGTGAAAAATAGTAGTACCCAAGTATGTTTAATGTGGCAAGTTCAAGGTTAACTAAAGTTTTGAGTGCTTCCTCAAAGTCAGCTGGCAGATTTGAATGATTGTCTCACAGAAACTTATTTATCTATGTTAAGAGACAAAGTTCTCTTAAGATAGCCAATGAAAAGGCCCACACCAAAAAAACTAATGTTGAACAAATAAAATTATTAGAATCACACATTAGGCCCAGACAAGCAAAGTGCATTGAGGGATATGATCTAAGAATTAATTCTAAAAAAAGATATTCTGGGCACTTTCACAGAGAAAAGTGTCTAAAAATACAAATGTCATCACAAATTATTTTGAGCATTAAAGATCATAAGCAAAGAAAAAGCTAAATATAAAGACTGGTGCTCTAAAAATGCACTAGTAGTTTCAGTCAAAAGAGATCTAAATTAAATATAAACTTGTTTTTAACCTTTTTCAAATTTTTTTTTGTACATGAATATCAATCAAGGTAAAAATCAAACAAATATATGCTGTAACTGTGCTTAACTAATAAAGTTTAAGGGTTAAAACAAGGTGATTTCCTAGAAAATATGATTAATGAGAATCATGTAGCTTGCCAATAGTACATACTCCTTTTCACAGAGTATTTTAAGAACATTCTTTTATTCAATAGGCTTACCCATTACAATATTTTTCAAAAATAGTCCAAGTGGCAAATCAATCAAAGTTCTGATGGCTTCAAGCAGACTGTTCAAAGCAGCACTGAGGCACAGTTCTAAATGAAACTGTCATTTGCCTGCCAACATACAAAGAGCATTATTCCCTTTTTGAAAAGTTCATACCACAAGTGACACCTTTTCATATGTTCAGATACTGAACACCCTTGGGTGAGATCTAAGAATTGCCTTCCTTATCCATTTCTGCAGAAATAACAAAATTCCACTGTATACTGCAACAGCAATTTTTCCAAGGCAAATAGTCTGCATAAACATTTTTTATCTGTAAGAAATCAATTTGACACAAATCTACACCGACAGAAAATGAATCTGGGTGTTTTGACATACAGTCTCCGCTCCTTCACCATCACCATTTTACCTTGTCATTGTACTGCTCAATAACTACAAAGCACCCTTGGCTGGAGTTGCTCAGTGGTCAGATTATCGGCCTGTTCATAGAAGTGTCTTTGGGTTCCAGAGCTGGTTAAGAGCACCTACCTGGGTGGCAAGCTCCCTGTTTGGGGCATATATAAGAGGCAACCAATCGATGTGTCTCTCTCACATCTGTTTTTTTTCCTCTCTCTCTCCTTCCTTCTCTTCCACTCTCTCTAAAAAAAAAAAACAATGGAAAAATATTATCTCATTAGGTTTAACAACAACAACAAAACTGCAAAGCTTCTCTGCTGCCCAATTCCAAACTCCTCTGCCTGACTTTCAATAGCCTTCATCACCTGGCCCAATGTACCGATTTAACCTTAGTTCCTATGCTCCCAACATGGCTGTTCCTCCTCTCACAGTTCCCCATGACTGACTCATGCCACAAGAAGTGCTTTCCTTTCTCCCACAACTGTTCCACACAAAATATTTTCCATTACCTACATCTATTGTCCCAAGTCGCAATTCCTACATGAAGCCCCATTCTACTGTTCCTCCCTATAATGACAGCAATCTTTATAAAGTTAGTCTAGATTGCAGCTCTTTCATTTGAAGTTCTTAAAGCATTTTTTAGTAATCTCTCTATAGCAGCAGTTTTCCACCTTTATTTCTCTGTGATACATAGAAGAATAAAACATGAGACATACCCCCCATGGGTGTACCTGGGATTATGCACAATTTCCAGCTACAAAAACTGTAATTCCATTAATTTCTCTCCCACTAAAGAAAGCATAATAAAAGCCAGTGGATATATTTTACTTCAAGAAAGGTTAAAAGAAAAAGAAAAAAACCTCAAGATCAAAAATGAGAGGAATATTATTATACAAGTGACTTTGAATATGCTCCATTTACTTTTCAGAAAAGTAAGGTATTCACAAGCTTTGGCCCTTTATTACTATCTACACTAATAAAAAAGAAACATGCAAATTAACCATACCTCTGCTATGCCCACAAGCCATGCCCACAAGCCAATCAAGAGCAAGTATGCAACTTAATCCAACCAAGATGGTGGTGGCCATGGAGCTGGAGCGAGCAGGAGGCTTGGGTTGCCTGGGTGATGGAGGAAGCCAAGCTTCCCGCCCATCCTGGCCAACTCTGGCCTCTGCTCAAGGCTACAAAGTTTCAATTATATAAGATAAATAAATCCCAGATACCTGCTTCCAGCTGGCCCTGGCCTCTACTCAAGGAGGTGCTAAAAAAAGGAGGAGAAAGATGGGGCAGGGGAAAGGAAGAGGGAGGGACAGGGGAGGGGGAGAGGGAGGAGAAAAAAAGGAGGGGCTGGGAGCTTGGATCTCGGGGAGGCGGGTGATCAGGCCAGGATGGGATGGCAGTTGTGGGTGATCAGGCTGATGCGGAATGGGGCCATTCGGGGTAAGCAGACCAGTAGGGGGACCAGTTGGGGGTGTGCAGGCCGGCAAGCAGAATGGTTAGGGGCAATCAGGCAGGCAAGTGAGTGGCTAGAGCCAGCAGTCCCGAATTGTGAGGAGATATCCGAATGCCAGTTTAGGCCTGATCCCTGTAAACCGGGAGTAGGACATCCTTCGAGGCGTCCCAAATTGGAGAGGGTGCAGGCTGGGCTGAGGAACACCTCCTCTCCCACCAATGCACGAATTTCATGCACCGGGCCACTAGTTAATAAATAACTTATAATATGCCTTATCAGTGATCATTCATAATACACAAATAAGAACTGCTATTATGTGTAACACTTAGCATGCTAAATACAGTGGTACCTTGAGATATGAGTGCCCTAACATACGAGATTTTTGAGATATGAGTCCTCAAGCGAGTGATTTTTTTGCTTTGAAATACGAGCAACATTTGAGATACAAGTTATCGTGCAGATTGGCCGGCTGCACACGACCCACCAGTTTACCGTGACTCGAGCGTCTCATAATTTCCCATGCCTCAGTCAGTGTGCTTGTTTACCTCGTTGTTGAAGCATCTTTTGTGCATTTACATACATTATCACATTTCTTTTTATAACCATGGGTCCGAAGAAAGCGAGTGGAAAGGTCAGTACTCAGAAGAGGATGATGTCTATTGAATTAAAGCGTGAAATCATAGAAAAATATGAGCAAGATGTGCGAGTGGCTGACTTGGCGAGGCAGTACGAGCGTAGTACTTCAACGATATGCACTGTTCTTAAACAGAAGGAGTCAATAAAGGGTATAATGCCAGCTAAAGGTGTTACAATAATTTCTAAGCTCCGTAGCTCTCTCCATGAAAAGATGGAGAATCTACTGATGGTGTGGGTGACGGAGAAGCAGCTTAAAGGAGATACATTAACACAGGGCATCATATGCGAGAAGGCGTGAGTGATTTACGGTGATTTGCTGGAGCAGAACCCACGCACTTCCACGGACGAAGCATCGAAAGACTCATTTAAAGCCAGTAGAGGCTGGTTTGATAACTTCAGGAAAAGGTTCGACATTCACTCTATCGGCAGTCATGGTGAGGCAGCAAGTTCGGATATGAAGGCAGCTGAGGATTACCTCAAAACTTTTTCCAAACTGATAGAAGCCAAAGGATATATCCCCCAGCAAGTCTTCAGCTGTGACGAGACAGGGCTTTTCTGGAAGAAGATGCCGAATAGGACTTATATAAAGGCAGAGGAGAAGGCGATGCCAGGCCATGAACCCATGAAGGATAGGCTAACTCTCGCACTGTGCGCCAATGTGAGTGGCGACTGCAAGATCAAGCCTCTGCTCATATACCATTTGGAAAACCCCAGAGTCTTTAAGTCACATAAGATTTTAAAAGATAAGCTGCAAGTTATGTGGAGGGCAAACCCGAAGGCATGGGACACCAGGGAGTTCTTTGTGGAGTGGGTAAACCTGGTTTTTGGCCCTTCTGTTAAGAAATATCTACAGGAAAACAACCTAACCATGCAAGCCCTCCTCGTCCTCAACAATTCTCCTGCTCACCCACAGAACCTTGAAGATGAACTCCTTGAAGAGTTCAAGTTTATAAAGGTTGTCTACCTACCTCCCAACACCACTCCTATCCTGCAGCCCATGGATCAGGAGGTGATTTCTAATTTTAAAAAGCTGTACATCAAGCACCTGTTCCGGCGCTGCTCTCACCCTTAGAGAGTTCTGGAAGAACCACTTTAACATCGTGATATGCCTCAGAATTATTGATCAGGCCTGGCTGGGTGTTACAACGAGGACTTTGACCTCTGCATGGAAGAAGCCGTGGCCTGAGGCCGTAGCCGAAAGGACCTTCGAAGGATTCGAACCCGAGGTGCCAGTGGAGGAGGAGATAGTGTCTCTGGGAAAATCCATGGGCCTGGAGGTGGATGAGAGAGACGTGAATGAGCTCGTCGAGGAGCACTCTCTGGAACTCACCACGGAGGAGTTACAAGAGTTGCAGTCTCAGCAACATGAGGAGGTTCTCCAAGAAATTGGTTTCGAGGAGGAGTCAGAGGTGGAGGAGATCGCTACAAATGAGATAAAGGAGATCTTAGGAATGTGGGAGAGGGTGTCACACTTCGTGGAAAAGAAACACCAGGAAAAAGTTGCTACTGGTCGTGCATTGGAGCTGTTCAATGAAACTTGCCTCACCCATTTCAGAAACATTCTGAAAGGGAGGAAGAGGCAAACCTCGTTGGACACGTTTTTTTTTAAATCGGCCAAAAATGCAAAGACCAGTAGCAATTAAGTTCAGTGAAGATTAGTTAAGTTACATTCAGTTTAGGGATAAAGTGTAGCATGAAGAGTGTAACGAGTAGGTAAATACACTTTATAAAACCAGTTTATCCCTTTACATTCTCTTTTATTATGTTTTTATACAATATTTGTCATTTATAAATATATTTTTCTTATTCAAAAACATGTAACAAATCAGGAGAATCCAAGATGGCGGCATAGGTAAACACCTACACTGCTGCCTCGCACAACAATTTCAAAACTACAACTAAAAGACAGAAAGGACATCATCCAGAACCACAGGAAAGCTGGCTGAGTGGAAGTTCTACAGCTAGAAGGAAAGAGAGGGGCTCACAGAAACCCAGAGGAGCTGCAAAAAGCTGAGGTACGGAGACGCGCGCGCTGAGAGAGCGGGTGCCGGAGAACCTGGCTGGCTTTCTCTGGCGGGAGGGAAACGGAGACTCCCAACGGCATTGAACCCCTTATCCTACGACACTAGACCCCAGATCCAGCCGAAACTCATACGGGGTGAGTTTGGACTGTGAAAAGGCAGAGGTGCACGGAAATTTAGGGGAGTCGCAAAAGATCAGAGGCCTGGTGGCAGTGCGCACAGCACTGCGCAGAGGACAGATTGCTGATTGTGCCACTGACTTTCTCGAGTGGGCGGGAGACAGACCCTCCAAACCGTGCCACTTCTGAGTCCACTGGGCCCCTGTTTTGGGCGAAACCCTGGAGACCTAGACTCGTGTGGTCCTGGTGCGCAGGGGAGCTAGAAAGGCAGCGGTCTAGAAGCACTGCGGGCGCTCAGGCACAAGAACCGCTCCAGCCATTACCCAGTCACGTGAGACTCAGGGGCCGTGGAGGGCGGGGCCGACTGGAAGGCAAGGCGGTCCCTTAAGCCCTGAGACTCCACCCATCCCAAGCTCAACAGAGGCTTCTTCGGCTTTGCGTCTGCTATCATAAGGCTGAATCCAACACAGAAGTTTCCCCGACATAGTGAAAATGCCGAGACAAGGGAAAGGATCACAAACAAAAGAAATGGAGGAAAAAAAACAACTGGATATAGAGTTCAAAACCATGCTTACAAGGTTTTTCAAGAATATGCTAGAAAAGATGGATAAATTTATCAAGTCCCAAGAGGAGATGAAAAAGGACCAACTAGAGATGCAAAAGAGCCAACTAGAGATGGTAAAGGTCCAACTAAAGATGAAAAAGGACCAACTAGAAATTAAACATTCACTGACTGAAATAAAAAATATTATACAGAGTCCTAACAGCAGACTAGAGAAAGGCAAGAATCAAGTCAAAAATTTGAAATATAAAGAAGCAGAAAACACTTTCCCCTACTGGAAAAGCAAGAAGAGAAAAGAATCCAAAAATGTGAAAATAATGTAAGGAGACTGTGGGACAGCTTCAAGCGTACCAACATCAGAATTGTGGGAGTGCCAGAAGAGAGAGAGCAAGATACTGAAAACCTATTTAAAGAAATAATGACTGAAAACTTCCCACATCTGGTGAAAGAAATAGACTTACATGTCCAGGAAGCACACAGAACCCCATATAAAAGGAATCCAAAGAGGACCACACCAAGACACATCATAATTAAAATACCAAGAGCAAAAGACAAAGAGAGAATATTAAAAGCAGCAAGAGAAAAACAGTTCATTACCTACAAGGGAGCACCCATACGACTGTCAGCTGATTTCTCAACAGAAACGATGCAGGCCAGACGGAAGTGGCAAGAAATATTCAACGTGATGAATAGCAAGTACCTACAACCAAGAATAATCTATCCAGCAAAGCTATCATTCAGAATTGAAGGGCAGATAAAGAGCTTCACAGATAAGAAAAAGCTAAAGGAGTTCATCAACTCCAAACCAGTATTATATGAAATGCTGAAAGGTACTCTTTAAGAAGAGGAAGAAGAAAAAGATTAAAGTAAAAAAATTATGAACAACAAATATGTATCTATCAACAAGTGAATCTAAAAATTAAGTGAATTAAAAATTTGATCAACAGAATAAACTGGTGAATATACTAGAATCAGGAGCATTGAAAGGGTGTGGACTGATAATTCTCAGGGGGAAAGGGTGAGGGGTATACAGGGAGAGACTGGACAAAAATCATACACCTATGGATGAGGTCAACGGGAGGGAGGGTAGGGTGGGAGTTGGGTGGAGGGGTGCTATGGAGGGGAAAAAAGAAAAACAAATGTAATAATCTGAATAATAAAGATTTAATTTAAAAAAAACACACGTAACAAAAACAACTGGGGTGGCATTTGGGGGGCTGGAATGGATTAACGGCATTTCAATTGATTTCAATGGGGAAATTTGCTTTGAGATACGAGCAACTTGATATACGAGCAAGGTTACGGAACGAATTAAACTCGTATCTCGAGGTACCACTGTACACAGAAATTAATCAATAAATATTTAATTAACCAGTTAGTGCATCCAGCCCATTAATCAATCAATTGAATAGACATATTACTGCTATTGCCGGATGATGAGACAGACGACAATGCTGCAAAAGGCAAATAGGAAGGAGTACAGTAGCTGAATCCCCTGCTGATCGTCTCTAAAGAAATAAGTGACTTTTTATAAGTAGAGTTTAACCAATATTTTAATAGTATAGTATTCCTAGAGTCTGAAGATTGAGGCAACTTCTATGACAATTGCCATGCAACCCTACACCTTTTGAGCAATAGTATGGCAATTAATGCAATCTTGGGTAAGATTAGTAAATTGTAAAATATCTACCAGTGTAGTCAGGGATCAGACAACTTTTGCTTCCCCAATAAACCTTCCTGTGACAATGCAAATCTTGCTCTATATTAAAATGGCTCTCACTTTTACAATAAGGAATTGCTCAAGCACTGCAAGTCCCTTGTCTATGGTTACAGCTCAACTATATAATCTTTTACTGAAACAAAACCAGTCTCCAACATTCAACCATTCCCTTTATTGCTAGCAACACAAATAGACCATGATTTGATTTTGGGACTCCCACAATCCTGAAAATGTCAAAAACTCTGAAATGTCACATCCTTCCCTAAAAATATCTAAATATATATACGATTGCTTAAGTATAAATTTATCGATAGACCACAAGTCTTCTGTTTTCTCCAGTCCTAACATCCTAACATTCTAGGAGTAATGATTGATCTGAGAATAAATGTTTAAAACTTATTTAATTTACTAATATTTTTATTGATTTCAGAGAAGAAGGGAGAGGGAGAAAGAGATAGAAACATCAATAATGAGAGAGAATCACTGATCAGCTGCCTCCTGTATACCCCCTACTGGGGATTGAGCCTACAACCTGGCATGTATCGTTGACCAGAATCGAACCCAGAGCCCTTCAGTTTGTAGGCCTGCACTCTATGCACTAAGCCAAACCAGCCAGGGCTTATTTTATTCTATGATATTGCCAAAGCATATACTTAGAAATCCTTGGAAACTGGATGACAGAGGAAGCTTCAATCATGCCCTGGAAACTTCCAAACATTAACGAAAACAGCCCAAAAGAATGTCCTACTCAACAATTTCAAGGATGTCATTAATTGTTTCCATCTGTTTTCCCCTCTCTGTCCCCTCCTCGGCCCAGTCCGGGCATCTACTGAAGTTATTTTCTGCCTCATTTAGCATTCTAAAGAAAAACAAGAATAGCATTAACAACGACTGTGTTTTAAATTGCAGAATATTTATATGCCCCAAACTTTATTTAACAAACATCCATATTGTTTTTGTACTCTGGTACTCTGGAGAATATAGCATACTAACTTATGTACTTTTAAATTTTTCAGTTATCGTAACGCAATCTTTCCTTCCAATATTTTCCCAAGAAGACCAGGGTTTTCCCCCATGGAATGGTAAAGGTTAAAGTGTCTAAATGGTTTCGTCCATTAATGATCTTTCCCAAAACCAATGGTTTCCTTATAAATTGTACAATGATAATTTTGTCATTTTTCAAAAATGACAAAATTACCATTGTACAACTTACTGGTTAGAATTCCCCTCCATCTATTAGAGCTACTAGGCTACAGTAAAATAAAGTCTATACAGAAAAGGCAAGGTAGTCACAAATTTTTTTCTTGTGATGGGAACTTCTAAGATCCCTTAGCAACTTTCAAACCTAAAATACAGTACTGTTAACTATAGTCACGATACATATTACACATTACATTACACCCCCAGAACTCATCTCTCTTATAACTAGATGTCTTTACCTTCTGATCACCTTTACCCTTTTACCCACTCCCAACCCCGGGCCTCTCACATCTACCAATCTATTTTCTGTATCTACGGGTTTCGTTTTTTTGGAAAGGTTTTTTGGTTTGTTTGTTTGTTTGTTTTAAGATTCCATGATGAATGAGATCATACAGTATATGTCTCTCTGATTTCACTTAAGATAATGCCCTCAAGGTGTACCTACTAGTATGTTGTTGCAAATGGCAGGGTTTCCTTCATTTTTGTGGTTGAATAATACTCCAGTATATATGTAATATTTTTATCCATTCATTCATTGATGGACAGTTAGGCATGTTTTGACTACTGTAAATAAGGCTGCAATGAACATGGAGGTGCAGATATCTTTTTGAGACAGTGATTTCATTTCCTTTGGATAAATATCCAAAAGTGGAATTGTGGAATATATGGTAGTTTTATTTTTAATTTTTTGAGGAACCTTTGGAAAAGCATGATAAATGTTTAATTATTTTCTTTAAATTATCAATTACCAGCAAACCACGATGGCAGCATAAGTAAACACCAATAATCACCACCTCCCACAATCACATCAAAATTACAACTAAAATACAGAATAACCATCATTCAGAACTGCTAAAAGCTGGCTAATTAGAAGTCCTACAACTAGGGAAGTAAAGAAAGCACACTGAAACTGGTTGTAGGGGAGAAGGCATGGTAGAGGCTGGTCCAATATCCACATGTGCCATTTTTTTAATTAGGAGGGCTATCTCAACTGCAGAGGCCCCCACCTCCAGAGAGGACCAAGGGATCCCACACTAGACTCCCAGCCCAGGCTCCCAGAGCTGGGAAGAGAAGTACCCATAACTTCAGACTGTAAAAACCAGCAGGGATTGTGGCTGAGTGATGCAGAGGCTGCTGGAGACTAGGTGTTCCTCTTAAAAGGCCTGTGCACAAACTTGCTCAGACTCAATCACTCTGAGCTCCAGCGCTGGGAGGCTTTAAGGGACCCAGGGACATACAGGAAGGAACTAGATTGTCTGGCATCCTGGCAGGAATTCGGGGGTGGCTTTCTCCCAGATGGGGGTCCTTACAGAGGTTAAGGTTCAGGTGCTAGGACCTCCCCCATTGCAGAGCTGACTGGCAGCCATATCTGAGTTTCTATCAGCCTGGTTCACACTGTTCACTCTGCTCTGATGATTCCCTGAGACCTCACCCCAATCAAGCTTTTTGCAGCCCCACCCAAGCTGTTTGTAGCAGCTTTTCCATATGAATGACCTATCCTGGCTCAGGCTTCAGAATTTGCTAAAATCTCTTAAACAAGCAGTAACTGGCATCAGGATGCCCAAATTATCAACAAAAGGTTCAAGACGTGGCTCTACACCAGCCTGCCTTGCTTCTCAACTGGGCCTCACCTCGGCACTTCACAAGCCCAATACAAGTAGCAGCTATCTACAAACCTCTTTGTAGCTCCTGCCAGGTGGCCCCAGGCAGTGGCTAACTTTGCACCTCCCAGAAGGCCCAGAGCCAGTGAACCTGATAGACAGCTTCAGACCATACCAGATTACAACTCTATATGTCCACAAGCAACACACTCAAGGGGCAGACTCAGTGAGCACCAAAACCCTAATGAAGCAAGTCCTGCTCCATAGGGGTGACTCCTGCATAGCTGCTCTTCCACTGTAGTCACAGCTGGTCTTCACAGCCAATTGGCCAGGAGATCAGTTCCTCTCAGTGACACCAACAGCAATCAAGTTTCAACTTCAAGACTATACACACAGTCCACAAGAGCACACCTAGAATGCCCAGCTCAGGTGACTGGGAAGGCTGAGCCATTGGGCCTTATAGGACATCTACTACAGAAGGCCGCCCTACCAATTCCAGGAGACATGGCAGCTCTGACCTAATATAGAAACCAACAGGGAAGCAGCCAAAATGCAGAGACAAAGAAACATGTCAGAAATGAAAGAAATGGAAGCAAACAAACTACTGGATACATAATTTAAAACAATAATTATATGATTACTCCATAATCTCAATGAGAGCTTTAAGGGATTCAAAGAGAGCTTCAAGGAACTTAGTGAGACTTTCAAGGACGTTACTGAGAATGTCAAAGACACGAAAAAGGACCAGTCAGAAATTAAGAATAATTTAAAAGGATTCAACAGTAGAGGTTTCTGAAAATCAAATAAAAAATCTGGAATATGAAGAAGCAAAAAACACCCAATTAGAAGAGCCAAAAGAAAAACGAATCCAAAAATATTAAGATAGTATAAGGAGCCTCTGGGACAACTTTAAGCATACCAACATTCATATTATGGGGGTACCAGAAGGAGAAAAGAAAAAGCAACATATCAAAAACTTATTTAAAGAAGTAATGACAGAAAACTTCCCCTACCTGCTGAAAGAAATATACTTACAAGTCCATAAAGCACAGAGTCCCAAACAAGAGGAACCCAAAGAGGACCACACCAAGACACATCATAATTAAAATGCCATGGGCTAAAGACAAAGAGAAACTCTTAAAAGCAGCAAGAGAAAAGCTGTTAATTACCTACAAGGAAGCACCTACACAACTGTCAGCTGGTTCCTCAACAGAAATGTTGCAGGCCAGAAGGGAGTGGCAAGAAATACTCAAAGTCATGAATAACAAGGACCTATTATAACCAACATTACTCTACCCAGCCCAGCAAAGCTATCATTTAGAATTAAAGGTCAGATAAAGAGCTTCACAGACAAGAAAAAGCTAAAGAAGTATTACATGAAATGTTGAAGGGTATTCTTTAAGAGAAAGAAGAAGAAAAAAAGATAAAAAATATCAACTTTTTACAAGAGCAATAAATACATATCAACAACTGAATCTATAAATCAAAATAAACAAAAAATAAATAAATTTTAAAAATAAAATGAACAAATAAGAAACCTAATTACCAAATTAAACTGGTGAACAAAATAGAATCAGAGGCATGGAAATATGGAACAGACTGACAAATCTCAGACGGAAGGGAGTGGGGCAGGAAAAGATTAGCCAAAGATCTCATATGCATATATGCATTATCTATGGACACAGACAATAGGGTAGTGAAGTCCTGGGGCTGGATGGGAATTGGGTGGAGAGGGTCAATGAGCAGGGAAGAGGGGAGAGAGGGATATCTATAATACTCTCAATAATAAGGATATTTTTTAAATAAAAAAAAAGAAAAGAAATAAATTACCAATTATCAGCATAAGGGATTGGTGTCCTAGTTACCATCAAGGGTGATCAATTTGTTTTGTTTTAAAATTACCTAGTTTTTAAAAGATGTTATCACAATTAGGGCACACTCCTTAATTTTTCTAAGTTCTCAAAGAAGCCTATGAGAGTACATTACATATTTCAAGGTACATCTCTGGGATTGAGCAGAAATGAGTTTACTAAAGAAATTTATTTACTAATCAAATGATATTCAAACTTGAATATCAAGGTTGAAAGAACTTTCTGTGGGATCATCCACCCATCTGACATTAAAATCCCCTATACACTCTCTCACCATGCTCTATACCTTTCAGGGAATGATAGGCAAATGGGGCTGTGTTTTTAATACAAGTTTAATTATAATTTGTTCACTGACAGCATAGGATTCCTCTTAATATCACTATGCTGATGCAATGGCACATAACCAAAGTACGCTCACATTGGTTAGAGCTATAAGAAACATTGGAGCTCACCAAGGTCAATGCAAGAAAGTAAAAAAAGATCCCCTTCCCCCCGCAAAAAAGATACTCCCACAAAACCGGTTCTACAAAAAAAACAGATCCTTCAGGTATCTTTGACATATGAACATTTTGCAGAATTAACAGAAACATAGTTCTGAAGAAACACCCACTTAAGTAAGTCAGAAATAGGAAGACATTCATAATGGTGAAAATTTGCATCTGTTCAATTAAAATAATAGAACATAAGGAGAATAAAAATAAACACATTTCACTTTAAAACTGTGATGTATAATATATAGAGAGAAAAAATGCCCAAAACATATGTATAATATAATAATTATTAAAAAAAACAACCACCCATCACTGTAAGTCAACACTACAAATCAAAACAATTCAACACTATAAGTCAAAACAACTCAACACTGTAAGTCAAAACAACTCAACACTATAAGTTAAGAAACAGAACATTATTACCATTTTAGAAGCCCCTATGTGCTTCTCCCTGTGTATAACCCTCTTTCTTCTTCCCAGAGGTACCACTGCTCTGACTTTTATGATCATTTTTCCTTACTCATCTTTATCATTTTACCAAATAAATAGACATCGCTAACAAATAAATAAACAAGCCAGTTTATTTCTACAATGTTTCTGAAATATATATATATTGTTGGTTTGTTACAGAGAGGAAGAGAGAGGGATAGAGAGTTAGAAACATCAATGAGAGCGAAACATCAATCAGTTGCCTCCTACACACCTCCTACTGGGGATGTGCCCACAACCAAGGTATGTGCCCTTGACCGGAATAAAACCTGGGACCTTTCAGTCTGCAGGCTGACGCTCTATCCACTGAGTCAAACTGGTTTTGGCTATTTCTGAATTTTAAACAAATGAAACCTAACTATCTAGCTAGCTATCAATAATTCATTCATATCTCTCAATTGTTTTTGAGATTCATTTACTCTTTTATTCTAATTGAGGTGAAATTAATTTAACATAAAATCAATCACTTTAAAGGGAAAAATTCCCATTCCTTTATTACTGATTAATACTCCAATTTGTGACTACACCATGGTTGTTTTTATCCATTCAACTGTAGATAGACCAAAAGGGTCATTATGAACAGAGTCAATATCAATATTTTTATATATAGATCATAGTGTGCATGGGTTTCTCTAGGGAACATACCTGAGAGTGGAATTTCCTACTTTCTACCAAACTTCTTTCTCAAAGTGTCTGTACCAATTTACATTCCCAAGAGCAGTATATAGGAGTCCCAATTGCTCCACATCCTCATCAACAACTGATATTATCTGACTTCCTTTTTTGTAACTGAATACTTATCTAATTCTTATTGACTCATAGAGGCTCTACTTTTTAAAAAAAATTCTTATTGGTCCTGGCCAGTGTAGCTCAGTTAGTTGGGCATTGTACTGTACATCAAAAGATTGCCAGTTCAATTCCCAGTCAGAGTACATGCCTAGGTTGTGGGCCTCAACCCCTGGTAGTGGGCATGCAGAGGGCACCCAATCAATCTCTCACATCAATGTTTCTCTCTCTCTTTCTCTCTTTCTCTCTCTCTCTCTCTCTCTCTCTCTCTCTCTCTCTCCCCCCTTCCTCTTTCTCTAAAAATCAATTTTAAATCTTTTGAAAAAGAAATAAAATAATAAAGAACTGTTATGCATCAACCTTTACTTTTACTTAGGACTTGACTGCCATTTAGAACAAAGCCATTCATCAAACTCAATATACCATAAGGAAGAACCTGGGAAGTTTTAACTAATCAAAAGTTAGTATCTCTGCTTTTATACAGGATAGGCCAAAATGTCTGAAAATTATTTATAGGAGAATTAGGTGATATGTAAATATAACAAACTTAAAATGCTATTGAAATATAATAATGGTTTTAAAGTTTATTCCCTTATCTCCAAGCAAAGGTGTTCAGTATATAATTCAACCTTATTATGCATGCTAAGATCAGAATATTTCTGAATCTTTTTTCATTCTGGAAAACAATAGTCAGAGGCCATGATTTTATTAAAAATAATTATGTTGCCCTGGCCAGATAGCTCAATTGGTTAGAGCATCGTCCTGATATGCCAAGGTTGTGGTTCCATCTTCAATCAGGGCACATACAACAATCAACCAATGAAGACATAAGTGAGCATAAATGAGTGGAACAACAAATATCCATATCTATCTATCTATCTAGATAGATAGATAGATAGATATAGATATAGATATATTTTTCAAATAAAAATAATTAAAAATGAACATCAAATACAGTGGTCTTGAAAAATAATAATAATGTTTAAAATGCCTAACACAAATGAATAAAATCAGCAGTAGGAAACCTATGTGTTAAAAGATGAAAAATTGAAATTTCAATTTTAAACACAGTCTTATATTAAAAAAAACAGTTGCTCCTCAAACTGTTACTTTTCTTTCCTAAGAAGAGGATTATTATTCTTAGTAACAAACAAATATTTTAATTACTTACTTAATAAATGCTGGTGGCATATCTCTCTTCAAAATCTGATCCTCAGTGGTTTGAACAGTCTCTTTCCCAACCTAGAGAAGGAAAAGAGTCATAATTGAAATATAAATTCTCAGACTTTAAAAACTTTTAGTAAACCATATTTAAAACATATACTTTATAGTAATTAAATTCAAAGAAAAATTCAGAATATTTTACAGTTATCAAGATTTCTCCCATCTATGCTTCCACAACACACTTGGATAACAATCTGAAGTAGAAACATATGCATTAACCCTTCTGTAGAGTAATTACTTAGAAGGCATTATTGACCACAGAGGAAAAAATTCATTGAAATACATATGTGTGATGTGTACATGTTTAACTGATAAACTGCTTTGTTTCTAAAAAAGCACATGAAGTGCCTGAATCAAGGTGGGTATGCTAATGTGTTTAAAGAGAGAGAGAAAAATTGTTATTGAATTGGGAAAGATATGTGATAGAATTCTGACTCTGAAATTAGAAACCAAACATATGAAAATACACAACTTCACTAGTCATCAGCACATTTTTCCCCCTAATTCTCTTTAAGATCAACTTAAAAAGAAAAAATATATAATGCTAAATGCTGCAATGAAATAGTTTTACATCCTACTGGTGGAAAAATTAATTGGTATATTCTCTTTAACAATCATTTGTTACTGTGTGTTAAGAAACATAAAAAATGTCATATCTGGGAGTTCCACTTATGAGAATATAGCCTATAAGCAATAATATCAAATATGGTAATAACAACATTCACAAAAGTATTCATTATCATGTTAGTTATGAAAGCCCAAATGTTTTTAAAATAACTTATCCAACAATAAGAAATACATAAGTAAATTAAGATATATCTTTAGATTGAATACTGTGAGATTATTAAAACAATGGTTATAAAGACTAAGCACTATGGGAAAATTTTTAACATATTTCATTTAAAAGGAAGAATAAAAAATAATACACTATAAACAAAACAAGCCAAAAAATCCATATGTATAAAGCAAAACAGTGAAAAAGTATATAACAATATGTCACCAGTGGTTTTATTAATCTTGGGAAATTTGTGAGTGAATTTGTATCTATATTTCCTGTTTTCTAATTTTCTAGAATGTGAATGTAGACTTTTTTTAGTTTAAAAACTAATACCAAGCACTGGTGTAGCTCAACTGGATGAGTATTGTTCCATGCACGAAGATGTTGACAGTTCAATTCCCAGGGCACATGCCTGCGGATGGGGGGGTGGGGGGGCAAGGGCAGTGCAGGAGGCAGCTGATCAATGTTTCTTTCACATCGATGTTTCTCTCCCTCTCCTTTCCTCTCTCTTTCAAATCAATTTTTAAAAAATATATAAAAAGTTAAACTAATATTAAAGTGTTATTTGGGGTTTCTTAGATACAAATATTTTCTACCTAATAATTTTAGAATTTATCTGTCATTTTATTTATTTTTTTAAATATATTTTATTGATTTTTTACAGGAAGGAAGGGAGAGGGATAGAGAGTTAGAAACATCGATCAGCTGCCTCCTACACACCCCCTACTGGGGAAGTGCCCGAAATCAAGGTATCTGCCCTTGACGGGAATCGAATCTGGGACCTTTCAGTTCACTGGCCGACGCTCTATCTACTGAGCCGAACCGGTTTCAGCTGTCATTTTATTTAAATCTTCTAAGTGATAAAGACCAAAAATTTTAAAATATTAAAATATTAAAAGTTGCACTAACCAGATTGTGTGTCTGTGCACATGTATTTATTACACCACAAATGATACACATACTTACCTTCTTCAAAATTATTCCTAAGTAAGGCTTAGATGTGAATTTCCCTTTCACGATATCACATATACCGTTAAGTTTTATAGAAGTAAAGTTTAATATAGTGAATGGTGAAATTCACCAATTCTATCAATATAAAGCTACCTAAGAGTGTTAAATCATAAATATAAACCCCACTTTAATGCAGAAATCTGTAAAATTTTCTAAACTCAGAATGGAAAGTATCTCAATTCTATTTAACTTTTGATTGAATTTAAAATAGAAAACGAATGAGAAAAATCCCTAAATGCACAGCAAAGCAGCTAAAGGCAATAACACAATAAACTATTCTCAGAGAATACAAGTCATGCATAAGTTAATAAATACAAGTTTTTTTCTCTCAAGTTAATAGCTCAGAAAGAGCAATACACATTACACTGTGTAAGAGCCAGTGCTTTTGTAGACAATAGACTGTCTGTATACAAATAAAAGCCTTTTAAATCAGCAGCTGGTTCGGTAGAGTTTTTCAGATCAAAACATGACAGAATATTTCCAGACGTATTGTTCACTATATTTCTCGACTAAAATCAACCATTCAAAAAGCTGTGAGCCATTGCTTCTTTGCTTTTGGCTAAAATCAAGTATAGTAAAAAGCTGTGGGCCATGATATCGTGAAGCTAAAGATGATGTTCAGAAACAATTACTAGCTCATACTAAGTATAAAGGGCCTAGAAGGAGATTCACATTTAGATACATGGAGAGTCCTTTTATTTTAGACACACACATACACCAAGAGAGGAAGAGAAGGAGAGAGGGAAGGGGAGGGGGAGGAGGAAAGGAGAGGAAGAGAAAGAAAAAGGGAGAGAATAAATTTTTCTTATGTCTTCTTTTTTTTATTAATATATTTTTATTGATTTCAGAGAGGGAGGGAGAGATAGAAACATCAATGATGAGAGAGAATCATTGATTGGCTGCCTCCTACATGACCCTACTGGGGATAGAGCTCGAAATTCAGGCATGTGCCCTTGACAGGAATTGAACCCGAGACCCTTCAGTCTGCAGGCTGACACTATCCACTGAGCTAAACCAGATATGGCCTTCTTATGTCTTCTTTAGAAAGTATTCTGTTATTCAGTTTTATTAAACATAACATTAGGTACTGGGATAGAATATAAAATAAAGTTTTCTGCTTTCATAAAACCAATATTCTAGTAGGAGTAGACAGGGAGTACTAAGTGAATAAATAAATAAACAAACAAACAAGATCATTCCAGATAATAATAAGGATGATGCAATAGAGTGGAGTAGGAGAGGGAGCCTACCTTAGAAAGAATAGACAAGGAAGGCTTCTCTGAGGAAGTAACATTGGAGTTGAGGCTTTGAAGCTGAGAAGGAACCACACATTCAGAATTTAAAAAGAACTCCCAGATGCAAAACAAACAAACAAAAAGCCCTATGGAAGGAAAGTTTGGGTATATTCAAGGAACCACTGAAGGCCAGTGAGGAGGAAAGTGTGTGGTGACGAGGCTGAGTAAGAAGGCAAGGCTAGATCACAAAGAGGCTTTTAGGCCAGGTTTAGGTGTTTGGAATCTTTTCTAAGTACAAGAGGAAGCAGAGGTGCTAAAGGTGGCATGATCTGATTTTCCTTTCCAAATGGTCATTTTCCTTGTTGTATGGACAAATGATCTTAGCAGGCACAGGGAAGCAGGGTGACCAGTTAGGAGGCTATTCCAATCATCCAGGAGAGAGAGAGACGACAGGGACCTAAAAAAAGACTTGAAAGTGAAAATGGAGGATTACTTCTTTGGGAAGCAGACAGAATATTAATAGGACTTGTTCTTGGACAGACTGGGGTAAGGGTTGGGGAGCAGACTGAGGGAAAGAAATAAAAAGCTCTTGGTAGCCCCAGCTCCCCCCTCCTCCCTCCTCCGGAGCGGCGCCCCCGGGAGCCCGGCGGAAGCGAGGCCGCGATGGCAGATGAGATCGCCAAGGCTCAGGCCGCTCGGCCTGGTGGCGACACGATCTTCGGGAAGATCATTCGCAAGGAAATCCCAGCCAAAATCATTTTTGAGGTCGACCAGTGTCTTGCTTTCCATGACATCTCCCCTCAAGCACCAACACATTTTCTGGTGATACCTAAGAAGCCTATATCCCAGATTTCTGTAGCAGAAGATGATGATGAAAATCTTCTTGGATATTTAATGATTGTTGGCAAGAAATGTGCTGCTGATCTGGGCCTAAAGAAGGGTTATCGCATGGTAGTGAATGAAGGCATAGATGGGGGACAGTCTGTCTATCATGTTCATCTTCATGTTCTTGGAGGTCGGCAGATGAATTGGCCTCCTGGTTAAGCATGTTTTAGGGATAATTTTCCCTGATGTAGGCAATGATCAGTTTTGCAAGTTCTAATATGCTAACCAGTACATTTTATTTTTGCCTGTGTATGGAGTGATCGAGGAAATAATTTCTAAAACCCATACATAATAAAAGACATCATTGCAAAAAAAAAAAAAAAGCTCTTGGTAAAACAATCATATACCAGGTAGAACCATTAAAACAAATATTCTGTCCCCAATAGAGGTAATTACTAAGGAATGAATTTTACTGAATTACTTTTTAAAAAATTATTTTTATTGTTCAAAGTACAGATGTCCCCTTTTCTCCCTCATTGACCCCTTCCACTGTGCTCCTCCCACCCCAGGTCTTCACCGCACTATTGTCTGTGTCCATGGGTTATGCACATAAGTTCTTTGGTTTTATTCAATTAATTTAAGTCTCTCTTATAAGAATGATGGTGAGAAAGAGAAATAGATAATAGAAAGATACTCAAGTGATGGGCACTAAATCTGATTAACTATTCTAAGTTGCATTCATACTTACTGCGAGAGTATCCACAAACACTCTCATTTCAATATACTCAGTCTAGAATAGGTCAGGTACAATGAATGAATGGTCCAGGTTTCAAGGCACAACACATAAAACATGACTATGTAGAATGACTACCATTTTTACTCGGGGAGTTAATTTTTGGCAATGCTATCCAACAGAACTTTCTATTGAGATGGAAATGTTCTACTTAAAATTGTGCTGCCTAATATAGTAGCCATTAACCACACGTAGCTATTGAACACTTGAAATGTGGCTAGTGCAACTGTGAAACTGAATTATTACTTTTATTTAATTTTAATTAATTTTAATTTTTTAAAATAAAACTGCATTCTTTTATGCAGTTTTCAGTTCATAGCAAAATTGAAGAAAAGACACAGAGATTTCCTTACTTTCTGCCCCCATACATCAAAAGCCTCCCGCATTAACATCCTCCACCAGAGTGGTATTTGTTACAATTGATGAACCTAACACCAACACAACATAATCAGCAAAGTTCATAGTTAACATTACGGTTCACTGTTGATATTGTATATTCTAGTGTTTGACAAATATATAATGGCATGTATCCTTATAGTATCATACAGAGAATTGCCCTAAGAATCCTGTGCTCTGCCTATTCACCCCTCCCTGCCCCCAAACCCCTGGCAACCCAATGATATTTTACTGTCTCCATAGTTTTGCCTTTTCCAGAATGTCATATAATTGATCACACCATATGTAGCCTTTTCAGATTGGCTTCTTTCAATTAGTTTTAATTTAAATTGCCATTTGTGGCTGGAGGTTACCATACTGGACAGCTCATGTCTATGGGATCTTCCGGTCTCCAGATCCCTCCTCATTCTAATGTACTCTTCAACAGCTGCTAGATTATCCTTCATTTTTGCCTTTGCTACGTAGCATCTTCATACACAAAAAAAGCAGGGGGTGGGAGAGAGGGAGAGCTGGGCCTGGAAAGGTAAAAGTTGCCAGGTAAAGGAGAGAGAGATCAGACAGCCCAAGCAGAAACACAGGCAAAGGCTCTGGTGGTTTAAGCATGTGAATGACTTGACAAGAAAGACAGGCAGGTGTGGCTTCACCAGAGGACAGGGCTGGAAAGGACACCCTGAGTCAGCCTATGAGTGGCTGAATGCCAAGTCAAGGCAGAGAGAATTATATAACTTAACCTGCCCATTTACTCAAAAGTTATCAGCCTCTGTCCTAGTTATTTCCAAATCAGTGTTCACTTGCTGAAGAATCAAGTCAAGAACTTCTCAATAAGCCGGTTTCTAAAAATATGCAGGACCAGAAAAGCTTCTCCTTTTTGTGAACGATGGCAAGCCTGTCTAGGAGAGACAGAGATGAAGCTGCACACTTCTCAGCCATCAACCAGCTCACAGGAAACACTTGTCCTCCGCTCTCCCCACACCGTCAGAAACATTTTTACAGCACCCGTCTCTTCCAAATAGAAGGAAAAGAACAATTAAAAGGGATTAACTCACAAAATGCTCTTTGTTAGAGAGCAGGAATCTTCATGGCTTGTGGAAGGGCATTATTCCTGCAGGTCAGCCCCAGGATGGGGAAGCATAAGATTCCTAAAATAGGCTACAACTCTGCAAATGAGCAGGTCAGTTATAATCTTGATAAATGCTTCTTAAACCTGTTGAGCACCAGGTAATTAAAACACTTGGCTCGTCAAGCCAAATGTTTTTGTTACATACATGTTAAGAGCACATGCATGGAAATTTGGTGCCTTGGTTTCTAGTTCTGGCCACGCTAATAAATGGCAATGGGACTGTAAATAAATCATGTAATTAGTCAAACATTTCTTCACTATGTTATCTCACTTATCTACTGTGAGTGGCCCAAGCTTTATTTAGCTCTCTGATAAAGAAAATTCACCTTTAAATTTATCTTTTCACCCAGGCTCTGTTGGTTTGAGTGTAGCCCTATATAGGGTCTCAATCCCTGGTCAGGACACATAGATAGGTTTCAGGTGTGATCCCTGATCAGGGCATGTATGGGAGGCAAACAACCAATATTTTCTCTCTGTGTCTCTCTCAACATATCCTGGTTTGAGGATTAAATAAATAAATTTATCTTTTCTACCTTAAGTCCTCATTTACTACCTCAAATTCTTTTGGGGAACAAGAGAGATATAAAATGATTAATAAATACAAATTTTAAAAGATCTCCCTTCCTATATATTTTATCTATATGTTTTTTGAATGTGAAATTAAGCTGAAGTAGATGCTTGTTTTTGTTTTTATTTAACCTTAAAATAAAGCTGATTCTTGCTGGGGGGAAGGGGGAGGAGGGGATAAAGGGCCTATATGTTAAAGGATTAAAAAAACAAACAAGCACCAGCCCTGGCCAGTGTGGCTCAGTTGACTGGATGTAGTCCCAGGCACAAAAGGTTGCTAATTCAATTCCCCACTAGAGTACATGCCCAGGTTGCTGGCTCCATCCCTGGTAGGGTGTGTACGGGCGGCAGCTGATAGATGATTCAACTAGATGTTTATCTCTCTCTCTCTCTCCTTTCCTCTCTCTCTAAAAATCAATAAAAAATTTTTTTGAAAAACACACAGAGAGAAAAAACATACAGGTCTTAGTTATAGTCTAAGTTCTACATAAGTTTTCCAGGTGAGTGTTTAAAAATAACCCTTGCAAAATAATCTGACTTTATAGTAGATACATTTTATTTTTTCCAAACTTTATTCCAATGCTGAAACTCAAATTTGTTGGTTCTATTAACTGCTAAAATTATTTCTCTTTTATTTTCTTTTTCAAAGAATTGCCTCTAACTCTTGACGCTCAATCCCATTCAATAAAAGGACAAGTGCCAACTATGTGTCCACTAGGTGGTAGGAAGAGAATGAGATAAGAAATAAAGCACCCTTAGACATTAAACTGAAATAATGGTAGTGAAAGAATAAGAGGCCTGGGGGCATTTTTAGGGGCTTGGCAGAAAGCCCTGTTTCCTTTGAAGAGCTCTTACTTTGTTCAGTAGTTAATTTAAATATCTTTTGTTCAATGTGACTTTAGTTCAAAATTCTATGTGAGAGGCCTTTTGTCTTCTGATGTTGTTACTCCTTTCATCACAGTCTACTAGATTTGATTCAGTGATGTAAAGAAATTTGGTTTCTTTCCAGCAAAAAAATCTCAGCTGGTTCAAGTCACAATCCAGACTAAAATTTAGGTTAATAGAGATGACTCCCTTAGCTAGTCTAAGTGTAAGAAAAACAGGAAGATGAGACACAGCAGGGAGGAGTTGTATTACCAATTTGTAAATATAAGCGGTAACCATAGAATGTTATATTAAATAGGTGGCAGGGAGATTGTAATCAACAGAAATTCTTAATGGACAAGAAGATACAAATAATGAAAGTGTAAGACTAACTTACAGTTAAAGCTATAGGCCAATTGATTGTGACCAGATCCTGTCATCCATCTGCCTGTACTCAGTTTGGCTCAACTCAATGTTTCTTATGCCATTAAGTATTAAGCTGATCAATCCATGATACTAAACAGCCTTTCTGATATGCAGCTGTGTCCAGTAGCATGCCTAGGACATACAAGAATAATGTATATGATCCACCATCAGCAACACTTTTGATGGTTGCCCTGCAGTGATGATGGATTTGTGATCCATCCACTCCCTCACTGGAAACTTTCGTGTATCATTCACAGAGGGTACACCAAAGTTAGATGTTTAAAAAGCCACATATCCAGAAAAACTAGGACTCTTAACCTATTCTGACATCCAAGTCATTCACTTAGTCAAACACTTATTGAGTACTTTCTATGGTAGGCACCATGTGCAACACTGTATGTAATGAGGATACAGAAATAAGTGAGACTCAGTCCTTGCCCTTCATAGACAAGAAAATGCTTAAACAAATCATGTTACACTGCGTGTAACACATGCTTAAGAGAGTTACATGCAAAATTCAGCTGTGCATCGGTGAGGTAGGGGGAGTTTCACAGAAGATACTCTAGGAAAGGTAATAAGAGCTCTCCACAACCAGCTGGCATGACTCAGTGATTGAGTGTCAACCAGGAGGTCATGGTTCAATTCTCAGAGAACATGCCTGGGTTGCAGCTTGATCCCCAGTAGGGGGCGTGCAGAAGATAGCCAATCAATGATTCTCATCACTGATGTTTCTATCTCCCTCCCTCTCCCTTCCTCTCTGAAATCAATAAAATATACATTTTTTTAAAAGAGCTCCCCAGGGGTAATGGGATTTATGAAAGAACGGATAGCTTTCCAGGAGTAAGGCAGCATATGTGAAGGCATGGCCAATTCAGGGAAGACAGGTCCATATAGCTGGAACACAGGGTATAGGTTAAAGAGGAGGTGAGGAAAGGAGAGAAAATTGGAGAAGCAGTAAGGGGCCACATCAAGGAGGGCCTTGTATGCCAGGTGCTTAAGCGTTATTCTCTAAGCAGTGGGAAATCATTTAATAGTTCTAAGCAAAAGATATTATTAGGTTTGCATTTCAATAAGAAAAATACAGCAAGAATAGACCAGAGGGAAGAAAACTAGGAGGACAAATTTACTTGTTAGTTCATTTATTCAATCAATTCAATCAACAAATACAGGGTGAGGCAAAGTAGGTTTATAGTTGTTCATATGGAAAATAATACAATAATAAATAATAATATAAGAATTAACTCCGTGTTTTGTGTATTCACAACTGTAAACCTACTTTTGCCCCACCCTGTATTTATATAACATACCTTGCCAGGTATTATAGTGATGGAGAAAACACATGTAGGCCCTCATTTCAAGGAGCTTAGAGGCAGTAAAAGATAAACTAAAGATGAACTAAAGTAATAGTATATATGGATATGAGGGCAGATGTTAAGAGATACATCTACATGACATTCATTCCATATGGAGGATGAGGGAGAAATCAAGTATGACTCCCAGGCTTTTGACTCAAATGACTTGGTAGAAAAGGTAATATAAGAAAGTTAGATCTGAACATCCTCCAGTGCACTGAAAGAGCACTGGTTCTATTCCTAGTCAGGGCACACGCCCAGGTTGCAGGTTCAGTCTGAATAAGGGTGTGTACCAGAGGCGACTGATGTTTCTCACATCTCTCCCTCTCTCTCTCTCTCTCTTGCTGGCTCTTTTTTTTCTTTCTTTTTCCACCCCGCCCCCCTCTCTCTCTCCCCCCCCCCCTCTCTTGCTCTCGCTTCCTCCCTCTCCATTCCTCTATCTCTAAAATCAATTTTAAAAATTAAAAGAAAGCCAGGTCTTAGAGAGAAACTACTTAAGACCTACGGGATATTTAGATGGAGATAAGTAAATGTTCCTCTGTTTACTTGCCTGGACTAAAGAAATTGATTGGAAAGTAACAAGCAATCAGGTAGTTCTAAAAGCCTTGGACAGGGAATGGAATGAAAACCCAACAACACCAATGGATAAGCAGTTGGTGGAAGAACCAAGAAGGAAATGTCTGAGAGAGGGGCAGGAGCAATGGTAGAACTCTGTTATGAAAGCCAAAGGAACAGGGAGTTTCAAGAAAGTAAAAGAATAGCCAACAATGTCAAAGGCCAGAGAGGTTAATTATTTCTAGTATATTCACAGCATTGTGCAACTATCATTCAAAAAAGAATCCCTTCAGCAGTTTACAGCTCCTCCTCCATTTATTCCCCATCCCTATCCAGCCCCAGGAAATCACTAAGCTACTTTATGTCTCTATAGATTTGATATAAATGTAATCATACAATATGTGATCTTTAGTGACTGGCTTCTTTCATGTTGAAGCATGCATCAGTACATCAGTGGTTTTTATTGTAAAATAATATTGTATTGTATGATTATACCACATTTTCTTTATCATTCATCAGTTGATGGACATTTGGATTATTTCCACTTTTTGGCTTTTATAAACATTGCTGCTATGAACATTACCATACATGATTTTGTGTGGATATATGTTTTTATTTCTCTCGGGTAGAATTACTAGGATCATATGGTAAATCTGTTAAACAGCTTGAGGAACTGCCAGACTGTTTTCCATAGAGGCTGTAACCATTTACCATTTCCACCAGCAATGCAGGACGTTTCCAATTTCTCTACATCCTCAACAACACTTGTCCTTTCTTATGTTGTTTGTTGTTGTTCTTTTCATTATAGCCATTGCTGTGCAGTGATATCTCACTGTGATTTTGATTTTGCACATCACTGAGGGCTAATGTTGAGCATCTTTTCATGTGCTTATTGAACATCTGTGTCTCTTTTTCGGAGAAATGTCTGTTCAGATCTTTAAACCATAATTTAATTAGGTAATCTGTCTTTTGCAAATACTTTCTCCTAGTCTGAGCTGTCTTTTCACTTTGATGGAGTTTCTCATTTTAATGAAGTCCAATTCATCAATTTTTTGGTATACATTAATGGATCCCATAGTGACGGGGATACTTCCAAGAAATGACTCATAGGTGATTTCATCATATGCGGACACCTATGCCTATTGCTCTGAGGCTACAAACCTATACATCATATTAGTGTAATACATATTATAAGCAACTATAACATGATGATATCTGTATATCTAAACATATCTAAGCACAGAAATGTACAATAAAAACACCGTATAAAAGATAAAAGCAGCATTTGCCGGTGTGGCTCAGTTGGTTGGATCGTTATACTATGCACCAAAAGGTTGCCAGTTCAACTCCCAGTCAGGGTCATACCTAGGTTTCGGGCTCAACTCCCAATGGGATGTGTACAGGAGGCAACTGATTGATGTTTCTCTCATACATGGATGTCCCCTCCCCCCACCCCTCTCTCTCTAAAATCAGTAAAACATATCAGGTAAGGATTTAAAAAAATAAGATAAAAAATAGCACACCTAGCCAAAACCGGTTTGGCTTAGTGGATAGAGCGTCAGCCTGTGGACTGAAAGGTCCCAAGTTCGATTCCGGTCAAGGGCATGTACCTTGGTTGCAGGCACATCCCCAGTAGGGAATGTGCAAGAGGCAGCTGATCGATGTTTCTCTCTCATTGATGTTTCTAGCTCTCTATCTCTCTCCCTTCCTCCCTGTAAAAACTCAATAAAATATATTATTTTAAAAATAGCACACCTACATATAGCACTTACCATGAATGGAGGTTGCAGGACTAAAAGCTCTGGGTGGGTCAGGAAGGAGTGGTAAGAGAATGTGAAGGCCTAGGCCCTAGGACCGTGGTCAGCAAAATGAGGCTCACGAGCCACAGCGACTCTTTGGCCCTTGAGTGTGGCTCTTCCACAAAATACCATGGCCTGGGTGAGTCTATTTTGAAGAAGTGGTGTTAGAAGAAGTTTACATTTTAAAAATTTGGCTCTCAAAAGAAATTTCAATCATTGTAATTTGATATTTGGCTCTGTTGACTAATGAGTTTGCTGACCACTGGCCTAGGGCATTACTATGCACAACTGCAGACTTCTCCCTGCCTCCTCCCGACAGGGTAGCATGCAACCTCAAAGCTGGCAATGTTGCTCCGTGAACAGGTATGTGGGCTGGACTGATTAGAAATCTTGGGGAAAAACTGACTGGGTAAGGTGTAGATCACCTAAATCGTGACTGTCAGGAGGCAGTGAAAGGTGGCCTGAGGATCAGTAGGAGTAAGACAGTTAGATGGAGATAAGGAACATAGGGGTTTGTCATGGCAGTGTGGTTTTGGCTGTTGCATGTGGGAGCCATGGTTAGATTAAGGAACTTGATGGTATTTATAAAAAATCCAAAGAGCGTTTAGCATGGCGAGGGCGTGTAACTGAGAATTCAATATTTTGACTTGGGAAACTTATCTTTGGTTCCATTGACCCTGTCTGGAAGAAATAAAGCTTCTCTGTGCTTTACATCAAAGACTTCCACAAAGTACAGGCACAAATGAGCTCCACACTACCACAGAAAGCTTTTACTAAAGTGGTACTTCATACATGGTAAGGCAACTCCTGGGGATTTCTGTCCTTGTATAGCGTCTGAGAGCTTCAACAAAGAATTTACAGCATTATATTCTGAAGACCATCACGCTGATCTGGAGGCTGTAGCACCCTCTAAATATGTAGCACGAGGGACAGGCTCCTCTGGCTGAAACAGGTCAGTGGCTGACTGACTGGGATGTCATCTGCGCATGCAAAATTGAAGGCTGAGTGAGAGGGAATCAATCTATTGTCACACCCCACAGAAAAGAAAATTCCTCCTGAACCACATATTCTTCCATTTCTTACAGGAAATTCAGCTCCATTACAGTCTTCTGGAACTACCATTAAATATAATCTTATGGGTCCATCATTGACCAAAACAACATTATGAGGCAAAAGACTACAATATCTAAGAAGGCTTTGTCTACCTAACACTATGAAGATTTATTCCTATGTTTTATTCTAAGAATTTTATAGGTTTTTTAATATATTTTATTGATTTTTTACGGAGAAGAAGGGAGAGAAATAGTGAGAAACATCGATCAGCTGCCTCCTGCACACCCCCCACTGGGGATATGCCCGCAACCAAGGCAAATGCCCTTGATAGGAATCAAATCCAGGACCCTTCAATCCGCAGGCTAACACTCTATCCACTGAGCCAAACCGGTTAGCGCAGAATTTAATAGTTTTGACTCTTACATTTAGGTCCATGATCTATTTGAAGTTCATTTTTGCATATGGCATAAGAAAATGATTATTTTGTTTAAACAGAAAAAAACCAAGCATGTTGACAGGAAAGAAGTTATAAAATTAGACATTAATTATGAAGCAAGGTTCCTGAAAAGGCAGGGACAGAATCTGGAGAACAGGTAGAGAGACTAATCTTAACTAGGAGAAAGACCACCTATTCTCAGAGACAAGAGGGACAGTGAGGAAAATGAGTGGAGACAGAGATGCATCTAAACTAGAGAGTCTATAAAATATGTCTCTTTCGTAGGAATTTACAAGGCATGTTAGTACTTTTATGAATTTAAGATAATCTGCAGTCAGGAAATGTAGTTCATTTTATTTAATCCACCCTTTTCTAAATACATTTGACCCAGAATTCTTAATTTCTTAACAACTATTAACCTATGATGAAATTTGGATTTGTACAACATACGTAGGGAAACAGTGATCTAGGCCAGGAATTGGAAACTTGGCTTTTGTGCAGAATTTGGGCCAAGGGTGGTTTTTGTTTGGTCTGCATCCCACCAACCCCCCTTTCTTTATTTTTAAATAGAAAAATTTCACAGAGATTCAAATTCCTGACATATCTTGAAACAGCAAGAGATTTGGTCACACTAGATCTGCATTCCAACAAGGAAACAATTGGCTGGAACCCAAATGTCCCATAGGGGGAATACAGGGTGGGGCAAAAGTAGATGTACATTTGTTCATATGGAAAATAATATAATAAATAATAATACCAGAATAAACGCTGTCTCGAGTATTCACAACTATACACCTTCTTTTGCTGCACCCTGCATACTCTGCATCACTCCCTACAATCTTCACATCCAGATCTTGTTGCTACGGGTGTCTGGGTATCATTCTTACACGAGGCCACCTTCTCGATGCTTATACAGAATGAAAAGTTCCTGAAGCCTCTCTTAAAAAGCCCTTACCCAACTCCTCTCTAAATGTTTTCTCTTGCAAAAGTGCTCTTCTTGTGAGAACTATGAGAAAGATTTAGAAGTATTTATGTCAGGAATGACAAAATGGCAATGCCTGGAACAAGTGCCCACATCTATTTGTTTGACCTGTACAGTATTTTTTCATTCATTTCTTAATGTTTTTATTTATTTGAGAGAGGGAGGGAGAGAGAGAAACATCAATTGGCTACCTCCTGCACGTCCCCACTGGGGACTGGGCCTGCAACCCTGGCATGTGCTCTGACCAGGAATTGAACCAGCGACCTCTTAGCACATGGAATAACACTCAACAAACTGACTGCCACCCCCATACTGGCCAGGGTTGCACAGTATTTTATTTTAAAGGAAAAATTCACATTTAAAAGAAACAAAAATTTCTAGATTTTTAATGAGTATCAGAATGATCTAATATCATTAGGTCTTGTTTCCACATGACAATACGCTGGAGATAGTAGTATTTTTCTTCAATCAGGGCCTGCATTTTTCCATTTTCTACAGTCTCGACCACTCCCCAATGTCCTAAAATGGGCCTGAACCACTTATTACCTATCTGGCCCTGCAGGTATCTGAGTTTGTGCCACCTGATTTAACAAAAGGATTCGGTCTTAATTAGCACATTACATTAGGCAAGTTCCCCAATATCTTGAATGTCAAGTGAAAATTTACTTATGCCTCAGCTATTTCACTAATAAATAATTTCACATTCCACTCTCCCCTAAACATATTGAAAAAATAACTAGGAGAAAATACAACATGGAAAATAGAATTTCAGATTAGTTTTTTTTTTTCTCTTCCTAATCCTTTCCTGTACTTTCCAGATTCTTAAAAGAAATAAGTACACATTGCCTTCATAATCAGGAAAATATAGATAAAATATATAAAATGTATCGACAATATGCTTGGTAAATAATCTATAAAGTAATAAGATACCACCAGTACCTAAAATGCTCAAATTTTGACCAACTGCCAAAACTTAATTGAAATGTACAAAATGTGAACACAATCAAATGGGTTGAGCAGCAGATGAACCATGTCAGTAACAAATTTTAATGTCAAGGAAGCTCATTTGATGCAACATACTTTCCTTAGGACTAGCTTTAAACTGCCTGGGCAGCAGCTGTTTATCCTAACTCAACATGGGATGGAGCGTATCAATTAAGGCTAGATAAATGTTAGCAGAACAGCAGTATTGCTCACCAGATCCCTGTTTATGAAGATAGTTGGGCAGGCCTCCAATTTGCAAATATTCATTCTCTCCCTCAACTCGGAATTCTTCTGTAGACTTCATAGCCACCTACACTTGTGCTATGAATGGCCACCAATTTAACAACAAAGCAGGTCATCAACACAGGGAACTGATCTCCACCATCCACTTTCTCCCCAACTCTCCCCAATGGAACACAAGGTATGGGTCCTTCCATTGCACAGAGAATTTCAGAGTGAAAAAAGACTTGGCAATCGAATCCCAATTCTTCACTTTGGAAATGAGGCTCAGAGAAGTTATTACTCTAAGAAAGTTGCAGAACTGGCATTTTAATCCAAACCTCTTGACTCTCCTTCCTGTGTTTCCAGGTACACTTCCTAACTTGCAAGTGATACATTGTTAAATGATAAACAGTCCTACATTTCTGTACAGTATATCAAACCCTAAAGTGATTTCCATTTTGGTTTCAAACATACATAATAAAATGCTGCATAAAAGAACATAGAGGTCCCCCAATTTTCATACTTGAATTCTGCTTTAGTGACAGGAACTCAAGTAATAATTATGGGAAAATAAAGGAACTGTTTTTCACTCAATTTCCTTTACTTTTTTTTTTTATCTTTTTTAGTTATTAAAAAGATTACTTAAAAGGGAACTCAATTTTACTTCCACTAGCTTCATAATTAAATAACTATTGCATAATCATAAATACTGGTGGAGATGAAAAATTATTGCATGACCAGAATTTAGTCTCTTTTTTTTATCTTGAGAGTACGTTTATTAAAGCTGAGGGCAGAGGGTGGGGTGGGAAATGGGTTGAGGGGAGCTATAGGGGAAAAAAAGAGGAACAATTGTAATAATTTGAACAATAAAGGTTTATTAAAATTAAAAAAAAAACTAAAAATGGAGCTCCCATTTGACCCAGTAATCCCACTTCTATGATTATATTCCAAGAAACTAGGAACACCAATCCAAAAGGATATATGCACCCCTATGTTCATAATTCACCATAGCTAAGATTTGGAAACAGCCTAAAGGCCCATCAGCAGATGAGTGGATTAGGAAACTATGGCACATCTACACAATGGAATACTATACTGCTATAAAAGAGAAGGAATTTTTACCATTTACAGCAGCATGGATGGACCGGGAGAGCATTATGTTAAGTGAAATAAGCCAGGCAATGAAAGAAAAATACCACATGATCTCACTCATTTATGGAAAATAAAGACATTATAACCTGATGAATAAAAAGATAGATACAGAGACAGTAAAGCACCAAACAGACTGACAAATTACAGCCGGAAGGCTAGAGAGTATTTGGGGAGGGAGGGAAATAGATCAACCAAAGGACTTATATGCATGCATATAAATACACCAATGGACACAAGATACTGGGGACGGTGAGATGAGGGCATGAGCAGGGGGTAGGAGAGGCTGAGGGAAGGTCAATGGGGGAAAAAAGGAGATATATATGCTAATATGTGTAATATTTTAAACAATAAAAAAATAATAAAATAAAAATAAAATAAGATATTGTATGATTCTATAAATCAATGGAACTGCCAGATGGCAAGAAGGAAATGAAAAAGTTCAAGCTCAAAAAGGCAAATATAAATCACCAGCTTGCAGTCTAACCAACTGATATCCAATAGTTCTGGTTTTCCTTCCCAGAAGCTGGAAGATGTCCAGTGAGTATCAGATAAACTCTAGGCTTTAGGCACTTCAGTTCCTTAACTGTTACTGTGTAGGGATGGTTAACTAAGTCAACCTGGCCACGATGGGAAATATTGGGTCAAATGGGAGCTCGATCTTAGAAGTGGGATTGCTGGATCAAATGGAAGCTCCATTTTTAGCTTTTAAAATCCAACCAGGACTGATCAACAATGTAACTTTTCTATTTTTAATAGATGTGGTCAGAACTTGAAGTAGTAACCCAATGGCAAAAGTCTCTAAATGTTGTAACTACTGTTTAGAGCAGTGGTTCTCAACCTTTCTAATGCTACGACCCTTTAATAGAGTTCCTCATGTTGTAGTGACCCCCAACCATAAAATTATTTTTGTTTCTACTTCATAACTATAATTTTGCTACTATAATGAATTATAATGTAACTATCTGTGTTTTCCGATGGTCTTAGGCTCTACAGCAGCGGTTCTCAACTTGTGGGCTACATATATGACTCTAATGAGTGCCAATAGGGAGGGAAAGCAGCACTAGTGAAGATTGGTGGACAGAGAATTCAACAGTTTTGGAGATAAGGGCAGTGTTTAGTATTTGAGCTGAGCCTTAAATCCTGGATAAAATTTCTGATAGGAAGAAGGCATCTTAGAAAAAGGAAATTCAGGATATGCATAGAAGTAAGGCAGACTAGAGTTCATGAATCATCAAATAGTCTCATTGGGCTGTGTGGGAGGGGCCATATGATGAGGCAGGACCAGCAATGGATTCTGAATTGGGCTTTTCCATTGCCAAAAGAGGAGAATGTCTGAGAATACATTTTCTCATTTTTTAAATGACAGAGTTGGATCAGAACATCTCTGAGGTCTATTTCCAATTTTATAAATGTATGATTCTAAGTCCAGGGTTGGAAACTTTTTCTAAAAAGGGGAAACAGTAAATATTTTAGGCTTTCTGGGCCATACCATCTCTGTCACAACTTCTCAACACTATTGTAGTGTGAAAGCAGTCATAGAAAATATGACTGTGTTCCAATAAAGATTTATTTATGCATATTGAAACTTTAATTTTATATCATTTCATATGTAACAAAATATTATTCCTTTGACTTTTTTCAAACATTTAAAAATGAAAACACTATTCTTAGCTCCTAGGCAGTACAAAATTTGGCTTATAAGGTGTAATCTGCTGATGTCTCTACTCCATGGAGAAATAAGAACAGAAAGAGGATACAATTTTATAGCCCTCAAGAGCTAGGATAAAATAGACAATAATACTTAATACTATAATTATGTATGATAAGTATCATTGTCTATTTTATGTATAAGTATTATGACAATGGCAATCATATTATAATACATATCAAAGTAACATACTTTAAATTTATACAATATTACATGTAAAACATATTCAATATATGGAATTTAGATTAATTCAGAAGACAATGAGAGACAGTACAAGTTTCTGAGCAAGAAAATGTCGAGATCACAGCTGTATTTAGAAGATTTTATTTGGCAATAGTGAATGGGAGTGAGAGATTAGTAGTTAACTACCAATGAGGGGTAATATTAAAGCCTAATCTAATCTAGTAGCTTTAAGGAAGGAGAAGAAAGAATACATGAAAGGAGACATCAACAGAACACAACTTATAAAAGAGGAAAGGTTTATTTATCTGGCAAATATAATTTTTAAAAAGTCCATTTCCAGACAAGAAGGAGGGACAGGTGATTTTACATCCCCATTTCTCAATGCCATCAGTACAGTATATGACTGCAGTAGACTAATTGAGGAATTTGCCTATTTATGGAAACTTTAGAACAAACAGCACAGATTGGAGCTTCCAGTTCAAAAAGAAGAGTTTTCTGGTATATAAGTATATATCATTGTTTTGGTTTTAGAGATGCAATAGAAAGGACAGTTTTAGAGATGAGGTTTGTTATTTATTTATGACTCCTTCCACTCCAGAGAATTTTCAGGAGCCTTTTCAAATTATGAAAGAGTATTCATTGGTATACATAGATATATAATTGCCCTCAGAATTTTAAAATAACTCTGCTGACTGTGACTCAGAATTTATATCTATCGTTTCTTGCTCTAACAAAGAGAAAAACAGCAGTGCTACAAATACAACTGATTCAACATTGCTGTCTCTATCAAGTGCAAGTAACCCTGCCCTATGGGAGCACAGCATGTCTTTGAGAACTCAAATTTTGAAGGTGGCTGGGATCAGAGGAAGGAGGGATACAAAGAGACATATACACAAGTAGCTCTAATTCATGATAATCTCTCTTAAGAGCCTCATGGAAACGCAGCATAAGGAGAGATGAATTGCACCCGAGCAATCTGGAAAGAGCTTCATTGAGAAGATGACATAAGCACTGGGCCCATTTTAACAAGAGAGGGTGGGTAATTCCAGGCTATGAGAATAGTGAAAATAATATCAACAAGAGGATGTAGAGAAATACCAGACTTGTCTTTTCTACTTTGAGGATAACTTTTGTGCCAAAGGCAGTATCAATAAAATATTAAATATCTTATTTTGATCCTGAGAAACTGGCAACCAAAGGCTCAGGCACCCAAACTGTGAGTGATATTTTCCCTACAGTTGGTAAAACTGTATATTCTACAACATATGGAATCCTGCTGAAAGCTTTCACTGGCACTTTGCCTTGTTGAATAAAAGTTAGAAGTTATGCTTAGACATTTTTTTTAAATCAACACTGTCTTTTCATTAGACTAACATTTAAAATATGGCTTAAAATCATGGGAAAAAATATTATTATGTCTAACACTGATTGAGCTCTTAACTATGTGTCAGGCATAGTTCTAAACATTTTTATGAACCATTAATCCTCTGTGAGTCAGGTACTATGACTCACTTTGTGATACAGAGAAGGACCATGAGAATAGAGATTGAATGATTTCCCCAATGTTACATAACTTGCAGATGTTGATCCGCGGTGGGATTTGAACCCAAGGAGTTTGGCTCTACAGTCTTTATTCTTAACCATTACATTCTACTGCTTCCCAAAAGTCTTGTCATGTTTGTAGGCTAATTTACCTTGTATCTATATGTAAAGTTGTACTTTGTTATTTGATAACTCACACTAGATGCATTTTGCCAAAGTTGGCTATTCAACTTATTTGCAAAGGATCAAAATGAATAGAGAATTCCAAATCCACAATATATTTTTATTTATACTTACATACTATGCATAATACTGTGTTGAGAAGTATTATTTCAATCTGTACCCTAGGACTCTACCTAGAATTTATTCATTCAACAAACATGAATTGAATAGTCCTACTGCAGGCAATGCCCTGTGCTAAGCAATGATTTATAGCTACCTTCCTAATGGGCAACTAGATTTCATCAAAATTCATCCACACCATGATAGGTATTTTTCCAAATAAGCACAAATAGTTTTCGGTAGGGAAGCAGCAAATGACCTTCCCATTTGCTCATTCAACAAATATTCCTCAAGACTCCGCTATGTGCCAGGCATTTGATGGGTGCTGAAAATTCAGGGGCAAGCACAACGGAGCCAATATATGTCCCTGGGACTTTGGTGGGAAGAAAGATGTCAAGTAACAATCATGCAAGTAATTACTAACTGTGGTAGGTAGAATTAAAACATTTATAGAAAACTATGATAGAGTGACATTTCTTAGTTTTGGAGGTAGAGTCAGAGAGATGTCCCTAGAAAATTGACATTTAATATGGAAGTAGAGGATTAGTAGAAATTATCCAAGTAAGTAAGTATAGAAGAGTAGTTCAGGCAGAGAAAATAGCATATGTGAAGGTCCACAAGAAGCTCTGTGCTTTGCAGGAAATGAAACGCCCCTCTTCCTCCCACCTTACTCCACCTCCACCCCCATGTGCCTGTAGTAACACAAGAAGAGGGCAGCTGAGGCCAATCCTCAGAGGTCTTTTCCTAAATATGGGGCCCACACCTGCTCACTCTGTTGCTAACCCACTCACATTTTCTCCATGGCTCCAAGGAATAAAAACTGTATTTACAGTACTCATACACAATCCTTTAAAATGAACAATTTAGCCCAACTGGTATGGCTTAGTGGTTGAGCATCGACCTATGAACCAGGAGGTCAGGGTTCAATTCCTGGTCAGGGCACATGCCTGGGTTGCAGGGGGTGTGCAGGCGGCAGCCAATCAATGATTCTCTCTCATCATTGCTGTTTCTCTTTCCTCCTCTCTGAAATCAATTAAAAATAAATTTTATAAAGTTAAAATAAATAAATAAAATAAAATGAATAATTTAGCCCTAACCAGTGTGGCTCAGAGGGTTGGTTGGGTGTCATCCCATGCACCAAAAGGTTGCTGGTTTGATTCCTGATCACAGCACATACCCAGATTGGGGGCTCAGTCCCCAGTAGGGGTCATGCAGGAGGCAGCCAATCAAGGTTTTGCTCTCACACACCTTTCTCTCTTTCTCCCTTCTCCTTTGCTCTCTTTCTTAAAAAAAAAAAAATCTTTAAAAAGTAAAATAAAATGAATAATTTAAATTCTGCAATAATTTCATTGGTGGAGAGGATATCAATGACATAAATCACTATAAGATTATAAATTTCATCTGTATTTTAACAACTTGAGGCCAGAGATGATATTTTATATACCGTACTATCAATTTAGATATGTGCATAGCTAGAGTTTAATATCTAATGTTACTATTTGAGGAGAAAAGATGTAGGGTAAGAATTTACATGCTACCTGCCCAGATATTCTTCTACTTAAGATTTATTAACCAGATTTATTTCCCGAGAAGAAACCAAGATGGCGGCATAGGTGAACACCTAAACTGCTGCCTCGCACAAAAATTTCAAAACTACAGCTAAAAGACAGAACAGACATCATCCAGAACCACAGGAAAGCTGGCTGAGTGGAAATTATACAACTAGAAAGAAAGAGAGGGGCTCACGGAGACTCAGAGGAGCTGCAAAAAGCTGAGGTACGGAGACACGCGTGTAGAAAGGACGGGCAGCAGGGTGCCTGGCTGGCTTCCTCTAGCGGGAGGAGACAGAAACTCGACTGCACTGAACCCCAGTTCCAACTGCACTGAACTCCCACTCCAGGCGAGACTCGTATGGAGGGGAGAGTCTGGACTCTCGTGAAAAGGGAGAAGTGCACGGAAACTTAGGGGAGCCGTAAAAGACAGAGGTCTGGAGGCGGGCAAGCTCCAGTGCGCACACAGAGGGCTGACTGCTGACTGTGCTGCTGGCATCATCTAGCAGGAGGAAGACAGAACCTCCCAACTGCGCTGAAATCCACTTCCAACTGCAATGAACCCCAGTTGCAGGCCAGACCCTGGGGACTCAGACTCATACGGGTCCCCGGAGCACATGGAAACACAGGGAAGCCAGAAAGGCAGAGATCTGGAGGTGTGCGAGCGTGAGTGTGCAGATAGGGCTGCAGCAATTACCGATGGACACTGAGACCCAGGGGCTGCATAGGGCAGGGCTGACGGGAAGCCAAGGCTGTCTGCTCAGCCCTGAGACTCCACCCCATCCAAGCCAAGCACAGAGGCTCTTGCAATTTTCCAAGTCTTGTCTCATAAAGCTGACTCCAGCACATAAGTTCTCCTGGTATAAACACAGTTGATCCTCACAGCCAATTGGCCTGGAGGTCAATTCACCCCAGTGACACCAACAACAATCAAGACTTGACTATAGCAAGGCTGTATACACAGTCCACAAAGGGGTGCACCAAGAGTGTCCACCTCAGGTAACTGGGGAAGTGGAGCTACTGGGCTACATAGGACACCTAGCGCACAAAGCTATTCTACCAACTCAGGGAAGCAGCAAAAATGTAAAGACAAAGGAAAAGATCACAAACAAAAGAAATGGAAGCAAACAAATGACTGGATATAGAGTTCTAAACCACGATTATAAAGTTTTTCAAGAATTTCTTCAAAAAGGTCAATAAATTTAGTGAGACCCAAGAGGAGATGAAAAAGGATGAACTAGAAATTAAACATACACTGACTGAAATAAAAAAATATTATACAGTGACCTAACAGCAGATTAGAGCAATGCAAGAATCAAGGCAAAGATTTGAAATACAAAGAAGCGGAAAACACTCAACTGAAAAAGAAAAAAGAAAAAAGAATACAAAAATTTGAAGATAGTGTAAGGAGCCTCTGGGATAACTTCAAGCATACCAACATCAGAATTATAGGGGTGCCAGAAGAAGAGACAGAGCAAGATACTGAAACCCTATTGGAAGAAATAATGACTGAAAACCTCCCCCACTTGGTGAAAGAAACAGACTTACAATTCCAGGAAGTGCACAGAACTCCAAACAAAAGGAATCCAAAGAGGACCACACTAAGGCACATAATCATTAAAATACCAAGAGCAAAAGACAAAGAGAGAATATTAAAAGCAGCAAGAGAAAAACAGTTAATTACCTACAAGGGAGCACCCATACAATTGTCAGCTGATTTCTTAACAGAAACTATGCAGTCCAGATGGGAATGGCAAGAAATATTCAAAGTGATGAATAGCAAGAACTTATTACCAAGATTACTCTACCCAGCAAAGCTATCAATCAGAATTGAAGGGCAGATAAAGAGCTTCACAGATAAGAAAAAATTAAAAGAGTTCATCAGCACCAAACCAGTATTATATGAAATGCTGAAAGTACTCTTTAAGAAGAGGAAGAACAAAAAGGTAAAGATAAAAATTAAGAACAACAAATACAAAACTATCAACAGGTGCATCTAAAAATCAAGTGAATGAAAAATCTGATGAACAGAATAAACTGGTGAATATAAAAGCATCAAGGGCATAGAAAGGGAGTGGACTGACAATTCTCAGGGGAAAGGGGTAAAGGGGGTCAGGGAGAGACTGGACAAAAATCATACACCTATGGATGAGGACAAATTGGGAGGGGGGTAAGGGCAGAGGGAGGGGTGGGAGCTGGGTGGAGGTGAGCTATGGTGGGGGGGGAAGAGGAACAACTGTAACAATCTGAACAATAAAGATTTATCAAATAAAAAAAGATTTATTAACCCATTCATATATACTTATCGACTTCAATGGTATGAATAAAAACCTCTTATTCACTTTAAAATAAAAGTTAAGCCAATTCTGCAGGGATGAGAACAGAGAGAAGGCTAGAAATACAGGCAAGCTAAATAGAGGTCCCTTACTCCTCAGCTCTAAGAACAAGTGTGCCATTGCTCTTTCTTCACAGAAAGCTTACTTGTAGGAATAAGTTAAGCTTATTTCTAAAGAAGGAATGATGGTGGCCAGTTGCAATGAAATTCAGCCACTTTTCCCTTAAAACTAATTCAACTGAAAATCTTATCAGTGGGAAATTCTCTAAGGACCAAATACTCTATTTTCTGCAACTTACAATATCTATAAAACATTTTCAGGTCTAAGATTCACCACCCGTCTTCCTCTACACACACACACACACACACACACACACACACACACACACACACATCCCACAGTCATATCAATACAATAAACTGACTTCTGACAGAAGTAACAAAGAATTTTTTAAAATCTAAAAGTTGAAGTATGTAACCAACACATTTATGAATCTTTGTTTCTCTCTGTGATTACTTAAACATTTCTATATAGTAACATTTGAGGGCAGGAAAAAATAATCACCATTCTTTCCAATGGAGGCAAGATTAGTGAGCTGGGCTCATTGTCATTAAATAGCATAGATTAGAATGACTAGCTGGTTAGGCAAATATCAAAACACAACACACCTGTGGAAGGGATATCATCAGCAGAGTACCAGAAACATCAAGAACAATATAACCCAGTCCTTGCCTTCCAGAAACCAGGTCAGAGGGAGACACCCTAGGGGAGTAGGGAGTGAGGGGAAAGAAAAACCATAATCAAGTCAATCATTCCCAAACTGTTGTTCCAGCATACAAAAAACACAAAATCTATAAAGCTCTTACCAGAAGGAAGGCAATTAATGCCCAACTCCTATGTGTAACTGGACAAATTTCTTTCTTTTATCTCTTACTTTATCATACTCTATCCCTTTGTCTGCACATAATGCACATAGCTAAATAGATTTAATCAACTTAAAGAATCAATATCTTTAATAAGTATGTTGAGACTAGAAGGCCTTTCAGGAACTAACCCATTTTGAACTTGTTTCATTCCACACTTAAAACAGCAATTAGCTAAGTGGACCATGGCTCCCTAAACAGCACATGACAGAGAAAGACTGTTACAGGAAAAAGTAACTGAGTTTTCTCACTTTTCTTTGCAATTCTTTTTTTTTTTTAATATATATTTTTTTATTTCAGAGAAGAAAGAAAGAGAGATAAAAAATATCAATGATGAGAATCACTGATTGGCTGCCTTCTACACATCTCCTACTGGGGATTGAGCCTGCAACCCAGGCATGTGCCCTTCACCAGAATTGAACCTGGGACCCTTCAGTCCTCAGGCCAACGCTCTATCCACTGATCCAAACCCACTAGGTCTTCTTTGCAATTCTTGAGCAATAATATGAATTAAAGAGTTTGGGAGTTTGTTTTTTTAATTAAATATTTATTGTTGAAAGTATTTCATATGTCCCCTTTCTTGCCGCCCCCCCCCTCCATTGACTCCTTCCAGCCTGGCCCCGACCTCTGCCCCAGGCCCTCACCACCCTATAATCTGTGCCATGGATTATGCATATATGCATACAAGTTCTTTGGTTGATCTCTTCCACTCAGCCACCCTCCCCTGCCTTCCCTCTGATATTCCATAGACTGTTCTATGCTTCTATGTCTCTGAATGTATTTTGTTCATCAGTATTTTGTTCATTAGATTCCACATCTGAGTGAGATCATGTGATACTTGTCTTTCTCTAACTGGCATATTATTTAACTTAGCATAATACTCTCCATGTCCCTCCATACTGTGTCACAAAGGATAAAAGATTCTTGTTTTTTACTGCTGCCTAGTATTCCATGGTATAAATGTCTCACAGCTTTTTTATTCACTAACCTACTGATGGGCACTTGGGCTGTTTCCAGATCTTAACTATTGTAAATTGTGCTACTATGTGCTACATGGGTGCATACATGTTTTTCTGATTGGTGTTTCGGTTTTCTTAGGATATATTACCAGAAGTGGAATCACTGGGTCAAATGGCAGTTCCATTTTTAATTTTTTGAGGAAATTCCATACTGTTCCACAGTGGCTGCACCAGTATGCATTCCCACCACCAGTGTATTAGGACTCCCTTTTCTCCATATCCTCACCAGCACTTATCATTTGTTGATTTGTTGATGGTAGCCATTCTGACAGGCATGAGGTGATACCTCATTGTCGTTTTAATTTACATCTCTCTGATGATCAGTGACTTTGAGCATTATTTTGTATGTTTCTTGGCCACTGTATGCCTGCTTTGGAGAAGTGTCTATTTGGGTTCTTTGCCCATTTTTTTTATTGTATTGTCTTCCTTTTTTTAAGTTGTATGAGTTTCTTATACATTTTGGATATTAAATCTTTATCAGATGTATCATTACCAAATATGTTCTCCCATACAGTGGGATCCCTTTTTGTTTTGTTGATGGTTTATTTTGCTATGCAGAAGCTTTTTAATTTGATGTAATCCCATTTATTTTCCCCTTAGCTTCCTTTGCCTTAGCAGAGGTATCTATAACATATTGCTAAGAAAGATGTCTGAGATTTTGCTGCTATGGTTTTCTCTAGGATTTTTATGGTCTTACCATTTATATTTAAGTCTTTTATCTATTCTGAGTTTATGCTTATGTATAATATAAGTTGGTGGTCTAGTTTTATTTTTTTGCATGTATCTGTTCAATTTTCCCAACACCATTTATTGAAAAGATTTGTCTTGATTCCATTGTATGTTCTTGCCTCCTTTGCAAATATTAGGTTAGTGTTATGACTGGGATCGATTTCTGGGATCTCTGTTCTGTTTTATTTATCTATATTCTTGTGCCAGTACCGGGCTGTTCTGATTACAGTGGCTTTGTAGTATATTTGGTAACGTGATCCCTCCAACTTAGTTCTTTCTCAAGATTGCTGTGACTATTCATGGTCTTTTTGGTTCCATATAAATTTTTGGAGTATTTGTTTAAGTATGTGAAATATGCTATTGGTATTGTAATAGGGATTGCATTAAATCTATAGATTGCTTTCATTAGTATGGACATTTTAATAATGTTAAGTCTATCAATCCATGAACATGGTATATTCTTCCACTTGTTTATATCTTCCTTTATCTCTTTTTTCAATGTCCTATAATTTTCCAAGTACAAGCTTTTATCTCCTTGGTTACATTTATTCCTAATTAACTTTTTTAAAAATATATTTTATTGATTTTTTTACAGAGAAGAATGGAAATAGAGAGTTAGAAACATCAATGAGAGAGAAACATCAATCAGCTGCCTCCTGCACACTCCCTATTGGGGATGAGCCCACAACCAAGGTACATGCGCTTGACCAGAATCGAACCCAGGACCCTTCAGTCCACAAGCCAACACTTAATCCACTAAGCCAAACCCATCAGGGCTATTCATAATTAACTTTTTGTTGCAATGGTAAATGGGATTGTTTGTTTAGTTTTTCATTCTGAGAAGTCATTTTTGGTATATAAAAATGCCATCAATTTCTGAGTGTTAATTTTGTATCCTGCTACATTGCCAAATTCATTTATTAAATCTAGTGGTTTTTTGGTGGAGTCTTTAGGATTTTCTATGTACAGTATCATGTCATCTATGAATAATAAGGGTTTTACTTCCTCCTTTCCAATTTGGATGCCTTTTATTTCTTCTTGTCTGATGGCTGTGGCTAGGACTTCCAGAACTCTGGAACTTCAGCTGCTGTCTGTGCAAGCCTAGCCATCCCTTTTGCATCTCCGAACTTCCTACCAGTCTCTATGTAGTCTCCAGTTTGTGTTCTTAGTTATCCAATTCTCTCCAGGTAGTCTTCTACAGATTTTTCACAGTGGTTTTCCGTATTTTAGTTGTATTTCCAGAGTGCTACAAGCAGACATCCCTGTCTTGCTTTTATCCTTAGGGGAAATGATTTTAGTGTTTGCCCATTGAGTATGATGTTCACTGTAGGTTTGTCATATATGGCCTTTATCATGTTGAGGTATGATCCCTTTATTCCCACTTTGCTGAGTTTTTATAAAAATGGGTGGATTTTTTTTAAATTAATTTTTATTAATTTTTTATACATATCTCCCCATTGCCCCCCCTCCCTCCCAGGCATACCCCAACCCCCTAGTGTCTGTGATCATTGGTTATGCTTATATGCATGCATATAAGTCCTTTGATTGATCACTTATCTACCTCACCTAACTTTAATCTTTTTGCTGTAATTTCACAGTGTTTGATGCTTTATGATTTTTGTCCTCCTGAGAATTATCAGTCTACTCCCTTTCTGTGCTCCTGATTCTATTATATTCATCAGTTTATTCTGTTGATCAAATTTTTAATTCACTTAATTTTTAGATTCACTTGTTGACAGATATGTATTTGTTGTTCATAATTTTTTGTCTTTTACCTTTTTCTTCTTCCTCTTCTAAAAGAGTACCTTTCAGCATTTCATATAATACTGGTTTGGAGTTGATGAACTCCTTTAGCTTTTTCTTCTCTGTGAAGCTCTTTATCTGCCCTTCAATTCTGAATGATAGCTTTGCTGGATAGATTATTCTTGGTTGTAGGTTCTTGCTGTTCATCACCTTGAATATTTTTTGCCACTCCCGTCTGGCCTGCATTGTTTCTGTTGAGAAATCAGCTGACAGTCGTAAGGGTGCTCCCTTGTAAGTAATGAACTGTTTTTCTCTTGCTGCTTTTAATATTCTCTCTTTGTCTTTTGCTCTTGGTATTTTAATGATGATGTGTCTTGGTGTGGTCCTCTTTGGATTCCTTTTATTTGGAGTTCTGTGTGCTTCCTGGACTTGTAAGTCCATTTCTTTTACCAGATGTGGGAGGTTTTCAGTCATTATTTTTTTAAATAGGTTTTCAGTATCTTGCTCTCTCTCTTCTTCTGGCACCCCCACAATTCTGATGTTGGTACGCTTGAAGCTGTCCCAGAGGCTCCTTACATTATCTTCACATTTTTGGATTCTTTTCTCTTCTTGCTTTTCCAGTTGAATGTTTTCTGCTTCTTTATATTTCAAATTTTTGACTTGATCCTTGCCTTTCTCTAGTCTGCTGTTAGGGCTCTGTATACTATTTTTTATTTCAGTCAGTGTATGTTTAATTTCTATTTGGTCCTTTATCATCTTTAGTTGGACCTTTTTCATCTCTTCTTGGGTCTCACTAAATTTATCCAACTTTTCTAGCATATTCTTGAAAAACCTTATAAGTGTGGTTTTGAACTCTATATCCAGTCTTTTTTTTCTCCTTTCTTTTGTTTGTGATCCCTTCCCTTGTCTCGGCATTTTCACTATGCCGGGGAAACTTCTGTGTTGAATTCAGCCTATGATACCAGACACAAAACCGAAGAAGCCTCTATTGAGCTTGGGATGGGTGGAGTCTCAGGGCTTAAGGGACCGCCTTGCCTTCCAGTCGGCCTCGCCCTCCACGGCCCCTGAGTCTCACGTGACTGGGTAATGGCTGAAACCGTCCTTGTGCCTCTAACCGCTGCCTTTCCAGCTCCCCTGCACAGCAGGACCTCACGAGTCTAGGTCTCTAGGGTTTCGTCCGAAACAGGGGCTTAGTGGAGTCAGAAGTGGCACAGTTGGGAGGGTCTATCCCCCACCCACTCGCGAAAGCCAGCGGCACAATCAGCAATCTGTCCTGCGTGCAGTGCTGTGCGCACCGCCACCAGGCCTTTGATCTTTTGCGACTCCCCTAAATTTTCGTGCACCTCTGCCTTTTCACAGTCCAAACTCACCCCGTATGAGTTTCGGCTGGATCTGGGGTTTAGTGTCGTAGGATAAGGGGTTCAATGCTGTTGGGAGTCTCCGTTTCCCTCCCACCAGAGAAAGCCAGCCAGGTTCTCCAGCACCCGCTATCTCAGCGCGTGCGTCTCCGTACCTCAGCTTTTTGCAGCTCCTCTGGGTCTCCGTGAGCCCCTCTCTTTCCTTCTAGTTGTAGAACTTCCACTCAGCCAGCTTTCCTGTGGTTCTGGATGATGTCCGTTCTGTCTTTTAGTTGTAGTTTTGAAATTGTTGTGCAAGGCAGCAGTGTAGGTGTTTACCTATGCCGCCATCTTGGATTCCTCATCAAAAATGGGTGGATTTTGTCACATGCTTTTTCTGCGCCTATTGAGATGATCATGTGGTTTTTGTCTTTCAATTTCTTTATGTGATGTATCACATTTATTTATTTGTGAATATTGTAATAATGTTGCATCCCTGGAATAAATCCCACTTGGTAATGGTATATAATCTTTTTAATATATTACTAGATCTGACCTGCTAATATTTTATTGAGGATTTTAGCATCTATGTTCATCAGGGATATTGGCCTGTAATTCTCTTTCTCTGCAGTGTCTTTATCTGGTGTTGAAACCAAGATAATGCTAGCCTCACAAAAAGAGCTTGGAAGTTCCTCTTGGACTTTTTTGGATTAGGTTGAGGAGGACAGGTGTTAGTTCTTCTTTGAATGTTTGATAAAACTCGCCTGTGAAGCTGTCCAGACCAGGGCTTTTGTTTGCTGGGAGTTTTTTGATTACTGCTTCTATTGCATCAGTTGTTACTGGCCTACTCAGACTTTCTGACCCTTCCTGATTCAGTTTTGGGAAAACTTTTCTAGGAATCAATCCATTTCATCCACATTGTTGGTATATAGTTGATCAAGTATTTTCTTACAATCCTTTGAATGTCTGTGGTGTCAGTTGTTACTTCTCCACTTTCATTTCTATTTATTTGGGTTCCCTCTTTTTGTTTCTTGATGAGTCTGGCTAATGGTTCATCAATCTCGTTTATCATTTCAAAGAACCAGCTTTTGGTTTCATTGATGTTTTGTATTTATTTATTTACTTACTTATTTACTTATTTATTTTAGTGTTATGTCATTTATTTCTGCTCTAATCTTTATTTCATTCTTTCTACTTACTCTGGGCTTTTTTGTTGTTCTCTTTCTAGTTCTTTAAGTTATAGACTAAATAGTTTATTGTAGATTTTTCTTTTTTCTTTTTTTGAGGTAGGCCTGTAGTGCTATAAACTTTTGAGCCCATTATTGATAGTTTGGGCTCACTGATGTCAGCTGCTGCATGTTTGAGAGATTTTAGCAAAGTCTGAAGCCTGAGCCAGGACAGGCCATTAACATGGAAAAGCTGCTGGACAATCAGATGCTGTTTCTGACTGCCCCTATGTACCCTGTTTGGAGCTATCAGCAATCCATAACTTATGGTTCCCTCTCCTGGGACTGGATACCTTTGGAAAGTATAAGATGTGGACCAGGCTCCTCTTTTTCTAGCCTTGGGCCCAGAATAAGACCAGGCAAAAACTCAAAGCCTACAGAGACCTCTACCTGCAGCCTGCAGTCTGATTGTTATCAGTCTTTATTGGCCTCAGGCTATTCTTTCTTCCTTTTTTTTTTTTTTTTTTTTTTTTTTTTTTACTGATTTCAGAGGAGAAGGGAGCAGGAGAAAGAGATGGAAACATCAATGATGAGAGAAAAATCATTGATCAGCGGCTTTCTGCACACACCTCACTGGGATCAAGCCTGCAACCTGGGCATGTGCCCTGACTGGGAATTGAACCCTGACCTCCTGGTTCATAAGTTGATGCTCAAACACTGAGCCATGCTGGCTGCGTAGTCTCAGGCTATTGACCACAGGGTGAGGCAAGAGGTCTTCCAACAGGGTGTAGCAACTGCCTTTCCCCCAGGCCAAAACTGCCTGGATAGCAAAGGTCTGTAGTAGAAAGATGTCCTCCACAGCATGAGGGAATGACTCAGCACAGGAAACTGCGGTGACTGTCCTCTGAGTTCCTACCACAGAGCCTCCAACCTGGGACTCTCCTCACACATCTCCAGTTCACTCTGCCTTCCCTCTGCCAAAGCCCAAGGTAAGTGGCTACACACAAACTTCTGTGTATTGGCCCTTAAAGAGGGTTCCTGCATGTCCAACCATCTCTCACTGGCAGATAGAAACCCTGATGCTTTTCACAGCAGATATTATGTGGGCACCTTTCTCAGTTCTAGTGTTCTGGGCTGGGGAGCCCAGCGTGGGATTTAGACCCTAGAGTTCTGTTGGGAACCCTTCACAGGTGAGATATCCTTCTGAACTTTCAGCTGCTGTCTGTGTGAGCCCAGCCACCCCTTTTGCATCTTCGCACTTCCTACCAGCCTCTATGTGTCTCCACTTTCCATTCTTGGTTATCAGGGTTTTCTCCAGGTAGTCTTCAATTGATTTTTCACGGTGGTTTTTCTGTATTTTACTTGTATTTACTTGGTCCTGGGAGAGTGTCAGTGTTACTCTGCCACCATTTTGGGAGGGTCAGGAGAGATTTAATGGTGAACAAGAATAAAAGCTAGTGGATCTATATATAGTTAAGTTTGGATTTATATCCAAGGAAACATAGATTGGTTTGGAGAGAAGAGACAAAGAGAGTAAAAGACAAATCAAGTTCAAACACACTAAAAAATACTGAGAAACATGACACTGTGACTAAAAATAGATTCTCTAATTTCAACAATGAAAATGTAACAAGTAAAATCTTATTCTTTTTGGAAGACAATATGAAGGCTTAGCATGACAAAAAGTGATTACTAACAATACACTATTCAATAAAATACTATACATTTGGAGGAATCTTTGAACTCACTAAATAGATACCATAAGCAAAGCTCACTCTCTCAAGTTAAAAATATTTTTGGTCAAGAAGTTATCATTGAAATTAAATGATGGCAGACATGTCTAAGAAATATTGCAGAGATTTGATTCCTTTATGAATCTTGTGGAGATGGCAACTAGTGGCCAACAGAATAATAATGGGATGGTGGTAATGCAAGAAAACAGTATCATCATGTTATAAGCCTGGAAAGAGTTATGAAGAATGGCTGTGTTCACCAGAGAAGCCAACAGCTTCTACATGTCCCCTCTCCACATCACCTGTTTTACTAAAATATAAAAATCAAGTCAGATACATTTTCATAGTGAGCTTTTTTGTTAAACTTTTATAATAGTCAAAATAAAATACTGTATTATTTTTAGTATCATTGTAGTATTATATGAAAGATAAAACACTATAATGATAAAAATATAAATGAACAAAAGTTCTCTACTTACATGTTAATCTCAACTTCCCTCCCTAATAAATCTTTTGGTAAATTGTTAAGAAGAAACAAGTAAGACAGCCTCACTCTCCAAAACCATCCCCAATGACACTGAACAAGTACTAAAATGACTGATAAAATAGAGTAGCAGCCACCTAAATCCAAAACTTCTATTTTCATATCTATGTGGCCCAATATACCCAAACACATACAGGGTGTCCCCCAAAAAATGTATACACACTTTGAATGGTTATAAAGTCAGTGTTTATTAACATACAGTTCAAAATTTAAAAGAATCTACAGAATTCAAAATATAAAAGAATAAAAATTAAAAGAAATAAATCATTTTTTAAATCAATTCCTGTTTTCAAATTGATGACCATTCTGGTCTAGGCACTGCTGATAACTTGAAGCAATGGAATCGCAAACATCAGTAATCATTTCATTCGGTGTTTGTGCACCCTCAATTCATTGACTGTTACCAGTTTTGTGCCGTAAACTTTATCTTTTATGTTTCCTCTTTTAAAATATTTAAAATGTCTAATGGCACTTTAGAATAAATTTTCTTTTTTCAAAGCTTACTCTGGCTTCATCCATTACTTCAAATCAGTTAAACCTGAAAAGGAGTAAAAATTTAGTGAGTTATTAGCTGTTAAAATGTGTACACATTTTTCGGGACACCCTATATTGCAAGAATTCTAGAAGGTCTAGAGTACAAAATGAAAGCCTCCAATGGGAGGTCCTTTCACCAATATATCAACTTCTTCTCTGGGTGTTTCAGAGTCTTATTGCAGATTTGAACTTTACTCCTTAAAGCTCACTCTGAAGTATTTATACTATACAGCACTGAAGGCTTAAAAAAGCCTTACATTTATGTTTTCTTCTAGTTTTGTCTATATATAGGAAAGATTTAAGGGCAGACCTTTCTGAAAGCAACATGAACGGATAGAACAAGTCCTTGCTCAGCAAGTCCTTCCATTATTTTAGAGAGAAACCTTGCTAATCTCTGACATTTGCTCATTAAGGACTCCTACTTCTTTCGATACAGATCTAATACTGGTTTACAATGTAAAAATATACCCCACTGTCACGACCATGACATAAGGTTCAAAGGAAAGGCTGGGCCCAGATCAGCCAGAAAGCAAAAAAAGCAGATCAACTTCACGCCATGGGGGTTCAATAAATAAAGGTCTTTTAATGGGGAATTCACGGCTCAAAGTATGATACTACACTGTAACCAGCGGAACTCCAACTATATCAACACCTGGTCTAAATTGTTAAACTGTAAAAAGAGACTCCCAATTTAAAAAGAAGACAAAATCCTAATGACACTTTCAAACAGAAAGCAACATATTCTCATGTTATGAATTTAGTAAGTGTCCTGCATAGTTGAAATGACTCTGAAAGAGGGAACCAGAACCCAGAATAGCCTGGACACTTCTGTTATCTCAAACAATGGGCAGTTAGCCATTCATTCCTCCCTCTTAGTATATATTCTACTTGCTTCAGACAAAGCCCATTATAAATTTGATGAGACTGCTCAAGTTCAGCTATACCAGATGTTTGAACGCTGGGGATAGGAAACATTTGTTACACAAAAACTATTACAACATTTTGTACCTAAAAAATAAATATGTTCATTTAGTAAAAAAAAAAAAAAAAAAAGTTATATTGCGCACCTATGACAAGCCTGACACTGGAAATAAAGGAATGAATACAACAGATATGGTCCCTGCCACTGAGGAACCATGTCACAAGAGAGTACACTGAACTGTAGACTGTGGATAATGAGGATATTCCCACCCTACCCCCTTCTTAAATGTGCAGTAAAAGACCAGAAAGTTGTCAGAAGTCTTTTAAAATAATGACCCTCTCAGTTGTGACACATATAAAACATAAGCATCTTATACAAATATAAATGAGCAGTAATTTTAAAGCATATAAAATGACTACTTTTTAAACAAATATACAAGAAATATTAAAATCCAAGTAAGTCCCAACCCATAAAAGTATTTGCTTTCATGTTTCCCCTACTCCTAGACTATAACTGAAGAAGCCAACTTATTATGGTTGATACTTAGGGCTTTTGCTCTTTTATTTTGTCCTCTTAATGTTATACCAGTACTACTTATTAGTACAAAATAGCGTTAAGTTCTGGCCAGGGTGGCTCGGTGGTTGAACATGGACCCAGGAAACAATTCGATTCCTGGTCAGGGCAGATGCCCAGGTTGCAGGCTCAATCCCCTGTAGTGGGTGTGCAGGAGGCAATTGGTCAAAGTTTTTCTCTCATCAATGTTTTCATCTCTCCATCCCTCTCCTCCCTCTCTCTCTAAGAAATCAATAAAAACATACTTAAAATAAAATGAAACAGCTTTAGAAAAGCCCAACTTTCTCCTGTGTAGATATTTTAATCAGAGCTCCATTAAAATTATAAACATAGTTACAGAAACATAAAATCTCTACAACTCTCCTGTTCTATCAATCACACGATTAAGTATTATTGAAACAAAGCTCACATCTGTTCCATTCTTATATCTTTTTATCTTGAGACAAAGTTTTCAAATGAAACTTCATGACTCTGCAAAGGCTCCACAATCCACACACACACACAGAGAGAGAGAGAGAGAGAGAGAGAGAGAGAGAGAGAGAGAGAGAGAGGAATATGCTAATTAACTGGGACACCGAAACAGACAGACTAGACAGGAGGAGGTTGCACATGCAGTATTGGAGGGGGTGGGGCGCGGAGTGGCAGGGGCCTGTGCTGAGGGAGGGCCTGATCAGCAGGGGCCGCAGCTGCTTCAAGGGCCAGAGAGAGGGAGGCAGGGCTGGACCGACAGTGGCCAGGCTGCTGGGAGGCCTGGGGAGCAACACAGGGCCAGACTGGTGACTCGAGAGTGTGCGGTGCCTCGCCATTTAGAATCACACTGGGCTCCTAGTATGCACTATAAAAAGATTTTTTCTGTTTTGCAGGCATAAATACAGTACTTTTGTGCTGACCTGTACCCACTCTTATTTAATTAAAAAGAAAGACACGCTATGAAATTGAATGCACTGAAACAGAACGCTATTGGTACCTTCATATCATTCCCTTCATATAGGCCCTTCACACAGGCCATGCCAAAACCAGGCTTTAAACAGACACTCTTGCCAGGGCTAAGACAAATGGAAACTCTATCACCAACAGTATTCTTCTTGCTTCTGATTCTGAGTGGAAAAATGCCACTAATGGTTCACTAACTTTTTTCTAAGTGGATGGAGAATGGTAGAGTGAAAAAAGCAGTGTCCACCCTAAGAGAAACAGTGTGAGCCTAAACTTCATCACTAACTAGCAGGGCCACTATGGGCAGGTTACGTAATTTCTCTGACCTACAGCATCTATAAAATTAGGACAGGAAAGTCTTAAAAAAAATTGTATTACATTAGAATCACTCTCAAGGGTTTAGAATGGCCTTATTCCATACAACGGAATATTATTCAACAACAAAAAGGAATGAAGTTCTGATACATACTACATCATGGATAAACCTTGAAAATGTGATAAGAGAAATAAGTGAGAAACAAAAGAACATATATTTTATGGTTCTATTTATATGAAATATCCAGAATAGGCAAATTCTGTGGAGAGATAGAAAGTAGATTGGTGGTTGACCAGAGGTGGAGGTGGGAGTGGCGGCTAATGGCTATGAGGTTTCTTTTTGCGAGGACAAAACTGTCCTAAAATTAGATTGTACTGATTGTACACTTTAAGTGGGCGAATTATATGTTACGTGAATTACATATAATTGTCTTTAAACAATGATCTTGTTCAGGATCCTGAGTTGAAAAAGGAACATGTAAATAAATATTCCCATCCTATCTCCTCCCTAAGTAAGGAGTAAAAGTAATGACTCAGCTGCAATAGATATGCATATAAAGTGACCAGACTATTTTTGTTTAACAAATATACAGGAAATTACAAATCCAAATCAATCTACCCCCAAAAAAGAGTTACCTTAATGATGCCCTAAGTCAAAATTTGGTCCTCGGAGTCTCAATTTGGGTAGTTCTATTTATAACACCTTTGCTATCACATTTTTAAATGTTCAAATCCCACCTAACTTTAAGACCAGTTCAAATGTTACATCTTCCATGAAGCCTTCCCCATCCTCTCAGGAAAAGTAATGTCACATTTCTTTGAACTTCCATGGTCCTTCACTTCCTTAGGGCCATTTTGGACTTTCAGTCCAGTATTATACTTATTTTGCCCAGTATCAACATATTGCTTTGACATTAAAAAGAGTCTCAATAAATAACCTATTTAATAAGTGGATGATGATTGCTTAACAACTGAGAATTTCATCTTCACCTGATAAATATTAATGTTGGAAATATCCAAGTCATTTAGACTCAAGAATGGTCCATAAAGTAGCAGGGCTACGGAATGCCCACCTTGGAAAAAACTTTCATAACCAAAATAAAACAAGACTGATTTGACATATTTATATATATAATCCGTAAGGAAGTCCCAAACAGAAGCAGTAAAGTAAGGACATAACCTCCCAAGGTAACTGAAAGAAACCTGAATTATATAAATTCCAGAATGTTTATTTAAAAATCTGTTTCATTATTTTATAGTGAAATCACATTTTTTCCTGAGTTCTATCATCAAGTCCTATTAGTTCCTCTTATTCTGCGTTTCTAAGATATATCACTTCTAGTTCCTTCTCCATTTTCCCCACCATACTAAAAAATCCAGGCCTCATTTTCTTTATGATCAACCAATTTTTAAAATCTCCTAATTTATCTCCCTTCCTCACAGTTCCTTCTTTCCTTCAACAATATTTATGAAGCCATTGTGTGTTGGGAAGAACTGAGCAGCACATAAAGAAATATCAAACGAGGCCTGTTCTCCAGAAACAATCAAGTTGGGACATTGACACATGAACACGATTCATCACAATACGCAGCAGCACAGATTTAAGGGCCACAAGTGACACTGGTAATTCCAAGCAATGGGTAGGTCCTCTGGCCTTCCCAGAACACAATCTATATCTCCTTCACACTATTCTCATCCTCTCTCTCCCTCTCTTTGTTCATCTTACTGGTTGATGTCTTCTGTTACACTGCCCATATGTCATGCACTGACCCTCTCCAATTTCTCTCCAACTTGCCTCCTAAGCTAATCAAGATAATCTACTTGGGGTAACCTGGAAGTGACTTACTCACAAGTACCTTTTGTTCATGATTGACTATTTGTCACCACAATTCTCCCCACCTTCTAATTCATGTCTACCACTGGTCTCAGGTCCTTTATTTTGTATGTATTTGGAGGTATGTAACTACATGTAATTTTTTTTTCAGCTTATAACTGGCAGGACTTATCCCTTCATATTTGTCTCATGGTATTCATTACAGTGTTTCCTAACTAAGAGTGTATCTCAAACCACCTATGGAGCTTCTTTAAAATACAAAGGTCTTTACCCAACCCCCTGGGAAAGCTCCTCAGTAAGAATGGGTGGGAGATGGACAGACATCTTTATTTCTAAAAAGCCCCACAGAGGATTCTGATGTACATCCCAACCTGAGAACCACTGACTTATTACAAGACTCCCTATACAGCAGACACTCAATTCTTATTAATTCATGCACTGAACCTCATAAATAACTTTCCTCTAAATAGCCTAACCAGATATCAACCCCTAGACTACACTAGCTCTGTTCCAAGTGCAACATATGGTTTTAAGATTTCATTTCCTGAAGTACTCCTTGGAGGGACACTATTACCTTGTCTCTTTACATTGTCTCCTATTTGTTGAAAAATGGAGGCCTGGAATGTAGCCATGTTAGACACCACCACTTAGGAATGTACTCTGGAGTCTCAGATTAAAATTGGATATACACACACACACACACACACACACACACACACACATATGAACAATGTAGAACTAGACATTCTGAATGAACACATTCTTACTAAATAGAATCTTGCTAAATCTATATAGAAGGCAGGATCAGAAAGTTGGTCAATAGTGTCTCCTCCAGGGTCTTCCTACTTCCCAGTGTCCTAAACTGCCTGAGACAGTTGAGGGGCCCCTGAAAACTGGTGAAGACTTTCAGCTGCTCAAGTGCCTCTAGTACAGTCAAGTGCTCTAATCAGATAAGTAACCAGGCCCCACCCAGACCCAGACCCGCAGTTGCCTCCCAACCACCCTGACACACTATTTACAGAGCTCAGTGGGGGAGCAGCATGAACTTTTCCCAAAGCCGGTCAAGTCAAGTCGTTCCTCACAGGCAGCAGCAGTGACTCACCAGCCAGGGAGGGAAGGAAAAGTGTGATGGGCCCTAAGGGTGTGAGGAGACTGGTCACAGCACCTCTTTTCCTGCTTCAGAAGTGGGCTCTGCTTTCTGCAGGAATCACCTGTTATTAATCACAGCTGTGGTCTACAGAACCCGCAGAACCACGCAGCCACCCCGGAGAGTTGTGGGCTGGGGAGGGGACCCGGGTCCTTCTCTCCGGCAGGGGCCCGCAGGTCCCAGACTCCACAGGCCTCTCCCAGCAGCTCCATCTTGCTTCCCGCCAGGGGGAGGGGCCGAGAAGGAGGGCTCGGAGTCTGGAAAGGCCCCAATGGGAGGAAGCCGTTTGACAGCAGGTAAAGCTACGTGGAAATCGCCAAGGGAGGGTAAAAAAAAAAAAGAAAGAAAGAAAGAAAAGAAAAGGAAAAAGAAAGGCAGCAGAGCTAAGCAAAAGGGATTTAGTTAGTGGTCATGAATTACTACCTAAAGAAATTACACGGTGTCTGAGAGTGCCAGGGGTGTGAGCCGAAGTAGAACGCCCGGGAGGGGAGGAGACAGGGAGATGAGCGGCCAGTACAAGTGGACAAAAGGGCCGGCGGCGGGGAGCCCGGGGGAAGGGTGGTGGGTGAGGCAGGTCCCAGGGTCAGGGCAGAAGTATTAAAAAGGAGGACGGCGTGGCTCTGGAATCCCAGGAAGGAAAGGAAAGGAAAGGAATGAGTTAGGGGAGCCCCTCAGCCCATAGGCCAGACAGGGGAGGCCTAAGACGGAGCCGAGAGCACGGCTGTCAACGTGAGGGGCGACCGCCTGCTGGAGGAAAGGGGCCATCTGTCATCCAGTAACTACCATTTGTTAAGCACTTAGTATGGCTCAGACTCTGTGCTAAGCACTTTACAATACCGCCTCCTGAACCTTCACAACCCACAAGGTAGGCATTATTGTGGTTAACCCCATTTTAAAGATGAGGAAACTGAGGCCCAGAGCAGCTCAGAGGCATGCTCAAGGTCACAGCGCGAGGGAGTCTGCATTCGAACCCATGACCGTCTGGCTCCAGAGCCCAGGTGCAAAGCCACAGGCTGCGAGAGGGCAAAGGGGAGCCTCCAGGCGGACCGGGAACGTCTCCCGCCCGGTTCCGCTCCCCACCCCAGGCCCAGTGCGCTCACCCGGACGAGGTTGCTGACGGCCGCCTGCACGGCGGCCACGGGCGCGGTGAGGTCAGGGATGGCTTTGCCGTCCACCTCGCCTTCCTCGTGCATGATCACCAGGTGCGAGATCTGCTGCGCCACTGGCTCCAGGATGCTCTCAATCGTGCGCGTATGAAACACCGGCATCGCGGCGGTGAGCGGGGCGGCGAACCGCGGGCTACAGAGAACTGGGAGCAGCGGGGCCGGGAACCCGCGGACAGACGGACTCTGAGCCGCGACTAGAGTCCGGGCTTCCCTCGGCGTTACGAGCCTCACGGGCGCCCCGCCCCCTCGCGTTGTCGCGCCCAATGGCAGCGCCGCTCAGGCCCTGGCTGCCACTCCTATTGGTCCCACTTCGAGATGCTCCGCCCCTGCCCCCACCAACGAGATCCCGCCCAACCCCACCCCCATTCCCAAGGGAGGGGCCTGGGATTGGGCTGCGCTGCGGGGATTGCGACTGGATTCCCAAACCCTCACGCCGGGCGCGCCTTATAAGGGCATGGTGGGAGCGGACGTGCGGCTGGATCGGTGGCCCCGCCCCCGGGCCGCCTCCCGGCCGGGTTCCGCGGAACTCCGCCCATCTGCGGAGTCACCTCAGGGGCGGGGCCTCACCTCCCGCTGGCTGCAGTGGGCTGAGCCACTGGTCTGTCTCCTTGTCCTCTTCCCAACTTTCCCTTCACAAGAGGACCCCAAAATACTCACTTCATTTCCCCTGGGTAGTATGTGGAAACGCTTTTAGTAAAGCATTCAAACAATAGGAGTGCATAGAGAAACATGAGCGTCCCATTCATTCACAAACACTCCGCCCACTCTCCTCCTCAAAGATACTATTCACAGTTCGGTGTGTGTCGCTTTGTAGACCTTTGTCTATTCGGCTTTTTGTACATATATATTTTCTAAATAAATGGGATTACACATTTTTCTAGAACTTGATCTTTTTTCCTCTGAATTAAAATTCCTTGGTTATCTTTCTACCTCATTCTTTTTAAAGGCTGCATGGTATTTCATTGCATGAAATCAAACAATTGCTCAGTAGTGGACATTTAGGTGGGGTTCTATTTTTCACTATTAAAAAATAATTCTGCATGGCCATCATTGTACTTGCCTCTGTGCTGTACACATGTCGTATTTATCTAGGACAGATACCTAGAAATGAAGTGAAAATGCTAGAGTATGTTCTTTTTACATTTTGATGGATAAGATCAAATTACAGATTGCTCTTATAGCACAGTGTATAAGACATCTTCTAAATGTCTTCCTCACCTCAAATTCTCTTTTGCCATGCTTTCTCATTCCAAAATAAAACACTTTCACTAATACCTCCAAGCAGAAGATGCTCAATTCAAATGAAAATAATTTCTCAAAGGCCCACATTTCACAAAAGGCTAATCTATGTGTGAGTTGTTCTGTGTCTTTTCTGAAATTATTTTTATCTGATAATATATATCCCTTTCTGCTGTGCATGTTGCCAAATTCTGTACTTTTCCTTTCATAATACCTTCACTTGATATTAACTTTTTAATTTTTCAATTACAATTCACATTCAACATCACTCTGTATCAGTTTCAGATGTATAGTAAAGCAGCCGGAAAAATCATATATCCTACAGAGTGGTCCCCACACTGCCCCAAGTGCCCACCTGGCCCCACACATTCTAGTATTCGTAAGGATGTCATTGACTATATTCACTATGCTATAATCCACATCTCTGTGGCTATTCTATAACTGTCAATTTGTAATCCCTTTACCTTTTCACCCAAACCCAACCCTCCTTTCCTCTGACTATTTTCACTCTTTTGTTACTGCTTTCATGTCCTTGTAGGCAACGCATTTCTATAACTCTATTTTAAAATAACATTTATTTGGCATTTTCTAAATTCTATGCACTGTACAAACCCTTTGTTTAAGATTACCAACTACTGGCCCTCGCCAGTCTCTCAGTGGTTAGAGTGGCAGCCCTCAGACTAAAAGATCCCCGGTTTGATTCCAGGCAAAGGCACGTGTCTTGGTTGCAGGTTCCCAGGCCCTGGTCAGGGTGCATGCAACCAATCCATGTGTCTCTCTCACACTGATGTTTCTCTTTCTCTCTCCCTCTCCCTTCTACTGTCCCTAAAAATCAATGGAAAAATATCCTTGGGTGATGATTAGCAAAACAAACACACAAAAAAGATTACCAACTACTCAATTTGTGGGGCCCAGCACAAAATGAAAATGTGGATCTCTTGTTCAAAAAGCAGGAAAACAGTGCTGTTAAAGATACTACAGTATAACCCTTGTTCCTTTCTTTGGTATTCTCTCTCTCAACCTGTCATAGTATTTTTTTATTTGCTATTTAATATGGCACTTCCTGGGCAAGGGAATACCTTTGTGGTAAATACAGACCCCCTCACAGGAACTTGGGGGACCATGCCTGGCTGCCTGAAGACCCCTCCTGCCAGCTGCTGGACTGACATGAGATTCCCTGCTAGGGACAAAGAGGCCAACCCAGGCATCTCCCCTCCTTACAAGCCTGCCTCCCAAGCCACAACAAATAGGTGACTTCCAAAGGTATTGCAACCTCCACACTGAGACTCCCAATTACTGGAGGGAAGGCAAGAGGCTCATCCTGGGGCATGGAGAGCTTGGGTTGAGAACGGCCACCTTCTTGCCTCACCCCTAGACACCATGGATAGCACACATGGAACCCTGCCCCAAGACAGAACAGAGGGCAGCAGTGGTCACCGGACAAGGGTGGGATCAAGAAGCTAGAAGTTAGGGGAGCAAGCAGCTGAAAAGCCATCCAAGGGAGGTGATTGGAGACAGGGCTAAGCAAAAAATGAGGCTTCAAGCTTTCAGTGCATGTTCCATTATCCCACTGGACTTCTAAAATAGTCAAAGATGCCCTAGCTGGTTTGGCTCAGTGGATAGAGCTTTGGACTGCGGACTGAAGAGTCCCAGGTTCAGTTCCAAACAAGGGCACATGCCTGGGTTGTGGGCGCAATCCCCAGTAAGGGGCGTGCAGAAGGCAGCCGATCAATGATCCTCACTAATCATTGATGTCTCTATCTCTCTCTCTTTCCCTTCCTCTCTGAAATCAATAAAAATGTATTTAAAAAATAAAATAGTCAAATTATAAGAATCAAAACTGTGACTGCAGAGCATTAAATCCCAATGTGACACTCTTCTGAGCACAGGGCCCCACATAACTACACTGATTGCACACCCGTGACTTGGCCCTAATGAACTAGCAGGTAACCCAGGTCTGACCATGACTGACTTAATTACTAAGCAGCTACCTAGGAACTTCCATTCCTTTTGGAGACCCTCACCAAAATTAATAAAAATGTTGACTAGTCCCAACAGGGTTCCCAAGCTTGTCTTCTCTGTTCATTATTTCACATGGAGATAACAGCCTCGCTCACTTACCCACAGTTTTTTGCTTTCCACAGTTTCTGTTACCCAAGATCAATTGCAGGTCCAAAATATTTTTTAAAATATTTCAAAAATAAAACAATTCCTGAATTTTAAATTGTGTGCCATTCTGAACAGTATGGAAAAAAAATCTCTCAATGTTTCACTCTGTCCCACCCAGATGTGAGTCAGCCCTTTGTCTACCATATCCAAGCTGTATCCTTACTAACTCCTTTGTCACTTAGTAGCTGTGGAGGTTATCAGATGGATTGTCACAGTATCACAGTGCTTGAGTTCAACTAATCCTTATTTTTACTTGATAATGTCTCATTCACTTCACTTCATCTCATTGTGTGTACATTTCATTATTTCACATCATTACAAGAAGGGTGAGATATAATACTTTAAACAATAAAAAAAAGGTGGGTGAGTACAATACAGTAAGATATTGTGTGTGTGTGTGTGTGAGAGAGAGAGAGAGAGAGAGAAACCACATTCACATAACTTTATCACAGTATAGGGGAGGGCAAAGGTAGCTTTACAGTTATATGTGAAATACAGAGTTTATTCTTATGTCCTTACAAGAATTGTATTATTTTTTCATACAAACACCTGTAAAACTACTTTTGTCCTACCCTGCATATATTGTTATAACTGTTCTATTTTATTATTGCTTAGTGTTAATATCTTGTGTAATTTATAAATTAAACTTTATTATTGGTATGTATAAGAAAAACATAGTAGAGGATTCGGTACTATTCATGGTTTCAGGCATTCAAGTCATCTTAGAACACAAGGATAAGGGAGTACTAATATAGTAACATTTGAATGATGGAACTATATGTGATTTTTTCCCTGTAATCCTCACTCTGCCTCCACTTTGCTGATCATATACTTAGTTGCGGTTTAACATATTCTTGTGTCCTATGTATTTCCTACAAATTGGCAGCAAGATTCAGAGAACTGATCATGTAATAATCTTTTTAACTGCAACAGAGTATTTCTGCCTCTAGTCATATATATATATTATTGATTTTTTACAGAGAGGAAGGGAGAGGGATAGAGAGTTAGAAACATCGATGAGAGAGAGACATCCATCAGCCACCCCCTACACGCCCCCACTGGGGATGTGCCCACAACCAAGATGCCCTTGACCGGAATTGAACCTGGGACCTTTCAGTCCACAGGCCAATGCTCTATCCATTGAGCTAAACCAGTTTGGGCTGCCTCTGGTCTTCTAAACCAGGCTCCTCCTGACTGGCCATATTAACCTCATTGAATAATATAATTTTATTTAAAGTTTTTCTGTTACAACATTGATGGGGTGGGGGGTAGGGAGGAACAATTCCCAGTTAGGACCACAGTCTGTGTGGAGCTGGCATGTTCTCCCTGAGACTGTGTGAGTTTTCCCAGGTACTCCACTTTCCTCCCACATCCCAAAAAATGTGCAAATGAGGTGACTTGATGGGTCTAAATTGTCCCGGTCTGAGTGTGCATGCTGTATGTGAGTGTGCCCGGCAGTGGGATCTTGTCCTGTCCAGGGTGGGTACCTGCTTTGCACCTGAGCTGCTGGAATAGGTTCTGGCCCCCTGCAACCTAAACTGGGATAAATGGGTTCTTAATCTTTCTTAAATGTATGCAGAACTCACATTTATTTCAATGTTTAATATTAGCGGTGTTTGGGTCTCTATTTAGAAATTTGGAAACAATTCTGTGACCAGAAATATGCCATAGAAACTTAACTCTACTTTATGTCAATTAGCCTACAGTCCAATTGGTTTCATTATGGATCCTTTTGCATGAAGTCAGAGTTTCCAAGAACCTCTCAATGGTATTAAGTGAGGACATACTCTACACCAATGCCCACCCAGACCATGTGCTCCTCCCGCCGCATCCATATCCAATTCTTTTCCCCTTTCTCCCCCTCCCCATATGCACCCTCTGAAATCTTCTGTGGCACCAGTTACACATGGTAATATCAATACCCATCACAGTCTGACCTCTGACCAACTTTATCTTCTGCTTCCCACCCAGACCCACAGGCAGGTGGGTTAAATAGTGCAGAGGAGATGAGCTAGAGTCATCCATAGCTCAAGCCATAATCCCAACGTGACAACTCAATTGGGCTGGGCCTCTGGCAAGTGGCTTCCTTCTCTCTGCCTGAATTGCTTTCTTTGTAAAAGTGACATATGACCCTCATGGAATTTGTGTAAGAGGAGTTGTTGTTATTGTTGTTGTAGCAATCACCAACAGACGTGTCTACAATCTCCAATAATCCTTGTTGGAGTTTCGCTTTGGAACTTTTGCCCACACTCTTTCACACTGGAGAGCTCTCTGCTTGTCTAAGCCTTACCTATTGTGGTACGTAAAAGTCTGAGACAGCTCTCTAGATTTCTCACCCCCTGGTAGAATCCATTGGAGTGTGAATGTAATGAATTCTACTTCTGTAATTAGATGACATTTATCGAATTTAAGATGGGAATAATATCCAGTCAGGCCTGACCTAACCACATTAGCCCATTTAAAGCAGAGAGTTTTCTCCAGCTGGTCACCGAAGAGGAAGTTACAAATTAGAAACTCAAGAAGGGTTTGACAAGCTGTTGCAGGATGGAAGATGCAGGAGGCTGCCTGTCAAGGGTTGCAGGCACCTCTAGGAGCTGAGAGTGACCCCTAGATGGCGGACAGCAGGAAAAATGGACCCCGTTCCCATAGCAACAAGGAACTGACATCTGCCAACAAGAAGAGTGATCTATCTCAGAAACAGGTTTCCCCCCAGAACTCAGTTCATGCGACACCTTGATTTCAGCCTCGTGATGCTAAGCAGAGAACCCAGCCACACCTTGCAGAACTTTTGACCTATACCATTGTAAAATAATAAGTGGGAATGGTGAGGTATTTAATCAACAGAAGCATAACAATAGAATGCTGAACTAGCTACCTTCTAAACCCAACTTCTAGTCATTAATGACTTCTCACCATAAGCCCCAAGTATAAGCTGTTTGTACAGATTATTTCGCCTTCATAGCACTTATCACAATTGTCATGCAACCATTTTACATTTCTCTTTTGTGTATGATAGAGACGGCTAGATGTTCCTCAGGATCTGTGCAGCTCTTTCTCCACAGAATTGGAACCTCAGATTTATAGCTGGGCACTCAGCCACCTGGTTTCAGTTTGTCACTTGACAGGTTACAAAGCTTGGGTTTTCTCATCTCTAAAAGGAGGATAATAATGTTTTTGATCCCCTTGAACACAAAGCACTTAGCCCATAATAAGCATTCAGAATACACTACCAGAGACAGAAAGAACAATTCACAGCCTGCACTAGACTAAGAACCACCATGGAACTAAGTCACAATGCGACGGTCGAGCCCAAAAGGTCAAGTTCCATGGCTGGAGGGTAAGCAGGAGCTTATGGGACAGTGGGACTAAATCTGGCTCAAAGGAAGAATAATATTTGGTTAGGCAGGCAAGACAGCAGACATTCCAGAATGAGTAAGGCCTGGGGGTGGGAGCATGTTCTGGGACAGTGATTAAATTAGGCAGACATAAATATCCATGCAACTCAATGATAAGGGCGAGAAGGTAAATTGCCACGAGATTATAACCTGCAGAGGTTGAAGACTGTGTGTGACTTTTGCTCGTGATGTGGCTAGCTCAACATTTCTCTTTGTCAAGTAATTAGTCTGAAGGACACACTAATAAGAGGGAACACTGTAAAATATGCAAAACTTTAGCATTGCTCAGTCAGGGATAACCAGGGAAGGGTTTTTGGAAATGGCAATTATTTTACACAATCCACGGGACCTGGGAAACTTTAGATTCTTTCAAGTCTGTAGTAATCCTCTGAGGTAGGTAGAAAAGGAGAAGTACAAACCTCTTTTATTACACAGACGGGGAACTTGAGACATAGTAGCAACTGTCAGTGTCAGTACAGTTTGTGGCCGTGGTAGTCCAGGGTCTGGAGATAAAACCTGTGTTCTGTCTTTAGTGGGGAGGCTGTGGCTCTCCACATGTCTGTGCCTTCGTCCTGATTACTCCTTGTACTGCTCTATATTGGTTATGTGTCTAACGATTTACCTGCACCTTCTCAGTACACTCCAATGCACCTGAAGACCAGTGCACTTACAGCTTCCACACAGACTGCATTCCCCCCGCTCACCACAAAGGTGCCTCCTCTGTACATAGGCCGATGACCAGCCCCTTCCCCACACTGTCCCCACATCAGAACCTCACAGTGGCTCAATCATTTCCTCCTTCCCTTCTCCAAATGCTGCATATACAATACCCCACCTTTCACCTACACCCAAAACCAAAACCACTTCCCCAGCCACTTTGAAAACAAAATGGCTCTTCTCTTCCTCCCCCCTCACAGTTTTATTGAGGTATAATTAACAAGTAAAAATTGTATGTGTGTGTGTGTGTGTGTGTGTGTGTGTGTGATGCACAACATGATGTAGTAGGTGTTTTATTTTTGTGGGTTGTTTTTTAATCCTCACCCAAGACAGAATGGAAGGGAGGGGGAGAGACTGACAGAGAGAAACATTGATTGGTTGCCTCCCACACACACCCCTACTGGGGCTGAGCCAAAACAGTAAGGGCTACAACATGATTATTTTTTAATTTTTAATTTTTATTTATTTATTTATTTTAAATATATTTTTATTTATTTCAGAGAGGAAGGGCGAGGGAAAAAGAGATAGAAAATCAACAACCAGAGAATTACTGATCGGCTGCCTCCTGCATGCCTCCTACTGGGGATCGAGCCCACAACCCAGGCATGTGCTCTGACCAGGAATCAAACCCTGACCAGGTCCTGATTTATAGGTCGATGCTCAACCACTGAGCCACACCAGCCAGACTACAGCATGATGTTTTTATAAACATATATATTGTGAAATGATTACCACAGTCCAACTAATTAATATATCCATCACCTCATATAGTTACTATTTTTTGTGGGTGTGGTGAGAATACTTAAAATCTACTCTTAGTAAATTTCAAGTATACAATATATTATTATCCTATATAATAAAAGCCTAATATGCTAAGTGTCTGGTCATCCAGTCGGCCGTCAACCAATCAAAGCTATGATTTGCTAAGGCCACTCAACCACCCTCTATGAGGTGCACTGACTACCAGGGGCCAGATGCTCCAACTGGTAGGTTAGCTTGCCGATTTGAACTGAGTGAGATGGGGCTGGACATGCCTTGGAGCCCTCACTCGGTCCCTCCCCGTGAGGAGCAGTGAGCAAGTGGGTGGTAAGGAGCGAGGGGCCTGGACTGGGAGAAGTATGTCTGCCTGCCGGCTTAGGCCTGATCAGGGGGATGGGGCCTAAGTTGGCAGGCAGCCATCATCCAAGGGGTCCTGGACTACAAGAGGGCGCAGGCTGGGCTGAGAGACCTTCTCCTCCCCATAGTACATGAATTTCATGCACTGGGCTTCTAGTTAACTATAATCACCATGTTGTACCATTAGGTCTCCAGATTTATTCACATCATAATTGTTTGTACCTGATTGACCCATATGTCCCCCTTTCTCCCATCACTCCTCCATCCCATCTTCTGGTAACCACCTGCTAGTCTATTTCTATGAGTTTGACTGTTTTAGATTCCACATATAAGAGATATCATGAAGTATTTATCTTCATGTGCCTGGCTTATTTCACTTAATATAAGGTCCTCCAGTTCATCCATTTTGTCACAAATGGCAGATTTTTTTTCAAAGGCTGAATAATACACCACTATATTCATATACCATATTTTCTTTATCCTTCAATGGACACTTTGGTTGTTTCCTTGTCTTGGCTATTGTGAATAATGCTTCAATGAACAAGGGAGTCCAGATAGCCCTTCAAGATGTAGATATCATTTCTTTTGGATATATAATCAGAAGTGGGATTGCATTTTCTAAAGAAAAAATCCAAATGGTCAATAGGTACATAAAAAGATGTTCAATATCACTAATCTTCAGAAAAATGCAAGCCAAAACCACATTGATATAGCACTTCACATCTGTTAGGATGAGTATTATTACAAAGTTAAAAAAAAAAAAAGAGCCTGGCCAGTGTTGCTCAGTGGTTGAGCATTAACCTATGAACCAGGAGGTCATGGATTGCTGGCTGAGCTGTGTGCAGGCTTGGTCCCCAGGCGGGGCATTCAAGAGGCAGCCCATCAATGATTCTCTCTCATCATTGATGTTTCTATTTCTCTCTCCCTCTTCCTTTCTCTCTGAAATCAATAAAAAAATATTTATAAAAGCAGCCCAGCCAGTGTTGCTCAGTGGTTGAGCATCAACCCATGAACCAGGAGGTCCCCAGTTTGATTCCCAGTCAGGGTACATACCCAGGTTTTAGGCTTGGTCCCCCAGTAGGGGGTGTGCAGGAGGCAGCCAATGAATGATTCGCACTCATCATTGCTATTTCTATCTCTCTCCCCTTCTCTCTTCCTTTCTCTGAAATCAATAAAAACATTTTTCTTAAAAAACAACCAGAGCCGAGACTGGTTTGGCTCAGTGGATAGAGTGTCTGTCTGCGGACTGAAAGGTCCCAGGTTTGATTCCTGGCAAGGGCATGTACCTTGGTTTCAGGCACATCCCCAGTAGGGAGCGTGCAGGAGCAGCTGATGGATATCTCTCTCTCATCAATGTTTCTAACTATCTATCCCTCTCCCTTTCTCTCTGTAAAGAAAATCAATTAAATAAATAAATAAATAAATAAATAAATAAATAAATAAATAAATAACAGAGAAAACATGGAAACATGGAGCAGAAGCATGGAGAGAAGGCAGGGGGGGATGTGGCAGGAGAGGGGGGAGAGTGAGAAGTAATCAACCAAGAACCTTGTATTTATATATGCAAGGGTTATAACCACAGAAAATAGGGTGGGAAGGGCCTGGGGGCAGGGTGAGGAGGACTAGCAGGGGTTAATGGGGGGGGAAGGAGGGCATATGTAATACTTGCAATAATAAAGAATTATTATTTTTAAATAATGAAAAATAAAAAACAGCCATAGAAAAACAAAACCGTATATAGAGAGCAACAAAAATAAGAATTAACCTCAGACTTCTCATTATAAACAATGCAAGTCAGAAATTAATAGAGTGATATCTTTAAAATACTGAGAGAAAGGAAAAACAGTCAACTTCAAATTCTATGCCTAATGAAAACATCTTTCAAAACTGAAAGCGGAGAGGAAATCCAAGATGGCGGCATAGGTAAACACCTACACTGCTGCCTCGCACAACAATTTCAAAACTACAACTAAAAGAACGGACATCATCCAGAACCACAGGAAAGCTGGCTGAGTGGAAATTCTACAACTAGAAGGAAAGAGAGGGGCTCACGGAGACCCAGAGGAGCTGCAAAAAGCCAAGGTAAGGAGACACGTGCGAGGAGAGAGTGGGTGCCGGAGTACCTGGCTGGCTTTCTCTGGCGGGAGGGAAACGGAGACTCTCAAAGGCATTGAACCCCTTATCCTACGACACTAAACCCCAGATCCAGCCGAAACTCATCATACGGGGGGAGTTTGGACTGTGAAAAGGGAGAGGTGCATGGAAATTTAGGGGAGTCACAAAAGATCAAAGGCCTGGTGCCGCGCACGGCACTGCGCGCAGGACAGATTGCTGATTGTGCCGCTGGCTTTCGCGAGTGGGTGGGGGATAGACCCTCCCAACTGTGCCACTTCTGATTCCACTAAGCCCCTGTTTCGGACGAAACCCTAGAGACCTAGACTCGTGAGGTCCTGCTGCGCAGGGGAGCTGGAAAGGCAGCAGTTAGAGGCCCAAGGACGGCTCCAGCCATTACCCAGTCACGTGAGACTCAGGGGCTGTGGAGGGCGGGGCCAACTGGAAGGCAAGGCGGTCCCTTAAGCCCTGAGACTCCACCTCTCCCAAGCTCAACAGAGGCTTCTTCGGTTTTGCGTCTGGTATCATAAGGCTGAATCCAACACAGAAGTTTCCCCGGCATAGTGAAAATGCTGAGACAAGGGAAGGGATCACAAACAAAAGAAATGGAGGAAAAAAAACGACTGGATATAGAGTTCAAAACCACACTTATAAGGTTTTTCAAGAATATGCTAGAAAAGTTGGATAAATTTAGTGAGACCCAAGAGGAGATGAAAAAGGTCCAACTAAAGATGATAAAGGACCAAATAGAAATTAAACATACACTGACTGAAATAAAAAATAGTATACAGAGCCCTAACAGCAGACTAGAGAAAGGCAAGGATCAAGTAAAAAATTTGAAATATAAAGAAGCAGAAAACATTCAACTGGAAAAGCAAGAAGAGAAAAGAATCCAAAAATGTGAAGCTAATGTAAGGAGCCACTGGGACAGCTTCAAGCGTACCAACATCAGAATTGTGGGGGTTCCAGAAGAAGAGAGAGAGCAAGATTCTGAAAACCTATTTAAAGAAATAATGACTGAAAACTTCCCACATCTGGTAAAAGAAATGGACTTACAAGTCCAGGAAGCACACAGAACTCCAAATAAAAGGAATCCAAAGAGGACCACACCAAGACACATCATAATTAAAATACCAAGAGCAAAAGACAAAGAGAGAATATTAAAAGCAGCAAGAGAAAAACAGTTCATTACTTACAAGGGAGCACCCATACGACTGTCAGCTGATTTCTCAACAGAAACAATGCAGGCCAGACGGGAGTGGCAAAAAATATTCAAGGTGATGAACAGCAAGAACCTACAACCAAGAATAATCTATCCAGCAAAGCTATCATTCAGAATTGAAGGGCAGATAAAGAGCTTCACAGAGAAGAAAAAGCTAAAGGAGTTCATCAACTCCAAACCAGTATTATATGAAATGCTGAAAGGTACTCTTTTAGAAGAGGAAGAAGAAAAAGGTAAAAGACAAAAAATTATGAACAACAAATACATATCTGTCAACAAGTGAATGTAAAAATTAAGTGAATTAAAAATTTGATCAACAGAATAAACTGGTGAATATAATAGAATCAGGAGCACAGAAAGGGAGTAGACTGATCATTCTTAGGAGGACAAAAATCATAAAGCATCAAACAGACTGAAATTACAGCAGAAAGATTAAAGTTAGGTGAGGTAGATAAGTGATCAATCAAAGGACTTGTATGCATGCATATAAGCATAACCAATGATCACAGACACTGGGGGGTTGGGGTATGCCTGGGAGGGAGGGAGGGCAATGGGGAGATATGTATAAAGAATTAATAAAAATTAATTTAAAAAAATAAACACTACCTGACAAAAGTATGATCAAAATTTTAAAAAAATGAAAGCAAAATGAAGACTTTTTCAGACATAGAAAACTGAAAAAGTTTTTACTAGTAAATGTGCATAAAAGGAATGTTAAAGGAAGTCGTTCAGACAAAAGGAAAATTATATCTATACAAAGGAATAAAGAGTACAGTTGGCCCTCCATATTCCTAAATTCTGCTAATTCAACCAATCACAGATTAAAAATATTTGGGGGTGGGGGAAATGTTACATTGTTGCTGATATGTGCTATGTACTATGTAGTCAGACCTACAGTGGTTGAGTCTGTACTGAACATGTGCAGATTTTGTTTTCTTGTCACTATTCTCTAAACAATACAGTATAGCAACCATTTATACTGTATTAGGTGTCATAAGTAACATTTACACTGTACTAGACATTATAAGTAATGTAGGGGTTATTTAAAGTATACTGGAGGATTATGTAGCTTATATGCAAATACTACATCATTTTATATAAGGAATTTGAACATTTGAGGATTTAGGTAACCATGAGGGTCCTGGAACCAATCCTTCACAGAAACCAAGAAATGATAAACAGTAAATATGTGGGGAAGAATACACAAATAGGAGTTTATTGTGCTCTTATGAAGGATGGAGATCAACAGTGGGAGACGTTCATTCAGCTGATTAGTCTTCAAGGATTCCAGCTCTTTTCAATCTTCGTTCTACTTGATATTTCATCCTAATGTTTATTGCCTCAAGGAGGCTTCTTCTTCAAGAGTTTCTATTCATCTATTAGTGAGGGGGAAACTTGCCTAGAAGCTCCTCAGGAGACTTCTACTTAAGTTTTTTACCTGAGTTGGAAGGCTATAAAGTGAGTAGCTTGCTTTTACAATCTCTGAAATGGAAGGAGGAAAGAGAAAGGGTTAGTTAGAAGTGCTGGCTGAGTTAACCTACTAATAGTGTTGCCATATGATATTAACTAAAGCAGTGATTCTCAATCTTTCTAATGCCGCGACCCTTTAATACAGTTCCTCTACCATAAAATTATTTTCATTGCTACTTCATAACTGTAATTTTGCTACTGTTAATTAATTGAAATGTAAATATCTGTGTTTTTCAATGGTCTTAGGTGACCCTGCTAGCTGCAGGCAGATGAGCAGTTAGGGTATCTGTTGATTGCATAACAGATCCAAATAAACCATCTCAAAATAGAAATACCACTTCACATCTGTTAGCATGGCTATCATTAAAAAGTAAAAAACAAACAAACAAACAAAAATCCAAAAAACAATAATCCTCTACCTGAGTATTATCATTATCTGCCCTTAAGCCAAAAGATATTTAGAACTCTTGGCCTACCAAGGAGCATTCCTTTTCTTCATCAATACTAAGTGAGCCACAAAAAAGAGAGCAAATGCATTGTCTACCTTTTCCCCTCTTTCTTTCTATCTCTTTTCTGTTCTTCAGGTCAAGAAGAGTAAATCAATAAGAAGCCTAAATCATCGCCTTTAGTCTTATTCCTTTTCTATGTAGACTTTAGTTAAAGCTATCTGCTACTTAGAGAAGTTAAAGAAACTTGTTTAGGGCTTTAAAATTAAACCAAAGGGGTCTGGAAAGAGAGTGTAAATTCAAATACTGTAAGAAAAATATAATAAAGGAAATGCTATCATGTCGTACGGGGCTAAAGGAAAAAAAAATACCATCAGCTTAAGCAAGTTATTGTTATTAGCCCAAGAAATTGAAACACAGATAAGACCAAAGGTAGAAAAATCTATATTGAGCTCTGCCTTTTTTTTTACTTTCTGAGAGCTACGGCACTGAATGCTCAACGTGTTTATTCTATTCTTCTGTTAACATATACACCATTAGCTTTAGAGAATTCCTCTCCTATTTCATATAACCTGTAGGGCTCTTAATTATTGTTACTTCTTTTCTGTGTTATTTCCCTTCACTATTACCAAAGTGGAATGAATATGACCCAGGATTGACCAATTATAGTATCCCACCTCTTTAATTACAGTCAACCATTCAAGAGTAGACATATAACCCCAGTAGAGCCCATCAAAATCTTTCCCTGAAATTGATAGGTAGAGAGAGAGAGAGAGAGAGAGAGAGAGAGAGAGAGAGAGAGAGAGAGAGAGAGAAATTCTCTATTAGAGTTACTAAACTTGACAGATGTGAAATTGGAGTTGTTGGAGCCATTTTCCCCAGAGGCCTATCTGGTGTAGGAAAAAAAATGAGGCCAACCCACTGACCGAAGCAGGGTCCAAAGCAAGAGGAGGCAGGAAAGATTTGACCTGTTGTTTGAGCCTCTGAGTCACTTGTGCTTAAAACCAGAGCTTGTCCTCAACCATCCAAATATAGAAACCAATAAGTTAAGTTAAATTAAGATCCATCCATCTGCAGTCAAAATACCACTCATTGCTATTCCCTCTCTTATCTATCTCCCTGGTCTGAAAAAAGGGAAGAAAGACTATACTAAATGATTTGCACCAGCTTAGGAAAAAGTTCAAGGCATTAAAATCACCCTAAGAAGCCTGGCCAATGTGGTTGAGCATCAATTGGCCTATGAACCAGGAGGTCATGGTCCATTCCCAGTCAGAGCACATGCTTGGGTTATGGCTCAATTCCCAGAAGGGGGCGTGCTGGAGGCAGCCAATTGATGATTCTGTCATCACTGATGGTTCTATCTCTTTCCCTCCCTCTCCCTGAAATCAATTTTTTTTAAAAATCACCAAGGTGACTGAAAACTAAGATGGCAGCATAGGTGAACACCTAAACTGCTGCCTCGCACAACAATTTCAAAACTACAACTAAAAGACAGAACAGACATCATCCAGAACCACAGGAAAGCTGGCTGAGTGGAAATTCTACAACTAGAAAGAAAGAGAAGGGCTCACAGAAACCCACAGGAGTTGCAAAAAGCTGAGGTACAGAGACATGCACGTGGAGAGAGTGGATGCCAGATTGCCTGGCTGGCTTCCTCTGGCAGGAGGGAGATGGAAGACTCCCAACTGCACTGAACCCCTTATCCTACGGCACTGAACCCCAGGTCCAGCCAAGACTCATACGGGGGATTTTGGACTGTGAAAAGGGAGAAGTGCATGGAAATTTAGGGGAGCCGCTAAAGGGCAGAAGTCTGGTGGCGCGCACGGCACTGCGCGCAGAGGACCGACTGCTGATGGTGCCGCTGGCTTTTACAAGTGGGCGGGAGACAGAGCCTCCCAACTGTGCCACTTCTAACTCCACTAAATTCCAGTTTCAGGCGAGACCCTGGGGACCCAGACTCATATGGTCCCGGAACGCAGGGGAGCCAGAAAGGCAGTGGTCTAGAGGCACCAAATGTGCACACAGGGACCACTCCAGTGATTACTGAGAGACACGTGAGACCCAGGGGCCTTGAAGGGTGGGGCTGACTGGAAGGCAAGGCTGTTTTGGCTAAGCCCTGAGATTCCACCCCTCCCAAGCTGAACAGAGAGGCTTTTGCAGTTTCGCAAGTCTTGTATCATAAGGCTGAATCCAACACACAAATTCTACCAGCATAGTGTAAATGCAGAAACAAAGGAACAGATCACAAACAAAAGAACTGGAGGAAAACAAATGACTAGATATAGAGTTCAAATCCACGGTTATAAGGTTTTTCAAGAATTTCCTAGAAAAGATGGATAAATTTAGCAAGACTCAAGAGGAGATGAAAAAGGACCAACTAGAGATGAAATAGGACCAACTAGAAATTAAACATACAATGACTGAAATAAAAATTATACAGAGACCTAACAACAGACTAGAGGAAGGCAAGAATCAAGTCAATAATTTGAAATATAAAGAAGCAGAAAGCTGAGACCAGTTTGGCTCAGTGGATAGAGCGTCAGCCTGCGGACTGAAAGGTCCCGGGTTCGATTCCGGTCCGGGGCATGTACCTTGCTTGCGGGCACAAATCCAGCACAGGGCGTGCAGAAGGTGGCTGATTGATATCTCTCTCTCTCATCGATGTTTCTGACTTTCTGTCCCTCTCCCTTCCTCTCTGTAAAAAATCAATAAAATATATATTTTTAAAAAATTTAAAAAAAAAGAAGCAGAAAACACTCAACTGGAAAAGCAAGAAGAAAAAAGAATCCAAATATATGAAGATAGTGTAAGGAATCTCTGGGACAACTTCAAAGGTACCAACATCAGAATTATGGGAGCTCCAGAAGAAGAGAGAGAGCAAGATACTATTTGAAGAAACCTATTTGAAGAAATAATGACTGAAAACTTCCCCCACCTGGTGAAAGAAATAGACTTACAAGTCCAGGAAGCACACAGAATTTCATATAAAAGGAATCCAAAGAGGACCACACCAAGACACATCATCATTAAAATACCAAGAGCAAAAGACAAAGAGAGAATATTAAAAGCAGCAAGAGAAAAACAGTTCATTACCTACATGGGAGCACCCATACGACTGTCAGCTGATTTCTCAATAGAAACAATGCAGGCCAACGAGAGTGGCAAGAAATATTCAACGTGATGAATAGCAAGAACCTACAACCAAGAATACTCTATTCAGCAAAGCTATCATTCAGAGTTGAAGGCCAGATACAGAGCTTCACAGATAAGAAAAAGCTAAAGGAGTTCATCAACACCAAACCAGTATTATATGAAATGCTGAAAGGTACTCTTTAAGAAGAGGAAGAAGAAGAAAAAGGTAAAAGATAAAAAATTATGAACAACAAATACATATCTATCAACAAGTGAATCTAAAAATTAAATGAATTAAAAATCTGATGAACAGAATAAGCTGGTGAATATAATAAAATCAGGAGCATAGAAAGGGAGTGAACTGATAATTTTCAGGGGGAAAAGGGTGAGGGGTGTACAGGGAGAGACTGGACAAAATCATACACCTATGGGTGAGGTCAATGCGGGTGGGAGGTAAGGGTAGAGGGAAGGGTAGGAGCCAGGTGGAGGGGAGCTATGGAGGGGGGAAAAGAGAAACAAATGTAATAATCTGAACAATAAAGATTTAATTTTTAAAAAATTAATAAATAAATAATAAATTAAAAAATAATAAAAAATCACCCAAAGAAGAGGGGTGTTGTTTCTCCTTTTTTACCACTCCCAAACACACCCTCCAGTATCAGGTACACATCTAATATATTTTTTGGAAACTCATTTTGAGAACAGCATAGTATTGTATTGCAGTATAATTATCTATAATAATAAAAGCATAATATGCTAATTAGACTGGACAACCAAACAATGAAGATGTGGTGGTGGGGGCTAAGGCAGAGGCAGTTAGGAGCAATCAGGCAGGCAGGCAAGCAGTTAAGGACAATCAGGCAGGCAGGCAGAGGAGTTGGGGGCAATTAGGCAGGCAGGCAATGGTTAGGGGTGATGAGGCAGGCAAGCAGAGTGGTTAGGGACAATCAGGCAGGCATGCATGTGAGTAGTTAGGAGCCAGTGGTCCCAGGTTGTGAGAGGGTGCAGGCTGGGCTGAGGGACCCCTCCCCACCACCTCCAGTGCATGAATTTTGTGCACCAGGCTTCTAGTATTTCTATATTTCCCAAGAGAGCTCTTGTTTTCTCTCTATTGTGTGACCATTATACATTTTGCTTTATAAAAAGAGATTTTATTTTTATTTTACTACATTTTTAAAAGATTCTTATAATTACTTCTCATATGGTAATGTACATACATTGTCTCATTTGATACTAAAATCAATAATGTCTTTCATTCATCTCCATTTTACAGAAGAGGAAACTGCATTTCAAAGAAGTTAGGAAATTTACCCAAAGTTCCTGCACTAAGTCATAGACATGGAAATTAAACCCAGCTCTTTCTAGTTCCATCTCAAGTCTTTCCACTGCTTTCAGAGATGCCCCTGAAATCCAGTTTGCTAAAATCTTTGTTAATGATAGTATATGAAGTTTTAAGCAAACTTGTCTGTCCTTTTTTTACTTAAGAAAATGCTTGGTAAAAATAATTGAATATACATAAATGTTTGCTATACATTGCTTACGTTTCTGGTATAATGAAAGAGAAAAGAAAATCACCTTTTCTCTTCCTCTTCCTTTTCATTGGGGCTGTGCTTTCTACTGGTACACAGTCAGGAGTGGAGGTAGTCATGTCAGGGGTTGAAGTAAATAAATAAGTACAGATTTCTCATGGTCAGATAACAGAGTTACAAATATGGAAACTAGGAAGTCTATATTAGACTCTGGGTCTTATACAGGAGTTGGAGATATCATTCTCATAGTCTGATTAGACAGACAGACATAGTTTGTACATGCATGCACAAGTGTGTGTGTGTGTGTGTGTGTGTGTGTGTGTGTGTGTGTGTTCTAACTGTTCACTGAAAGGACCTAGAAGCAATGGTAGTCCTATAGGAATGAGTATATTTAGATCTTTGTTTCTAGATATTACTATCCACTAAGAAGACCCAGGGCTCCTTAAAGTAATGGCTGACTCCAGAAACAGGGGAAATACAAGATGTGTTTATAACATTTTATGACATGAGAAAATAAAGAAGTTTTCAAAGACTGAGGGGAACTTGTCCACAGACACAGCAAGCAGCCTGAAGGGGCTAGTCAAGTCTGGAACAAAATAAATAATGTTAATAATAGATTGTAACCCTGTAAGTAATAGAGAAGTCCTAAGTCCATATTGATAATAATTAATTAATTAATTAATTAGGGAGAAATAAAAACGTTATCCTATCCAATAAATCTAGAAGGAATGATCATATTAGAAAACCCCACTTGGTAATCATCAGAGTAATAATTTATTCAGGTTAGAATCATTAATGGATGCTAAAACTGGTGAAAGTTTGATGAGAAACAAGATATTTACATGATCTCAAATATTCTTGCCACAAAATAATGATTAATTACTTTACAATGGAAAGCCTGGCAGATACCATCTTAACTAAGTGATCAAAGTTACCACCGTGTGTCAAACTGACATCACATGCTCCTCAGATGATACCTGAAGACTAGTAGAGCATGATTACTGTGATATTCCTGTCAAAATGCATAAATTCTAAAGAAATATCAGGCAAAAAGGGATAATTTATTGAGGATAATTCTCAAAGCCATTTGCAAGGGATTTTCAAAACTATCAAGGTCATGAAAGATAATTGAGAAACTGTATTCTAGACTGAAGAAGACTAAGGAGAAGTGACAGCTAAACACCATGGGTACTAGTTGACTCTCGGACCTGTAAGGAACATTATTGAGAAAACAGGTGAGCTTTGAATTGGGACCATCAATTACCTGTGTTATTGGATCAATGTTCATTTCCTAATTTTGATTGTTGAACTGTATCCTTACACTGGAGAAATAAATATAAACTGAAATATTAAAGGATAATAGGGCTACAATTTATTCTCAAATTATTCAGAAATGGTACATGTGGGATCAAAGTGAAAGGTATATGGAAGCTCTGTGTACTATTTTGCAACTCTTTCTGTAAATGTAAAATTGTATCCAAATACAAGGTTTTAAAATGCAAAACTGTAGCAGTTTCTTCCCTGAAGAGCTCTAAGAACAGACAAGCCTACAAACCCCTGTGGGATTAGGAGATTTAGAGAAAACAGTTATATTCCTTCTGTTATTTATGGTTACATAATAAACCACTCCAAAACCCAGAGGCTTCGTTGTGGTTGTCATGATTCTGTGCATTCACTGGCCGCTGCCAGGCAGGGCAGTTCTGTTCATGTGACCATGTGACATCGGATGGGTCTGCAGGTCTTTGGGGACTCCACGAGGCTGGAACATCCAAAATGGTACCCTTCCATGGTGGGGCCTTTGTGAGGATGGCTGGAAGGCTGAGCTCCGATGAGCTGCTGGAATGGTAGGGCACCTTTCTTCAGTCAGCCTCAGAGGCTCCGCTTTCTACGTGGCCTCTCTGTCATTTCTCCACGTGATCTCTCCAGCAAGGCAGCCAGACTTCTTCCAGGTACTTCAGGGCTCTTCTCAAAAAGCACCAAAGCAAATTGTCAATTACCGTTTACCCTTGAATAACAGAAGGTTTGGAGTGCCAACCTCCAACAAGTCAAAAATCTGTATGTAACTTTGACTCCCAAAAAACTTAACTACAGTATTCTTAATGCTTAGATCTAGAACCTGTCCAATGTTACTTCCACTGTATTCCATTAGTTAAAATGAAGCAAAGCAGAACAAAAAAAGTAGGGAAATGTTCATTTACCTGCCGGCCTGCCAGACATTTGTTATATTTTAAAATCATATTAAATAAGTTATCTTTAAAAGCCAAATATGAACCAAAGCAAAACAGATTAAAGTTGTGCTATAGATTCTTGTATCATTTGTCTCTTTTCCCTCTATCTGATCAATAGGTGACTGTGTGGCTGGCTGTTTCTTGATGTTTTTAAAAATCTGCTTTTTCTTCTCTTTATAACCTTGTCATATGTGAGATTTGACCCTGCTTCCATGGGTGTCTGTGCAAACTGAGGAAATGGAGAATCCTCACTTAATGTCTCAATTGTGCTATAGTTATTCTTTTCCATTTTATAAATCAGAAAAGAATGTCCTGGGCAACAAAATTCATGAAATCATGGCTCCATTTATACCAAAATTGATCCTGCCCTAGCTGGTTTGGCTCACTGGATACAGTGTCTGCCTGTGGACTGAAGGATTTCGATTCCGGTCAAGGGTACATGGCTGAGTTGTGGGCTCACTTCTCTCTCATTATTGATGTTTCTATTTTTCTCTCCCTCTCTCTTCTTCTCTAAAATCAATAAAAAAAATATTTTTAAAAATTGATTCTAAGCCAAAATCGGTTTGGCTCAGTGGATAGAGCGTCAGCCTGTAGACTGAAAGGTCCCAGGTTCGATTCCGGTCAAGGGCACGTACCTTGGTTGCGGGCACATCCCCAGTAGGAGGTGTGCAGGAGGCAGCTGATGGATGTTTCTCTCTCACAGATGTTTCTAACTTTTTATCCCTCTCTCTTCCTCTCTGTAAAAAATCAATAAAATATATTTTAAAAAATTGATTCTAAAACAAATACTAACAATATTAGATTTTTTAGTCTACACAGAGTTACTTTATTATTCCATTGATCATTTGGATCTTTGAAGCAAAACAATTCTAGCTAAAATTTTTGACCCTTAGGGCTTTTTGTTTTAGTGCAAAAGAACTTCTTTAATAATCTAGCATCTTGCCAAAGATTCTGTTTCATCTCCCTACAGCTGATTTGAGCATTCCATTTTAATTCATTGGCTGTAGAATTAGTAATTATGTGATTTCTCTTGTGACTCTAATCTTAAATAATGATATCCCTCTAATAAGGTTTGTTCTATTTATAGGGCTTACAGAAAAATCAGATTTTTAATACGAAATAGCAGCAATACAAGAAATTACTGTTGCCGAAACTGGTTTGGCTCAGTGGATAGAGCATCGGCCTGTGGACTGAAAGGTCCCAGGTTTGATTCTGATCAAAGGCATGTACCTTGGTTGCGGCACATCCCCAGTAGGGGGCGTGCAAGAGGCAGCTGATCGATGTCTCTCTCTCATCGATGTTTCTAACTTTCTATCCCTCTCCCTTCCTCTCTGTGAAAAATCAATAAAATATATATATATATTTTTTAATTACTGTTAAAATGTACTCTAGAAGCCATTGCTCTATTCATGTTTCTGATCAGAACAGGAGCATTGAGGAGTTTGTGAAGTCCTCACCCTGGCTCCTCTGACCCCTGCTGGGATTCAACGAATGGTCCCCTCACTGGGATCTCCAAGTGGGATACCAGACCATTTTCCAGACCTCAGCCTTTTAATCAACCAACTTGTAAGTACCAACAAGGTAACAAGCACTGTACTCAAGGCTGTTTTTATGTGTGTATATGTAACCGCTTTATTGATACACTATACAATTCACCCGTTTAAAGTTTTCAGCATATTCAATGGTTTTCAGTATATTTAGAGTTGTGCAGCCATCACCACAATCAATGTTAACACATTTTATCACCCCAAATAGAAACCTCAGACTCATCAACAATGCACCCCTCTTCTCCAAAGTCCTATTTCCTGTCTCCATAAACTGGAAATTTCATATAAATAGCATCATGTAGATATGGACTTTTGTGTCAGACTTCTTTTGTTTAGTATGATGTTCTCAAGGATCATCCATGTTGTAGCATATACCAGTACCTCATTCCCTTTTATAGCTGAATAAAATTCCATTGTACTATATTTGCTTATTCCTTCATCAGTTGATGGACATTTGGCTTGCTTCTACTTCTTAGCTATTGCAAATAATGCTGCTATTAACATTATGTGCAAATTTTTGTGTGAACATACATTTTCATTTCTTTTAGGTACTACCAAGGAGTGAAATTACTGGGTTACATGTTAACTCTATGTTTAACCTTTTTAGAAATTGCTAGACTGTCTTCCAAAGTGACGCCACCATTTTACATTAAGGTTCTCTTAAGATCTTCTTGGTCTGGGGTTAAGTGTTGATCTAGTAGGTATGGGTTTGGGGTCAGGACTTTGTCATTCAGGTAAGAAACTTCTGTCAAAGATCTCACTATATTATGATCTGAATTCAGCAATCTAAGAGAGTATGAGTTTTCAACTGTTTTTAAAATGACACGATTAGCCCTGGCCGGGTAGCTCAGTTGGTTGGAGTACTGTTCTGCACCCCAAAAGTTTTCAGGTTCGATTCCTGATTGGGGCACATACCTGGATTTCAGGTTCCATTCCTGGTGGGGACACATATGTGAGGCAATTGATTGGTGATTCTCTTTCTTTTTCCCTTCCTCTCTCTCTAAAATCAGTAAAATGCACATGCTCGGGGGAGGATTTTTAAAAATAATATGATTAGAATTCATCTGTCTAGAAAGAAAAGGAATGATCTTATTTATCAAGTTTCTAGAATTCTATGGAACGCTTGCCTCTTCTCACCCTAAGATGCTGAGTAGGCGCTGGTGACAGGTGGAGTAAGGCAGAGTAGTATAAATTAAGGGACATTGGAAAAGAAAATATGCCCCTTTTATCACAAGGAAATTCTTCTTCCTGCTTACAGCATTCTGGTTACAGAAGTAAGAAGTTCATTGGAACTAATAAATTTTTATTGTAGTGACTCATACCTTAGCACAAATTACTTTAATATCACACTTTCCTCTTAACCTCTGGTTAGGACAGTTGTCTCTAATTAAATTCTTCTGATAATGGGGGGCCAATGAAAGAGGGATGGAAAAGAAGTAATTTTAGAACCCTAAAAGGAGAATTTAGAATATACTACCTACCCTATTTCCCCGAAAGACATCCCCAAAAAATAAGACCTACTTCCAGTTTTGCCTCTCGCTGTAATATAAGGTATCCCCCCAAAAATAAGGCCTCCCCAAACATAAGGCCTCCCCAAAATATAAGGCTCCCGAAGCTACCCTAAGGCATCTGACTCCTGATTTAAAAAGACCTCGCACTGCCTGAACAGCTCCGGCTGTGCTGCGGCCAATCAGTGAGCTGGTTTGTGATGACAACTACTACTGTGCCATATACAGGTAATAAATTTCCTTTTTTTTTTTATTCAACAATAAATGTGTACCGTATTCTTCTTCTTGTAAAAATAAGACATCCCCTGAAAATAAGACCTAGCGCATCTTTGGGAGCAAAAATTAAAATAAGACACTGTCTTATTTTCAAGGAAACAGAGTATGTTATATTTACTCCTAATAATTCCATGAGATTAACATTGCTATTTTAACTTTATTTATTTTTTTCTTTATTGATTAAGGTATTACATGTGTCCTTATGCCCCCATTACCACCACCACCACTACCCCCCCACTCATGTCCTCAACCCCCTGGTGTCTATGTCCATTGGATAGGCTAAAATGCATGCATACAAGTCCTTTGGTTGATATCTCCCCCTTACTTCCTCCTTCCCCTACCTTGCCTCTGAGATTTGACCGTCTGATAGATGCTTCTCTGTCTCTGGATCTGTTTTTGTTGTGGTGGTGGTTGTTTTTAAAGGAAAAAGTCTCAAAACAATAGGAAAATTAATGAAGATCACATAGAGCTGAGATTTTAACTCAAATCTATCTGAATCCAAAGAATCAGAGCCTCCTCATTCATTCTATTCTGAAGAGAGAGCCGATCCTCGAGGGCTGGGAAGGAGAGAATGTGGAGAGGAGAGGTGTGCCAAAGCCAAACTTTGCCTTCTCTACAAATTTTTTTGTGTGTCCCTGGTTGCCACAACTACTTGCTGGCAGCACCCCATGACCCCCAGTGGTTTCGCGGCGCAGAGGGCTAATGAGTGTGTAAATGCTTGCAGGCTTAGTAGAGCTACTGTGTTTGACTAAGTTAGGACTTCAGCAACGCTGCTGCCTGGGCTACACACACTCCAGCAAAACTTCCTTATTTGGAAAAGTCTTTTCCATCCTATTTGGGCTGAAAGAATACAATCTCACATTTAAGAAAAACAAAGTGCTTTGACCTACATCAGAAGGAACACTTGACAAAAACACAAAGAAATGCCCTCCCAAAATTAAATATATTTCAAATACTTTGCTCAAGGGGAAGGTGATATTGTTAGGGGCAGAAATAGAATACTGGGGACTAGCTACAATGACAAGAAATATTAATCCTTCTCTGTTAACCGTGATGGTTCCGTTCTGATTAAAGAAAGCACATTCTCACCTGGCTGGGAGTTGTATGCCCTCGGACATGGGAGTTAACATCGGAATGCAGTCCATCCTCTTCTGAGAACTGCCTGTCATTACGGAAAGATTTACAGCCTTCTGGCTGAAAGAATCTAGTCCCGGAGGCACCTGCCCTTTGCAACCCTCAGCCTTAATGCCTGTAATCATTATACCTTGCCTACTTTCCCATTCCTGTAATTCTTACTTTCCCACGTAATCTTTGCCCTTCTACTCAATATAAGCAGCTGGCTAATGGGGAGGGGTAGAGCAGATTTTTGTGGGTGACCTGCTGCTCTCCCATACTGCTGGCAGTATTGGAATAAACGCTCATATACGACTTAACCCTGTCTCTGCTTCATTGGCTCAAGTAGTGACAGGCAGCCTGAATCCCTTGGTTGTCCAGTTACAGTAGGGGTGGGGTAGGGAGTGGGGTGTTCTTCGTCGTAGAGTTAAAAGAACATTTGCAAAACTGTTTTCCTTTAACCCAGGAGCTGTGCTAGTTAGCAATAAGCTTTGAATCTCAGTTATATAAAATTTAGCACGCTCTTTAAGAAAATGTACACTTTGAAGTTATTTGAGCTACTGAAGCTGGGAGGGACCTACGTGGCAGGAGAATATACTTTCTCAGGTATAGTTTAGCATTGCTTCTCACACCCTGAGAAGAGGCTATATTTGAACAGGCAGAGCCTGGTGGGTGTGGCTCAGTTGTTGAGCATCAACCCATGAACCAAGATTCTGGTCAGGACACTTGCACGAGTTGTGGGCTCCTTCCCCAGTAGGAGGTATGCAGGAGGCAGTGGATGGATGGTTCTCTCTCACTGATGTTTCTATATCTCTCTCCTATTCCTTTCCCCTCTCCAAACTCAATAAACATTTTTTTTTAAAGGCATAGCCGCATAGATGTTTGCAGGAAGGACCAGTGAAGTCCTGTCATTCCTGAAAACTCCTGGACAGAGACTTGCTAGTCTCAAATCTGCCATTAAATTGCTGGTTGAACTGGGCAATTGACTAAACCTCTCAGTTTGCTGGTCTCTAAGGAGAGGATGGACTGAATGGGCTTTCCAGAGTTAACTTCCTATTTTGTGATTTCCATGGTTGTGGAAAGGGTTTGTCTAAGCTAAAGTGTGCAATAGGAATTGTGGGTTTCCCATGCCCCTATACTCACCCCTCATTTCCTAACTTCCTTGCTGGGACCTTTACCCCGTCAGCCCTTCCTGAGCTGGGGCCTTACGGTTGCTTCCTGATTCCCTGGAGCCACCTCCCAAGGGGCCCGCTGGTGTGCAAGCACCAGAAGCCAGGCACCCACCCCAGGGCTTCTTAAATCTTACCTGTTCTCCCCTCAGCCGCCTGACCTGGGTGGTGGTGGCTCAATCAGCAACAAGAACCCTCAGTGATATTTGCTCACATCTAACCCCTCTCCCACAAAAACAGAATCTACACGCTTCCCCTCACGGGTCCTACTCTGCATTATTCATTCCTGGGGAAGCAGAGTGTTGATCGAGGAGGGGCCCCCAGTGCCCCACAAATGACATTAATGTCGGAGTGTTTTCTCGGAGCAGGGAGACCTGGGGAAGTTGTTTTATCTTGGCAGGAACATTGGAAACGCAAGATGCAGATTTTGTTTCCCTCTGCATTCATCTGAAGCTCGTGCCAGTGAACATTATCCTTGTTTAATTACATTCACTCCCCAACTGACACAACTTCCCCGGGGAAGAAGCTTATCCGACTCTGACTCATGCTTTACAGCAAGTTGGGTTGGAGGAAATGGATAATAAACGCCCTGCTGGCTTTGGAATTTTAAACAGAAACCCACATGCGACTGAGTCTCCGGCTTACTCCCAAATATGGGAGAATGTGTGCCCCGGGCGCGGTTGTAGGAGGCAGGCTCACAGTGACAAAAGGCAAGACCGAGGAGTGTGCTGAGCGCCGGGCTTGGAGAGCCGAGCCAGCATCCTCTTAAAGGAAAAAGAACAACCCCCGGAAAGGAGGGACAGCCTGTCACCCCCGAGGACCGTGTCCCTTTTCCAGTTATCTCCATGATGCCATGGCCGTGAAGGTCTTAGTAGAAGAAAAAGGCGTCCCCAGCAGCAGGGAGTGAAGGGAAGCATTGCCCAGGGGCCAGCCTTCAGAGTCCTCCGCCTGGTGCTCCAGACACAGCGTCAGAACAGGAGAGGATCCTAGCCTTGTGCTGAGCTGGTCAAGTCATCCTGGACCCAGGTCGTGGTGAACTCTCCTATGACCAGTGTGCCCTAGGATGCCCTGGGAATTAGGGAGATTGCCAGGGTAAAGCTAATTGGGACGGACAACTGCGCTTGTGTCCTAGCTGGGGGTGCTGGGGTCAGTATCCCAGAGCCTAAAGCAATGGCTCCTCAGCTAGAACGAATCCTACCCTTTCCTCCCCCCAAAAAAGAAAAAAAAGCTCGCTGTCCACTTCTCTGCTGCCACTCCATGGCTGAGCCCCTCCCTCCTGCCCACATCCCCCTGACACCCCATGTCCTCTTATAAACTCTCTTTCCCTTCAGGGCTGGCCTTGTTTTTTCTTTAAAAAAAAAAAAAATCTTTGTTTTTTATTTAAAAATATGTGTTCTTTAAAAAAAAATAAAACAATATAGAAATGTAACAATAACAGCTCCCATTTATGGAGTATTTTCTTCCCGTAAGACACTGTGCTAAAAACACTTAATGTAACTCCTTTTATTCAAACTTGCTAATATCCCTATGGAGTAGGTTTATTCCATCCGAAGATAAAGATTAAAGTTGCAGATATGAAGATTAAAGTTCATATAGGTGAAGTAACTTGCCCAAACTCACATAGCTCATACGGGGCAAAGCTGAGGTTCGAACCTAAGAGTTTGATCTCAAAGACCCTGTGTTTAAGTATAATATATGCTGCCTTAAAATAAAGGCACAAGAAAGAGAGAAATAGCAACTTCACTCAAAGATGACCCCTATTACTGTTCTTCCAGGCTTCTCTTTCCATACTTGTGTGTGGTTTATCGTGATTTTAGTAGAATAAGATCTGGGGTTGGCAGGGCTTCTAGGAAGAGGGAGAATGAGTCATCCAACATCATTTATTTAGATTTCTCTTGCCCCTGAAAAGGTCTAGCTCACCGAATCTGCCCTTGGCTGAGTCCTGAGCCCTCTGCTCCTGTCTAAGTTTCCAAGAGGCTTGGGTGTCTTGCTGGGAGCATGTCATGCCAAGCACACAGTAGGCACTCAATTAACTCTCCCCAGTGGTATCACTGGGGACAGATTCTGCTGTGATCCAGGGCTTCTGTCCAGTGTAGGTATTTAAATACTGTGGGTTCCTTTCCTCTGCAGCTGGTGTTAGTGTTGGTGTTGGAGTCAAATAAAGAACCAACTGCCCCGATGAGAAGTGGACTGGACAGGCCATCACCCTGAAGAGCGAAATTAATGCGACTCGTGCTGTCCTGCGCCTGCCAGGTAAGCCCTTGCTGAATTTATAATCCTGGTCTTTTTCGAAGCTGCTGATGAGGAAGGAGCTTTGGGGATAGAGACAGTCACGGGCAAGGTTGAATGTCTGTGTCATGGGATCCAGGGAAGCAGAGCAGGAGCTGGATTCAAAGGCATTTCTGTAGCTCAAAGGAGCTCCTGTTATCTGGCCCAGCCAGACTGTAAAAAGCTGGGAAATCACCCACAGCCAATGAAGGGACGGACTGGGGGGACTGTAACATTTCCCTGCTTGGTCATGAAGCAGAGCCAGCAGAGCAAAAGCTTGTCACATCAAGGCAGACCGTGGCAGAGGCCACCAGGGACTCAGGAAACCTGTCCTTCCTTCTCATCTCCCACTGACCAGCGCTTGCCCTGCCATACACACAGTCACATGCATTCTCTTGAAACAAAAAGAGAGGGGAAAAAAGATATGATAAGTGATAAATTTTTATTGGATTTATTGGGGTGACATTGGTTAATAAAATTATATAGGCTTCAGGTGTACAATTCTATTATACACCATCTGTACACTGTATTGTACAAACAAGTGTCTTTCCATGGCCATTTATCCCCCCTATACCCTCTGCCTGCTCCTCCTACCTGCCACCCTTCCCCCTGCAATCACCACACTGTTGTCTGTGTCTGTGAGTTTTTTCCTTTATTGTTCTTTTGTGTTCAATCCCTCTACCCTCACCCCTGCACCCAGCCCCCTCTATTCTCTCTATATATTCCTGTCTATATACAAGATGGGGCCAAGTAGGTTTACAGTTGTTTATACGGAAAATAATCTATAATAATAAAAGCATAACATGCTAATTAGACCAGACAGCTGAACAACCTTCCAAATGTCGTTCTGGATGAAGCCACAGCAGCGGGGGCTGAGGCAGAGGCGGTTAGGGGTGATCAAGCAGGCAGGCGAGTGGTTAGGGGCAATCAGACAGGCAGGCAGGCTAGTGGTTAGGGATTGTCAGGCAGGCAGGCAAGTGGTTAGGAGCCAGTGGTCCTGGATTGCGAGAGGGTGCAGGCTAGGCTGAGGGACCTCCCCTCCCATGCACAAATTTTGTGCACAGGGCCTCTAGTACAATAAATAATTATACAAGAATAAACTCTGTAAACCTATTTCTGCCCCCACCTTATTATCCTTGGGTCTCTTTTTTCCAAGCCCTGTAATGTGCATTATTGCATTTGATGCCCTCAATTAGATGAGTGACTATAAATTCCTTAAACCAGGGATTACTAATTTTTTCTTTTAACTTTTTGTAGAAGTATAACATATACAGAAAAGTGCACAAATCATAAATATACAGCTTCATAAATTTTCAAAAGGCAAGCACCCCCATGTAAGCAACACAGAAAAGAAAAAGCAGAACATCACTAACACCCCCAGAGACCCCTCTTGATTCCTCCCAGCCACTAATCTTTTAGGGGTAATCCTTATTCATAGATTAAAAGCATAAATTAATTTTTCCTATTTTTGGAACTTGACATAAATAGAATAATAAGTATGTACTCTTTTGAGTCTAGTTTCTATTTACTATTTTATTGATGATATGCATCTGTGGTGTTGTATATAATTATGGGTTATTTATCCCATGCTGTATATATAATACTCCATTATGTGAATGCACCATGATTTATTTGTTGGTGGACATTTGAATTGTCTCTGGTTTTTAGCTATTATAAATAGTGCTTCTATCAACATTCTTGCAAATGTCTTTTGGTGAACATATGTTTTTCTAGAAATGTAATCACTTATCACAGGGTATACATATATTCAACTTTGGTAGATACTGCCAAACAGTTTTCCAAAGTGGCTGCACCAATTTACACTCCCACTAGCAAAGATTCGAGTTCTAGTTGCTCCATGTCCACACCAACATTTAATGTTGTCTGCCCTTTTCATTTTAGTCATTCTGGTGGGTGTGTAGGGATGTCCTATTGTGCTTTTCATTTGTATTTTTCTGATGATTAATGAATTGAGTACCTTTTCATATATTTATTAGTTAGTTGGATCTTTTAGGAACATTTTAAGGTTTTTTTCCTGATTATTAATGTAGTTTATGCTAATTGAAAAATGTTTGGCAAATACAGAAAGGAATCTTGGAAGATTTACACTATGTCAATTTAGCTAAACTGGAACTATGCTTTTCAGAATGCCTTTCCTTGTCTGGTTCTGGATTAGAGTTGGCGACAAGAAACTTTGCACAAGATTTGGAGATCAGAAGCACAACAGTCATGTTCATGCTCAGAAGGGCATTTCAGAGTCAGATACAGTTGCAACTCACAAAAATTGTCTCAGATCTGTTGGCTCATGTTGTTGGCATTAGACATCAACTGGGCATAGTTCCTTCCCTTCCCACCTTCAGGTCTCCTCCTTCAGCTTTGAACTTCTGGACCAAAAGCATGTTTACCTACATGACCAAGAACCCAGCTCTCACATCATTGTAGGTCACCCACATCATTGAAGTTGGAGGTTTTGGAGAGAGTGAGAGACTGAAGCAGGCCCCAGGGCACCCTCGTGGACACACCATCATTCTTGCATAGGCAGTAGTCACACAAGCAATCCCTGGCTGGTTTTCTCAGTGCTGAGAGCGTCAGGCTGCACACAGAAGAATGGCAAGTTGAATTCCAGTCAGGGCACGTCCCTGGGTTGCAGGTTTGATCCCTGCCCCCCACTGGGGGTGCTTGTGGGAAGCAACCGGTTAATGTGTCTCTCTTACACCGATGTTTTTCCCTCTCCCCTCTTCCTTCTCTCACTTCCACTTTCTCTGAAAAGCAATGAGGAAAAAAATATCCTCAGGTAAGGATTAACAAAAAACAAATTTCCTGTAATAAACCTCTTACTCTGTCATTCCTAGTAGTTCTGCTTCTCTCATGAACCCTGATCGATCCAGGCATTAGGAAGAAAAACAAATTCCCCTGTAATCCACACCCAGAGAGGACCACTGTCAACATCTCAAAGTGCATTCTTCCTGCCCGGAATGTTTCAATTGAACAGAATGAGGCCTGGTGAGGGTCAAGATGGCTCAGCACTCGACTAGATGGTGGCAGAGATGGGCCCTCGGAAGGCTATTTCGTCTATGCTAATCTGGTATTGCGTTGACTGAGTCTGAGTCCCAGGGTGACGCTGAGCACAAGCTCAGGCCGTGAGAGCAGGCTTTGAACACATTTCTTGGGCTTTGCAGCCACCTGTGTTGACATCTTCCCCATTTTGTTCTGACCACATTGCAGGAGTTCCACCTTTCTATTCCTCTGCAAAAAAACAAACAAACCACAGTCCTTTAAAACTAGTCATGCTGTGTCATCTGCCTCCGCAGAACTGGCCTGGGAGTGATGGCCACCAGGGGGCCAGAGAGAGCCCCAAGGCCTCCTGCCAGCCGAACACAGCTCTCCAGATGTCAGTTAGAGGCGTCGTCCTTCGACGTTGCATTATTAGCTCAAGAATTCTCTTTTAAGATATGAGTGTTCCTGAGAGAGGTGACACTTGCAATCCTCAGTCTTTCAGAAGGAGTGACTCCCCAGGTGCAGGGGTAAGTGATATGGTGTCCCAGATGCTTTGGTAGAAAGCAGGCTGGGCCGAGAGGGACCGGGGAGAGGAGCGGCCACGTGCACACTTCGCTCACTTTGCAGTGTGGCGAGACCTCCTGGACTCTGATTTTTGCGAGGCCAGGAGTCAAAGGGTGTTTCTGTTCAAACCTCAGACCTGGGCCCAGACTCTGCTCCTCACGTGGAGGGTGGATCCATTCGGAGGACAAATTTGCTCCCCTGATAAGAATAGAACCAAAAAAGAAGCAGCTGGAGATGGAGTGTGACAGAGACGAGTGGTGATGAGAAAAAACTGGTGACCCGCTCTCCCCAGCATGTCAGTTCTGCCTGGCTGGTTTCTTGAAGAGGAACAAAAAGTGGGTATTGTCGTTAAGGTTTCTTGCTTTGGTTTCTTCTCTACATACTGTTGGCCTCTTTGCTAGTATGCTCCTGTCACTGCACCCCTCTCCCCTTGCTCTGCCACCCCCAGTGGAGGGGACATTCACCCCACACATTGGCTGGCTGAGCTGGGAACCTCATCCTGGCAGGGAGGCCACAGCCCAAAGCACAGGAGTGCCCAGGGGTAACATTATCCTGCCAGAGCTAAACAAGGAACCGAGTGTTTAGAATAACTTCAAGAAAGTCGTGGGCGTTTCCTCTGTCAGGGAAACAAGAGACCACAGTGAGATAATGGATAGCTATATTCAGGTCACAGATTATCAGCTGCCACTGCTGCTTCCTGTTCAGAATTCTATGAAACTCCTTTCTAGTCACTCGAGTCTTGTGGACTCTGTGAATGTGACCAGCACTTGGTGAGGCGGGCCGGGAGGCACTGCCTGCAGACCTGACGTCACTCCGGGGAGGAGCTGCTCTTCCAGCGTGAGGCTGGAGGGGCTGTTCCTGGTGGAGTAGGTGGTGGGTGAGGGGCCAACAGTGAGAATAACTTTTACTAAACTCAGAACATTTTTCAGGCTCTTGGACTAAGGTTTTAGTTCTCTCTCTCGTTTGACCCTTAAAGTCACCTTACACCAAAGACAAGTGTCAGAGAGGAAATGGAGAGATTGGAAGGAACCCTTGTGTACTGTGGATGGGAATGTAAAATGGTGCAGCCACTCTCAAAAATAGTGTGGTGGTTTTTCAAAAAATTGAAAATAGAATTATTGTATGATCCAGCAATTGAAATCAGGATGTCGAAGGAATGTTAGCACTCCTATGTTAACTGTAGCACTATTTATAACAGCCAAGATGTGGAGACAACCTAAATGTCCATTGAAAGATAAATGGATAGGAGAATCCAAGATGGCGGCATAGGTAAACACCTACACTGCTGCCTTGCACAACAATTTCAAAACTACAACTAAAAGACAGAACAGACATCATCCAGAACCACAGGAAAGCTGGATGAGTGGAAACTCTACAACTAGAGAAAAAGAGAGGGGCTCACGGAGACCCAGAGGAGCTGCAAAAAGCTGAGGTATGGAGATGCACGTGTGGAGAGAGCGAGTGACGGTGAACCTGGCTGGCTTTCTCTGGCAGGAGGGAAACAGAGACTCTCAACGGCATTGAACTCCTTATCCTACGACACTAAACCCCAGATCCAGCCGAAACTCATATGGGGGGAGTTTGGACTGTGAAAAGGGAGAAGTGTATGGAGATTTAGGGGAGTCGCAAAAGATCAGAGCTCTGGTGGCGCGACCGACACTGCACCGCAGAGGACAGACTGCTGATTGTGCTGCTGGCTTTCGTGAGTGGGCGGGAGACAGACCCTCCCTACTGTGCCACTTCTAACTTCACTAAACCCCAGTTTTGGGCGAAACCCTGGGGACCCAGACTGGTGTGGTCCCGGAGCACAGGGGAGCTGGAAAGGCAACGGTCTAGAGGCACTGCGAGAGAGCCCGCGCCCACGCACAGGGACCGCTCCAGCAATTACCCAGTCACGTGAGACTTCAGGGGCCATGGAGGGCGGTCCCTTAAGCCCTGAGACTCCACCCATCCCAAGCTCAAGAGAGGCTTTTGCGGTTTTTCAAGTCTGGTATTATATGGCTGAATCCAACACAGAAGTTCTCCTGGCATAGTGAAAATGCTGAGACAAGGGAAGGGACCACAAACAAAAGAAATGGAGGGAAAAAAACGACAGGATATAGAGTTCAAAACCACGCTTATAAGGTTTTTCAAGAATATGCTAGAAAAGTTGGATAAAGTTAGTGAGTCCCAAGAGGAGAAGCAAAAGGACCAACTAGAGATGCAAAAGATCCAACTAGAGATGATAAAGGACCAAACAGAAATTAAACATACACTGACTGAAATAAAAAATATTATACAGAGACCTAATAGCAGACTAGCGGAAGGCAAGAATCAAGTCAAAAATTTGAAATATAAAGAATCAGAAAACACTCAACTGGAAAAGCAAGAAGAGAAAAGAATCCAAAAATGTGAAGATAATGTAAGGAGCCTCTGGGACAGCTTCAAGCATACCAACATCAGAATTGTGGGGGTGCCAGAAGAAGAGAGAGAGCAAGATACTGAAAACCTATTTAAAGAAATAATGACTGAAAACTTCCCACATCTGGTAAAAGAAATAGACTTACAAGTCCAGGAAGCACACAGAACCCCACATAAAAGGAATCCAAAGAGGTCTACACCAAGACACATCATCATTAAAATACCAAGAGCAAAAGACAAAGAGAGAATATTAAAAGCAGCAAGAGAAAAACAATTAATTACCTTCAAGGGAGCACCCATATGACTGTCAGCTGATTTCTCAACAGAAACGATGCAGGCCAGATGGGAGTGGCAAAAAATATTCAAAGTGATGAATAGCAAGAACCTACAACCAAGAATACTCCATCCAGCAAAGCTATCATTCAGAATTGAAGGGCAAATAAAGAGCTTCACAGATAGGAAAAAGCTAAAGGAGTTCATCAACTCCAAACCAGTATTATATGAAATGCTGAAAGGTACTCTTTTAGAAGAGGAAGAAGAAAAAGGTAAAAGATAAAAAATTATGAACAACAAATACATATCTATCAACAAGTGAATCTAAAAATTAAGTGAATTAAAAATTTGATCAACAGAATAAACTGGTGAATATACTAGAATCAGGAGCATAGAAAGGGAGTGGACTGATAATTCTCAGGGGAAAAGGGGGATGGGGGTACAGGGAGTGACTGGACAAAAATCATACACCTATGGACTCATCAATTGGGGGGAAAGGTAAGGGTAGAGGGAGGGGTGGGAGCAGGCTGGAGGGGAGCTATGGAGGGGGAAAAATACAAATGTAATAATCTAATAGTAAAGATTTAATTAAAAAAAGAAAGATAAATGTATAAAGAAGATATGGTATATACATACAATGAAATATTACTCAGCCTTTAAAAAGAAGAAAACCCTAAAAATATGCAACAACATGACTGAGCCTTGAGGACATTATGCTAAGTGAAATAAGCCAATCACAGGAAGACAAATCCTATATAACTCCACTCATAGCCCTAGTCACTTTGGCTCAGTGGATAGAGCATCAGCCCTTTGACGGAATGGTCCCGAGTTTGATTCCAGTCAAGGGCATGTACCTCAGTTACAAGCTCAATCCCCGGCCTCAATAGGGGCACAATGGATGTCTCTCTCTGACATCGATGTTTCTTTCTGTCTCTGCCCCTCCATACAACTCTGTCTAAAAATCAATGGAAAAATATCCTTGGGTGAGGATTAACAAAAATAAAATAAACTGATAGAAGTAGAGAGCAGAACAGTGGTTGCCAGGGACAGGCTAGAGGGGGAAATGAGGAGTTGCTAATCAATAGGTTTAAAGTTTTAATAAGGCAAAAGGAATAAGTTTTAGAGAGCTGCTTTGTCCCTCTAGTTAGCCATAGTGTATTGAATTGTATTGTACACTTAAAATCTGTTAAGGGCATAGTATCATGTTAAGTGTTCTTACCACAATAAAATAAAATTTTAATTTAAAAACTACCCATTACCCATGGCTCAGTGGTTGAGCGTCAACCTATGAACAGGAAGTCTCGATTCGATTCCCAGTCAGGGCACATGCCTGGGTTAGCTCGATCCCTGGCGTGAGGCATGTAGGAGGCAGCCAATCAATGACTTTCTCTCATCATTGAGGTTTCTATTTCTCTCTCCCTCTCCCTTCCTCTCTAAAGTCAATAAAAATATGTATTTTTTAAAAACCCACCTACGACAGGGTTACTATTATTTCTGTTCAATAGCCAAACAAGGGAAACAGGAATGTTAATTAACTTGCCCAGGGGTGTCACAATGGTAGAACTGGGTTCTTATTGAGCTGTCACTTATATACCTTTTATATGTATACACCCATGTGACCACATCCCAGATCAAGATTAGAACATTCTCATCACTTTCATGCCCCTTTCCAGCAAATATTCACTGCCCTTTGCTCCCAAAGTAACCAACATTCTGACTTCTGTGCTCATAGATGATCCTTTTTACATATTATTAAACTTCATATGAATGGAGTCATTCTCTTATATATGGCCATATTTTGCTCAGTACAGTGTATCTAGAATTTATCCAGACGGTTGTATCAGTTTTTTCTTTCTATTGCGGAATAGTATTCCATTTTATGAAAATACCACCCAACTTATTTATTGATTCTCTTGTTGATAAATATTTAGGGTTTTTTTTCCCCCAATTTTAGGCTATTTTGAATAACACTATCCTGGACATTCTTCTTAGGTAGAAATATGTTTAACTCTACAAAGTACTGCCAAACAGTTTAGTTGTTCCACATCCTTGTCAACCCATGGAATGGTCAGTATTTTAAATTTAGCCATTCGAGTGAGTTTAAGAGTCCTCTTTCTGATTCCAAAGCCTATATGTAACACCATAAAGCTCTGGAAGATGTAGGATCCTCCTATATCCATGGATCTCTGTCTGGGTGGCCCCAGTACTATGCCCATGCTGTCAGCAAGGATGGAAAGTGGCTCCTCAGGACAGGTGGGTGCCAGGAAATCTACCTCTTCCATCATTTCTGAGGGGTGCCTACCAACGTCAAGACTGAGTGTGTACATGCCATTTTCTAGGAAAAGCTCTCTTGGAGGAAGCTCTCCGGTGGCTTTTGGTACAAGGGTGTGCCAAGAGTGTGGCCAGTGTGGTCTGAGCCTACTGTGAGGATGGCCCTGTTCTTTGCTAGCAACTTGGAGGGGTTCAAGCCAGAACATCAGAAGGCTTTTAAGGATGGGGCCTGGTCCAGGAAACACTGTGGCCGGAAGCATAAAAACCCCAGAACTATCTTCATATTGTCTGATAGTAAAAGAAATATATGCATATTGTAAAATATTCAAACAATAGCAGTAGAGGTTTCCCCTAATCCACCGCACATCCAGGGTTAGCCCATCAGCCACTTTCTTTCAGACCTTTTTCCTCCAAAAAAATGGGACCAGACTGTTCTGAGCTTGTTTTTCCTTTATTATATCATGAACACTTTGGGGGAATGTTTTTATTATTATTGTTCAATTATAAGTCAAAAGAACATATCTCAGACTTGGAAAATAGATCAGAGGAAGAAACTTAAGGACTGAATTTCCTTCTCCCTTTACCCCTCTGAGAACTCCAAAAAGTAACTTGTTCCTTCACTCTTCATTCATTTTAATTACAAAAGTAACACAATTGAGCACTGTAACAAATTCAGACAATACAGAAATGTGTAAACAAAAAGGCGGCTGTCTCCCGTATATGTATGTGTATATGTGTGTACACAGTATTTAAAAAGAAAAAGAAGACCCTACTATGTGTGTTCTGGAATGTGCTTTTTGCACTTAACAGCTCATGGGTGTCTTGCTTTATCAGTAAATATTAAGTAAATATTATCTACCTCGTCCTTTTTTGATACTTTCAGAGCATTCCATTGAATCATGTACCATAATTTGGATATTTTCTAGTAATCATTCACTATTTGATAAATACTTATTGAGCACAAATTGGAAAAATCAAACAGAGTGGGGGGCTTTGGATGACAGCTTTGTCACAGGAAACTGTGGGAGCCCAGATGAGACACACGGACTGAGGGCTGGTACCATGTGACAGCACCCACCGCCTGGACGGGGGACTGGAAAGCCTGAGTCTGAAAGCCCAGCTTCCCAGCACTCTCCCTCCCTCTCAGGCCCTGCATGTCACAGGGTCGAACAAGGCAGGACTCAGGACCCCCAGAGGGAGTTTCCGGGAAGTGAGCTGAGCGGAGCAAGCACCGTTTGCTTTAGATGAACAAATTGATTTTGCAGAGACAGGAAATTTCTCTCATTCTTTAAGTCCTAAAATAGAAGAAACGCTGGGGTGCACAGGGATTTGGGGAATTTGGTTAATGTTGTGAAGTAAATGTAATGTGCATTTTGAATCTGACAATCTCAAAGTGAGCTGCTTACACACGTCTCAAAAGGGCTTTTATTGAAAATCAAGGGATAACCACAATCAAAGGATGTCACAGAGTAATAGAATGCAGGGTAGAATGGAACTAGTAATAGAATGGAACTCTCCTTGCTCTTTTGGGAGATTGTAAATCAGGCAGCCCAGAGGGCCAAGGGCAGCCGGGCCCAACCTTCCGCTCTGGCCTCGCTTCCAGATTTTCTCCCTATAACTGGCCCTCATGTTCCTCCAACTCAGCAACGGCCTATCCCGGGGCCTCCACACACACCTTCTCTTTGTCTGAAAGCCTCCTTCTCTCCCACTCATGACCCTCGCCCGACTCCCAGTCTTCCTGGCCTATTCCTATTCATTAAGTCCCAGCCTCATGGAGGTTACCTCTGAACACCCAGTATAAATTAAGCCCCTTTCTCTACATTCCCCAACAGCCCTGTTCTTTTCCTTCAGAGAACTCACCACAATTGCAATGATATATTGATTTGTGTGCTTGTCTAGTGATAATGTCCTCCACCAGGAATTGTGTCTGTTTTGTTCATAGCTGAATTCTCAGGGTGTCATAAATGTCTGACAAAATTCAGTAAATATTTGTTGAATGAATGAATGCTTTTAGAGGGCAAGCTCTATCAAAATGCTAAATGCAACACTGTGTGACTTCGACATCCTATTGAAAGAATCTATCCTACAGAAACAGCATAAGTGCACTAAGATATAGGTTCAAGTGCATTCATGGATGCATCATCTGTTTTAGAAGATGCCCATATTATAATACATAATTCAGTGGAATACTATGTAACCATTCAAGGGAATGACAAATATATACAGTACTGATGTGAAAAATGTCAAGGGAGGGATAAATAGGCAGAGCATGAAAGGTTTCTAGGGCAGTGAAACTACTCTGTATGATAAGAAAATGATGGATACATGTTATATATGTTTCAAAACTCATAGAATGTATAACACCAAGAGTTAATCCTAGGACTTGTATAAACCAAGGACTTGGAGGATACTGATGTGTCAGTATAAGTTCATCAGTTGTAACAAATATACAACTCTGGTGTGGGATGTTGATAGCTGGGGAGGCTGTAAGTGAGTAGGGGGGTAGGGAATATATGGGACATCTTGGTACCTTTCACTCAATTTTTCTGTGACCTTAAAACTGTTATCTTAAAAAAGTCTATTTTTTTCAAGTCCTTGAGACATATATGGAAGATTTCTATTTTTTGTTTATACATTCATATTTTCTGTATTTGTCATAGTACAAAGAAGTATATTAATAACTTTTATAATTAAGAAATATTAAAAATTAAAAGGGAGGGAAAAATAAATACTGTCAGTGAGACAGATTCCATACTGTATAGTTGCACATCTGCACAGTGACAGGCAGACATGCAAACAGACTCAGAGCTCTCTGGCCACTAATAGTAGCATCAAGCTTTCCCCTGAACACCTGCAGGCCCACACATTTTTGTTGACTGAGGACCCGGAAGAGGGAGAGGAAAGTTGCTCATCTCCAGGAGTTGGTTTGAACCTGGTCCCGGGAAAGGATGAGCCTAAGATACAGCAGGGCAGGAATCTGTGCAAGACATCAGGTGTCTTCTGAGCCTGGCACCTGTTCTTCCAGGCAGCCCCAATGAATTTTCTTCTCATAATTATAACACTGACACTTTTTTATTGTGAACTATTCAGACAATACAAACAAGTATAAAGAAGAGAACCAGCCCAGTTGGTGTGGCTCAGTGGTTGAGTGTCGACTTATGAACCAGGAGGTCACATTCAATTCCTAGTCAGGGCACATACCCAGTTTTTGGGTTCGATCCCCAGTGTGGGGTGTGCAGGAGGCAGCTGATCAATGATTCTCTCGCATCACTGATGTTTCTATCTCTCTCTCCCTTCTTCTCTGAAATCAATAAAAATATATTAAATATATCAATAGAAACTTAATAACATGTTGGCATAAATTCTCCCAAACTTTAAAGTTCACACATACATAAACACATGTGTATACACACATCTTATATATTATATTCTAGAGGCCTGGTGCACGAAATTCGTGCACAATAGGGTCCCTAGGCCTGGCCAGTGATCAGGGCGAGTAGGGGCCTTCTAGCTGCTGGCCAGGGCCATCCTTCATTCCCTGCTACCCCCTGGTGGTCAGTGCATGTCATAGCGAGCAATAGAACTCCTGGTCTCCTGCTCAAACTCCCACAGGGACACTTTGCACGTTAGTCTTTTATATATATAGATACCTGATTGATATATTGACCTATATTTATTTATTTTTCAATGTCTTTGGGCTGGAGCTGGCTTTTACTTTCTTTTTTTAACTTTTTATTTTGGGATAATTTCAGATTTACAGAAAAGTTGCCAAGTTAGTACAGAATCCCTATATAACATTCACCCAGCTTGCCCTAATAGTAACACCTTACACATACCTAAAAATGGTCCATTTTCCAAAACTAATACATTAACATTAGTATAGGACTATTAATCTAAATACAAACATTCAGATTTTACCATCCCTCCCCCCCTCCCACATACACACATATGTTTGTCCTTTTTCTGTTCTAGGATACCACATCACATATAGAGAGGTAAGTTTTCTTTCTTAAAAAAATATGTTTTTATTGCTATTTAGAGAGAGAGGAATGGAGAGGGATAGAGAGATAGCAACATTGATGAGAGAGAAATATCATCCATCAGCTGCCTCCTGCACAGCTCCTACTAGGAAGTGAGCCTGCAACCTGGGCAGGTTCCCTGACCAGGAGTCAACATCAACCTGGTAACCTCTCAACCACTGAGCAACATCAGCCAGGCAGACAAATAAGTTTTCACAAATTTCACCTGCCCCTTAAGCATCTTTTCTTTCCCCACCATGTATAGTGCCTTCTTTCACTTTTCTACCTCCTGCCTTCAGGTTAAACATTGCTTCTCTCATGTGCCTCTCCATACACTGCCTCTGAGGATCACATAAAGGTGACGTCTCCCCAAAGACTGCTTTGGTCAAATAAATCCTGCCCGCTGTGTCCTCCCTGAGCTGGATAAGTTGGACAGATCTCTGCAATTCCGGGTACATCATTTATTATTGCTAAGTAGGTGTCCTCTTTTATTTTTTTCCCATTTGTCCCCCTATCTCTTCATCCTTCTCCACACCTCATAAGAGGCAATCACTAGAATGTGTTTAATACATGTCCTCAGGTATATAGACATTCCTAAAAGATAAACAGTACTCTTTTTGTGGATAGATGTAACTTTAGCCTACACCAATGGTATATTATACTATAGATCTTAGTTTTTCCTTTTACATGACACAGGTTTTTAAAATTGTGTAGCTCAGCATATCTGGTGCTTTGCATCTACCTGCTACACAGGCCTGCCAAGCACGTGTTCACACATTTCACGTCTTCATTTCTCTGGTGATGGACACCTAGGCTGCCTCCACATACAATCCCCAGACAAACGTGTTTGTTTATCTCCTGCCAGGGACGTGTGTGCGAGTTCCCCAAGCAATATACTAGAGTGGGATTGCTGGCTCTTTGAGAATAGCATATTTAAATTCATGAAATAGAACCCTGGCTGGTAGCTCAGTTGGTTAGAGCATTGCCCTGATACAACAAGGTCGCAGGTTTGATCCTCAGTCATAGCACATACAAAGGTCAACCAATGAATGCATGAATAAGTGGAACAATAAGTCAATGTTTCACTCACTCTCTGCCCCTAAAAATCAATCAATAAATTTAAAAATAATAAATTAATTCATGAAATAAAATCAGATGGCTTCTAGAATGGGTCTACAAGTTTATACTCCAACTAACAAGGTTTCCTTTCTCCCCACATCTTTACTAACACTTGGTAGGCAATATCTGACTTGTCTAACTTTTGCCTATTTACAGAGTGAATTCATTTGCGCTGCTCAGAGTACTCAGGGCTTTTCTTCACACACTTGGTAGCCATTCTGATTTTCTTTCTGTTCTCCTAACCTGGCCATTGTTCACTTTTCCATTGGGTAGCTTGTCTTTTTCTTATTGATCTGCAGGAATTTCCTGTACATTTCAGATGGTAACCGTTTGCTAACTTTAGACACTGCACATGTCTCCTCCCAGTCTGTTTTGGAGAGGGCCTACTTTTCTGGGCTTGAACTCACTCTCAGGGAATCAAAGCAATTCACTTGTAATTAAGAAAGAAAAGAAAGAAGTCCTGGCCTTGCTCGGCCTGTGTGGCCCAGTGGACTGAGCATTGTCCCATGCACTAAGGTGTTACCTGTTAAATTCTCAGTTAGGGCACATGTTTCTCTCACACATTGATGTTTCTCTCTCTCTCTCCTTTCCTCTTTCAAAAGAAAGAAAGAAAGAAAGAAAGAAAGAAAGAAAGAAAGAAAGAAAGAAAGAAAGAAAGAAAG